>JAXCLR010000063.1:63177136-63221142 GCA_035584095.1 Annona squamosa | reverse complement strand
AATTTTGCAAATTCATGTTTTGTAGTGAAAATAGTTTTGGATAATGAGTATTGACTGTAGTGATAATTAGTAAAGAATGGATTTATGATTGTCTTCAAAGTAAGAAGTAGAAGAAAATTAAGAAGAATCAGATAATCTGCTTAATTGCCTCAAATGGGGAGACTACTTTGTACTGTAAAATTTTGCAAATTCATGTTTTGTAGTGAAAATAGTTTTGGATAATGAGTATTGACTGTAGTGATAATTAGTAAAGAAAGAAAAATAAAAAGAATGAAAAAGTAGTAGTGAAACACTAGAAATCACTCTTATTTTTAAGTATTTCATCTCAGGGAATCACTTCAGAATCCAATATATAGGAAACTTGAAAATTTTATTCACTAGAAGATGAACTGATTGTTGTCCATAACAAGCTCATTATAGTAAGATTCTAAAGAAATAAAAAACTAAAATACTCTTAAAATTCGTAATCCACTTATTAGCCTGACTTACATCTGCCACACTTTTCTCAAACAGTCTTTCTTTTGTGCAATTTAGGCCTGTTTGAAAACTAACTGAGCAAAAAACAAATTGAACTATTTTAATGCCTATGGAATAAATTTGAATTTTCTATAAGTTGCTAACATTGAAGTGATAAAATTAAAAAAAAAAAGCACAATATAATCCATATGCCTAAAATACTCAAATCATATTGCCTTATGTTAACTAAGTAATAAACTGATTCTTAGCTGGATAGCTTAATCCTTGCCCATTTGATTTTTCAGGAAGGACCAAAATCTTAGCAGAATTTGTTTGCAGCAACCTAGAAATCTTAGAAACCATATTTTCTTCTAACATTATGGCTGAAAAATTGATAGAACTTGTATGCCACTGCCTAGCTTGTCTAGTGGGATGTATCTTTGTGCATGCGTTGTGCAAGGTTTAAGCAGTGGCGTTCATGCTTGTCTTTTGGAAGAAGGGGGGAAAAAGATGAGTACAAAAAATTGAGTTTTGTGAAAGTAGGCAATGCGTGCTTCTGGTTATCCAAATGCCTGATGTATGTGCTAAGGCTCTAAGTTATACAAGGACGTCAACATTCCAGAAGTCAATGATGTGGTCTAAAAGCTCACGGCGGTACTTGTTTCTAACTTTGCACAAGCTAATTACTCCGGCAAGCCATGTTGTAAGATCTGAAAGCCTGTAAAAGCCAGTAAACGAATCTTATAGTTCACACAGGATGCATAATCTTCAGCGTTTGTAATTGTCTTACACTTTGTTGAATTAATCACTAAATGATCATTTGATTCAAATGTGGATCTATGAATATCATATGATTTTCTGAGCCTCTTTGGCAGTTCTGCTCTTTGTGAGTGTTTTTGTACCTTTTTCTTTACGTGCTCTGTTGTATTTTGTGGCATTCTAGGTGCAAGTGATGGGACTCTAAAACTTTGGAGGGGGAGGACTTGTCTGCACACTTTTGTTGGTCACACAGGTTAGTGATATATTTTACTACGAATTTTTTGTTTTGTTTAAATGTTTGTTGTTCCTTGTTGAAGTTCAAGAGCGTGCTTGGTCAAGCTTTATAGTTCAAAGAGCTCCTTACAAAGAACTTCCTGGTGGGAAGTTATTTGGTGATTGAATTTTCATTTGATTATGACTGCTGGATCAAGTAATATGGACAAGGAGTTTATTATTCTTAATTTGAGTGATTATTGAAAGATTAGCGAACAAGAATAGAAATGACAAAAAACACTTTTTGCATGCGTGCTCAATTGGCTTCTGGGAAGCTTCAAATATGAGCTTTTGTAGTCTCTTATTTTAAACATATATGCTTCGTCCAGTGTTGCTTTTAATGTCATAAATTTCCCTAGAAGTAGTACTTGTCTTTATGATGCCATTTTTTGCAGACCTGTAGCTTGTTTTAAGAATAATATGTAATTCTTGAAGATACCAATCATACTCGAACGCCAAAGCTTCCATCCTATGGCTCATGATCAAGACGAGATTGACCATGGTTTGGGGGAGAGAGTGCTTTACCTGACCCAAGGGGATAACTGACTGAAATATTTTTGTGCTGCTTCTCATTACCCTTTATCAATTCCTTGGCCTTTTTGCCATTTTCTTATCTAGGGAGCTAATATTTGAACCTGTTACATGAAGAATCTCATTGATTTCAATTGGTTTCGAATTTCACATATATTTTAATAAAATTAAATCACAAAGAATAGATGAAGTGCTTGTTTCCTTTGGTTTTGTCATTAGTTTTTTTTTTTTTTTTATTGTCCAGAATTGCTGGTCCTCTTTCTAGGGCTTTTTTAAATGTCCAAATCACATTTTTCTCATTTGTAAGACCTTTGCAGATACTGTTCGTGGACTAGCTGTGATGCCTGCATTGGGGATTCTTTCTGCATCACATGATGGGTGAGTTCTCTGGTCTTTGACATGTGCCATAGGTCAATTTGTTCTTAATGGTATTACTTGTGGGCATACAGAATAAACCCTTACTGTAAATTCAATTAATCATGCCCACTTACACTCCAAGCTTTCGTGACTACAGTGATATGGAGTTCTAAACATTAACAACAATGTTAATTATGCTATGAGATAAAAAAAAAGCTCTTTATGATCTGCAAGCATGCACAGATATCATTTACTTGGGAAATCCCTCTCATAGAGGTAGAAATAATCTGCATGAAATCCGCCCATGCTCACAAGTGCTTTGTGCGTTAACCCATTATTCCTTGAAGACCGTTAACCATTTCATTTTGCTGTGTGATATTCCATCAATTTGATTCTGCATCTGTAGCATGAATTGGTCATTTTTTCAACCATCCGTTTGGTGAATCCTGTTATATCTTTTTAATTTCTCAGGTCAATTTATCTGTCTACTTCCCATTCATCCATTTGTATCTGCAATCAATTGTTTTATCACAGAAATTCCTCACTAGCTTGCATATTTCTCATTGTCTGAGTTGTTTTCAAATGTCAGTTCCATCAGGTTATGGGCTTTAAGTGGTCAAGTGTTAATGGAAATGGTTGGTCATACATCCATTGTCTATTCTGTTGATGCTCACTCGTCCGGACTTATTGCTAGTGGCAGTGAAGATTTTTCTGCAAAGATATGGAAAGGTTTTCTCTCGAACAACTTACTGGGTTCCAGTTATGAATAAATAGATTGTCATTCGCTTGGTCTTCAAATATTAACTATTTCACCATTGCTTTTTTTAGTTGTCAATTATCAAACATAATCCTTCTGTCATTGCTAGCCTCTTTTGGCTGCTGTTTGTGAGCAGCATTGTCACTGTACCTTCAATTATTCTTTTTACTCGAAGTTTCTCTCTTGATTTTGTATCTTTACATGGGGAAATCCTGTTCGCTGCAGATGGTGTTTGTATTCAAACCATAGAGCACCCTGGTTGTGTTTGGGACACCAAATTCTTGGAAAATGGAGACCTTGTGACAGCATGTTCTGATGGGGTTGTACGCATTTGGACCTCTGATAGAGAGAGAGTTTGCGAGCCTCAGGTCCTTGAGGCATATGCTTCTCTATTGTCTGAATACAAGCGTAGCAGGTAAGGTCGCAGTCATATTTTGTTTTTACATGCTGACCTCTGTAGGTAGTAAAAGATTACCACATGTTCCGTTGCATTTGACTTGGCCTAAGAACTTCTAGTTGTCCTTGGAACTTGGGGAGTATTTTACTGGGTCATTCAATTGTTATAAGATGACATCTATATAAAATAGATGGTGTTAAGCAATTGACTCGGGGTAATTTTCTTGATAAGAGTTGAAGAACATTATTTATGAAATTAATTTTTTAAGATCTTGATCATCTAGTTCTACTTGTTTCCTATATAAAATTTGTTGTTCTTTAATCATACGTTTCAAAAAGAATTTGAAATTCGCTGCTGTCTTAGGGTTTTGACAAGGCTTGATAGATGACAGGTTGATGGTTGATTGGTTTGAGTAAACGTAGTGGCACATTAGAAACCTAGATATTTCAATATTAGTAAGATAATAAGGTTGATCAACTATATTTTCATCAACAATAGGATGGAAAATGGGGATTTGAGATTTGAAGAACTGAATTACTAGCACGACCTCTTTCATCATGCTTAATATGATGGGTAGTTTTTCCCCTTCTGAAATTGTGGTATATGATGGCAGAATTATCGGGAACTCTGTTGCCCATGGAAGTCATGCAGGGTGGAAATTTTGGAGATATACTTCTAAGCTGTTTATTGGAATCACCAGTTTCTTGTGGAATTAAAAAAAAAAAAAAAAGGGGAAAATCTATGTCTTCACCGTAAGGATAATCATCTTTTATGTCCAAGTGCTGGGCATACTTGGGAAACAAATCTATGTACACAAAAGAAGAACGTTTTGAGAAGGATGAATGGATAAATATTGAATAATAAAATATGAACAGGTTTCATTTAAGGAACCTTTATAGCAGCAATAACAAGATCAAGCAGACATAATTGGTGTGGCAATTTGCAATTGCTAACCCAGAGATTGGTCATTTAGGTGGCGATTGTTAAAGTTGAATGTCCTGAGAGGCAAAAGGAAGACTGGAAAAGGATGTAATGGTTACGATAAGAAAAGAATTTAGGACTGGAGTTGTAATCGAGATTATGGTTCATTGTAGGGTGAAATGACTGGAGATATCATTCATGCAACTGACAGCAATTTGTTGCTATGAAGCTTGGATGTTGATGATGGTGGCTGAATGGAAGAATTCTAATCTTTTAGATATTTCATTTGAGGGACATATGAGCAGAGAGGGAGCTCAAAAATTCCTGAGATCTTTCATTTTTAATTGTAAAATTGGAATAAAGATTCAGTGTAATGCCGTAGAATTAGTTTATTGATGCTAATTTTTGTGGTTAACATTTAAGTGGAGATAAATCTAGAGTTTTATGCACTATCATGACAATTTCTTTCTTTTGATCTTATACATATTTTCATGCGCATCAGGAAAAAAGTGGGTGGATTAACATTGATGGACTTGCCTGGGCTCGAGGCTTTGAAAATTCCAGGTTCTAATGTTTATTCGATTGATCTCTTGATTTATTTTTTTTGAATTTGGTGTTCTAGTAATATTGAAAACTTGTTTTAAGTGTTTATTTTGAATTTACCTCCCATCATCCCCTTCTGATTATGCATATTAATTGAGAGACAATGGTCTTTTCAATAGCTTTTCTTTCTTTTCTTCTTCTCAATGCTATTTCCCAGCTATCCATGTGGCGCCCAAGTGCCTAACCAGATTGAACTTGCATTATTCAGGAAGGGTTGTTTGGCCAGTCCGTGAATTAAATGTGTTGTTTGCTGAACCATAAGTTCTCCTACTTAAACTGGAGAAATTTTGTGTTGTTTATGTTCCCATTATTTGTTTCAACACATTTTCTCATATCTTTTATCTTTATTTCCTTTTCTTTTCTTCACCTGTGACCAGGGACGAGTGATGGGCAAACAAAGATTGTGCGAGAAGGGGATAATGGTGTGGCCTATTCTTGGAATTCAAGAGACCAGACATGGGAAAAGGTGCGAACTTGCTTAGTTGTTTAATCCATCTATTTTACAAGGGCCAGTTATTTTCATTGTTAGAGCTACCTTTCAAGTCTCATTTCCTTATCTTTATTTGTGTATTTTGAATACACTTTTGCAAATTGTCTGATGGTTGCTGTGCGTTTAAGTTGCAGACAATCTTTTGCTATTTCTTTAAAATCAGTAGTTCTCTTCCTAGTTCTTGCTAACTTGCTGTTGCATATAATCACAGTTGTCAATTGTCATCCGTGGTTTTGATATTAAATGCTTTCATGATTCACACATCTCTACCATCATTCTACATATTGATAATATTGGCTGAAATTTCCCAAGCAATTGCTGAGATGAATATAGTGATTATATGCATTCTATGTCCCAATTTCCAAATATTCCCTAAAAACACACCCAAATAATAGCTAAGCATGTATGATTCTCTCTCTCTCTCTCTCTCTCTCTAAAAAATTTCCTTGATTATATCTACAAGTTAAGCTGAAATACGCAATGAAAAGCTAAAAATATCAGATGCCAAATATTTCCAAAATCTTCATTTCTGTAGAAAATCCTTTCCTATCTAAAAGTTGACCACTTATCATTGTTGCAACCTCCTAAATCTTTTACTTGTAAATATCTTTAAAATTTGAGTTAATTTCAAATATTCCCACTCCATTTGCCCCTAATTACCAATATATCTACTAAGTTCGAAAACTTTCACATATACCCACTAAGTATTTTATTAATTTCAAATATACCTAGTATAACAGTTAAGAGCATTTAATACTTTTAAAATTCCAAAGTACACCTGATGATCTAGCATCCATTGTCATTAGTGTCATATCCAAACTGTCAAAACTCATTTTACTTAGCTTCTTTCTCAAGTTGGATAAGTTTCCATCACATCGTTCAACTTCCGCCATGGATAAATGTCAATAATTATTAAATAATAAGGGGCATTTTGGACATTTCTCGTGATGGATATTGGTGATTTTTAACTGTGCTTGATGCAATGGTATTGATGAAATTTCACCTGTACTTAATGCGTAAATGTGAAAGCTTTCAAACTTAGTGGGTATATTTGTAATTGAGGGCAAATCTAGTGGGTGTATTTGAAATTAACCTTTAAAATTTTAAAGGCTTTTTTTAGTTTATTTTCTTTTAACAATCAGATAGCACTGTTATGTAATCATACAAGTCTATCTGCATGTTGTATAAGCAATGATAAAAGGTACCATAATATTAGCTTACCTAACCGATGCATAAAAATGAAACCACAAAAATTGATAAACATACCAACTATGTTGAATTGCTTGCACAAAATTTTTTGGTAGTGACTGTATTTGTGATCAGATGGTAAAATCATATATTATTTCCATTTCTCTATTTTGCTTTTGTAGTTGTTTTAGATATGTGATGTGTAAAAGAGCACATTCTTGTCTCCGTATTTGGGTACTCTTTTGTAAGTGATTTCTAGCGGTCCCCATCATATTATTTTGAACGGTAATTCATCAGTCAAGAGTGTTACCAAAGCAGGGGAAAAAAAGAATTGGCTTCAAGATTTTTATTTATTTATTTATTTTTACCATTAGCCAACTTGATATCCCTTGAGTCATTATGGTTATTTTTGGGATCATGATTCAGATCGGTGAGGTCATAGATGGGCCAGCAGATAATATGAACCGTCCAGTTCTTGATGGTGTTCAATATGATTATGGTAAGCTGCTTGAAGATGCTTAAATTAAATTACTCTTACACTCTATCAAAAAAAATTACTCTTACACTTATGTTCCTGAGACTTCTTTTTTTTTTTTTAAAAAAAAAAAAAAAAAAAAAAATTCTCAGTGTTTGATGTCGATATTGGAGATGGTGAGCCTATTCGCAAACTCCCGTATAATCGACCAGGTTTGCTTTGATAGTGGCATGAATTTATATCATTTATTATTTTTCCAATTGTAAATGTGACTAACAAGTGCCATTTACAGATAATCCCTACACTACTGCTGACAAGTGGCTTCTCAAGGAGAATCTTCCACTTTCTTACCGCCAACAAATTGTGGAGTTCATACTGCAAAATTCTGGGCAAAAGGATTTTGTTCTTAATGCATCATTTCATGATCCTTATACTGGCGGTAACAATACAGATGATTAAGATTGTGATTGAAAGCTAGTCCATAGTATCTTTTTCCCCCTCAGATGTTTTTTATTTTTTATAACAGCTAATGCTTATACACCTGGACAGCCATCCCACATGTCAGGTATTTGCATTTCATTAATTGAAGCAATATATTTTGATTTTTTGAGCCCCAGTATAACAGAATGGCCATCTACTTTATTCAACATACTTTTGTGGACATTTGTTGCAGATTCTTTGAAAAAACCTGCATTTAAGCATATCCCTAAGGTAATTCTATATCTATTTATTTCCACGCAGGAAGTATTCTTTTCCGTTTCCAGAGTCACAGGCAGAGAGTGCTTTCCAACATAATTTCTTAGTGAATTTTTTTCACTTTTCCTTCCATGATTGTGAGCATGCAATTTAGTTATTTGAATTTCTAGATGAATAGCATAATTTAGATTTGTTATGCTGTAGCTTCTGGCATTCCTTGTCTGCAGTAGTTTCTGTTGTATTTTTGAATCTCTTGCTGATGTCTGCCACTACATTTCCTCATATTGTTTGATTCCGGATGCAGAAAGGGATGCTTTTCTTTGATGCAGCTCAATTTGACGGGATTCTCAAGAAAGTCACGGAGTTCAACAATACCTTAGCTTCAAGTGTGGTAAATTTTTGCAGGGGTTCAGAGGATATTGGAGCTCTTTCCTTACATGCTAATATTCATAGTTTTCACTTTACAAGCCACAGCATTATGATACTATTGGAAGTTTTTGTTTTCTATTGCTGTTAAACTGGTGAAATTAATGGTTGGGTTGTCTTTTAAATCCTGTTGCGTCCTCTGGAACTATAGAGTTCGTGCTATGATTGCTAATGAAGTTGTGTTTCTGCTTAATTATCATGTTATTATTGTTGCGGACTGGATTTATCTTTTTGAATTCCCAAATGGGAAATGTTAACCGACCAATGAAATTTGTTTCAGGGGCAAAGTAATTTTTCATTGACTGAGCTGGAGATGTCAAGATTAACTGCAATCACTAAGATATTAAAAGATACATCGCACTACCATAGCAGTAGATTTGCAGATGTTGACATTACTTTGTTGGTGAAATTATTAAAGTACTGGCCGCCTGCAATGATGTTTCCAGGTGGGTATTCTAATTGGTGTGTGCATGTTCTATGGACCTGGGGATAATATCTGTCATTTGTATTTTGCTAACATGGCACCTTCTATGAATGATTTTATTTTGCAGCGATTGATATCTTAAAAATGATTGTCTTGCATCCTGATGGGGCAAGTTTACTTAGCAAACATGTAGAAGATGGCAATGGTACAATTTATTTTAGTTGATTCTCCATCTTTTTCTTTCAATCTCGATGAAGTGTTGGGGTGGCAAAATGTTACTAGTAGTTATTTCTTTTAGGGCCCTTTATTGTTAGCTCCGATCTGATCCTCTGCAATGCATTTCCATGGAAAATTAACATTTCCCAATGGTTTGACATTTACTTTCTGTAACAACACTTCTTTAATCATTATCTATATTTTCTATCATTACCTCTATTGTTACCTTATTCATTTTAGGATTGACATCATCCTTGGTCCCTGTCATTAATTTTCTAATTTTCTTTCTACTCAATTTCATCCAATCATTCCAATAAAAAAAATTTACACTTATTTTTTTGAATATTGTGTTTTCTCATCTTATTTGGTGCCTGCGTTTGTGATTTAAAAATGGCAAGAATGCTCGGCTTGACATGCTATTTGGTCTTGGCAAGACTGAATTCTTAGGAGTTCATTGTTTCTTTACCACTCATCTATTTTCGGGAATTGATGTTTGCAACAAAGCTATGCCGCACAGATATATTGATGGATACCCTCAACAAGGCCACTGCTGAACCTACACTGCCGGCAAATCTCTTAACTAGTGCTCGATTGGTGACAAATCTGTTCAAGAATCCATGTTTCCACCACTGGCTACACAGGCACCGCAGTGAGGTCAGTATGGTGTTCATGAAAATTGTCACACAAAAAGGATTCCTCACTACCTAATATGATCCTGTTGAGAATGGCCATCAGGTATCCATGTTAATTTTTCCTCTTCGTCTGTATCTAATACAATCCTGATAAGAATGGTCACCAGGTATTCCTGTTGTTGTTTTCCATTAGAATAGTCATAAGACACTGTCCTCACCTGCCTTCCCATTTACCTTTATTAGAACGCCCAACACTCCCTACAACAAATGTATGCAGTTTCTCACCTCACAAAGAAGAAAAAGAAAAGGCCCTTATTATATATATTGTTTTGACGAGAGAAAAGGCCCTTATTAAATATATGTGGCTGGTGTACATTTTGTGAGAAAAGGGCGGGGTTTCTGTGTAATTCCACGCGCGCACACATTCACGGTTATACATTTGGTTTAAAGGCAGGATTCTCTGCAATTCCACACACACCTCAATAGACATACATTCAGTTAGCAAAAGGCTTTTCTGTCATTCCTCACACATGCGAAGATATACATTCAGTTAGCAAAAGGCTTTTCTGTCATTTCTCACACATGCGAAGGTATGCTTTTAGTTAGAATAGCGCTTCTTTGTCATTCCACACACAAACACATACATTTAGTTAGTGAAGGGCTTGTATATCAGTCTACAGGCGTTTCATTATCTAACCTATTCTAGCTTTACATGCTTTATTTAGTTGCTGATAGCAGTGTAATCAAAATCAGACTGGACTAGTTGGACCAGGAGTTGATCATACCCAATTAAGTGGTTTAACTGGTTCAATCCCCTAAGACTGGCAATTAAACCAAAAAAAAAAAAAAAGCCCAACCAGTTCAATGCCCTGTCTGGTTCTGATAACAATGGCTGACAGTGCGAGCAATCTACTTCCCTTGCATTCAATTAGTCTATACAGTGAATACTTGTCCATATATGGTTCTTTCAGGTTCTTGATGCATTGTCTACTTGCTGCGTGTCTTCCAACAAGAATGTGAATTTGTCTTATTCAACATTGGTACTGAAGTAAGTCTGGTACTATCTGTGTTTTAATGTTCTCTATTGAGACTGAGTTCAGACTTAGCTTTGACGAGGATTGCTGCAACTGTGATTTATGTTTCATTTCTCTTTATGCTTACCTTTCCACATTATGTTGATTTGCTTCTTGCAGCTATGCTGTTCTATTGATTGACAAGAAGGATCAAGAAGGCCAGGCTCAAGTCCTTTCAGCAGCACTTGAAGTATGGTTCCTGTCATTGTTTAAGGTCCACTCTACGTAGTTGTCTGACACTTTCTTTTTTGCTGATGAATATTCACAGATCGCAGAAGGGAATCAAGACATTGATTCAAACTTCCGGGCGCTGGTTGCCATTGGGTCACTTGTATCCTTAATTGGAGGTCGTAGATATCTGAGCAGTGAATGATTTTTATTTTTTCAAGTCAATTATTTTCCACTGAATTCATGAAATTTTATTTTAAGATGTCTCTTTTTCATGAAAGCTTCAACCCTTTCTTTGAATCGCAAGTGGGCTTATTGTTGTCCTTGATTCAAGAATCATTGAACAGATGCTAGATGGCCTCGTGAAAAAAATTGCCATTGACTTTGATGTTCAGAGCATTGCCCAATCTGCGATAGCTTCAAAGGAAGTGAAGATTGCAGAAGTGGGAGCTGACATTGAACTTATCATCAAGGGCTAACTTCTGGAAGGTGAATCAGTAATTACTTATATACCATAGAAAATTCTTTTATGGGTATATTGCCCGGCCCATGTAATTATTGGTGGGGTTCTTTTAACTGGACATGTGCCTCACTTCTAGAGACAAATATAACAATCATGTAATCTTCTCTGCTGCAGTCGGCACAATACGGATAACGATAATGAGTATACACACAGAATATTTTTCATGTAGATAAGCCCTTTAATGTTTTTAAAATACTTGGTTCCGACAAATGTTATGAAAGTTTATGGCAATATGAAGAGATTATGAAACTGAAGGGTCTTTCCTGCAGCCAAAGATCACCAAATTAATTCCGAGCTATCATCCAGAGATAATGCATAAAAATGGAGCTGCCCTTTTTAGTGTACATGGCTAATGGATCTGATTGGCTAACCTTTAAATTTGCTCACAGATGATTTAATTATTTGAACGTGGCCAAAAGAGATTGGAGTGACTTAGTGCTGTCTTATCCACGGGTATCTATGCAGTCCCCAAGGTGCATTTGTCCTGACCATAATAGTAACAGGGTGGAGATGACTTTATGTCATCAAACGTCTACCCTGTTGACTGAGTGTTAGATTTTAACACAAATCAGTACACCGGCCAATTTTAATGCATTTATTGATCCAGTTGATGATGTTACAGATCTGATTTTCAATGATTGAGTCCAATACTCTTTTCAGCCATGCCTTTCATTCATTGAGCAGAGATTGATGGGTTGGATCGGCTTGCGTCCTAATTCCAGTTTCGACTGTTCGCTTTCGTGGAAAACATGGGCCAGCTGTTCTGAATGCATGTAGGATATGAACGAGATTTCTACATCCATTTGATGATTCTTGACTGCTCAATTTCAGTTGTTTTGTTTGAAAATTTTTAGGGTGTGCTATGTTTGGCCGTGCTCAGTGGGTGAATTGGCTTGTGTCTCACCAAGAGCTGGCTCCCCATCTGCGCCGGCCACTTGTAATTCGTATGGGCTGGTGCTGCAGATAGATCGAGTTCCTCGAAAACGTCTGGGACTGAATAGAATTGCATATGCAAACTGCAATCCTGGTATTTTGCCGTTGATTTATGAGGATGGATGAGCCACCGTTTTTCTTATTTTCCAAAAGTGTCCAAGAGGGTGCCCATAGTAATCTGCTATGATGGGATAGTCTAGAAAAATGTATTATGGGCCGATATTCTAGATGATGGATGTGATGTGGCACAGATTAACATAAAAAGTCAAAGCGAGGCTCCGTTCATTTTTAGCGGCTCCTTGGTTATGTGCTGTTCCCAGTTCCCACTGGTCCACAGGAAAATTAGATGACGAATGATTACTGTCTAATTCGCCTCCAAGAATGGCCTGTGAAAATGACAGGGCCCACGCCTGTTAAATTTAAATAGAAATCCTGACGAAAAATCTTCGATAATATTTCATTGACCCCAGGTTTCCTACATGATGTTTGTGTGGTCGAGTTGCTTGCTGACTTACCAAGGCTAGAACTGTGGGGGCGAAAATCCATCAATTAATAAGGTGTTTGTTTGGGTCGGGAAAATGATGAAACCATCAATTAGCATGGGCGCATGGTTCCCGTTCCACGCAGATCAGGTGATTCGAGTGACAGGCTGCTCATGCATAACACATGATACCCTTAATGTCAAATCCTAATGCAATAATCATATTGCAAATAAAGATGACGAAGGGAGCCCAAAATTTTTTTTTAAAGAAAAATTGGATCCCAATAAAATAAAGGAAAGAATTAAAAATTGCTTCGGCTTATGACTGCTTGGATACATTTCTCAAATTTGGCTTCATTTAGAAGAATCAAACCCACCAAAATGTTTTGAAAGGAGAAAAATCCATATCATGCGTGAGAAACTAACGTAGAATACCTCTGATGATGGACATGGGTGTCGTAATTGTTTTTCCTAAAAAGGAGTTCAGCTGTCAAAAATCGGCATCTGGCTATGGGGCCCACAACTCGAATTCCCAAATCCAAGGACCCAAGCCCCATAGCACAAAGAAATCAACCAGAATTTGGGGCTCGCGTCGGCGGACCGACGAATCCTTCCAATTTCCAAACATTTATGATGTGTTTGGCAAATTGAAAAAGTTTTGAAATTAAAACTTTTCAATCTAAAATTTTTCACTCTTCATAATTACTTTTTTTTTAATTATTTTTTACACATATTTCTATACAACAATCCTACTTTTCAATCATTTCTACACAACTACCAATACAACTAACCTATTTATTTTAAATTTATTCTCTTTATTTCTCATCATTATCCCTATACTATCACATTATTTTCTACTAATTTGACAACTTTTACATCCAAAACTTTTCATCAAAAGTTTTACAACTTCCCAAACACACCCTAAAATTCTTTAAACTAAAAGTTTTCACTTTTTTCATAATTATCGTATTTTTAATCATTTTTACGTATTTCTATACAATTACATTATTTTTCAATTATTTTTATACAACAACTTACACAACCAACATATCTATTTTTAACTTTATTTTTTTTTATTTCACATCTTTACTTCTATTATATTACATTATTTTTTATCAATTTAAAAATATTAAAAAATAACTAGCCTGGAGAACCAGCGGGTAATATTAAAGTCTATATGATACACTTGGAGTCCAATACTGTCGCGTGTTCTTTTTTAGATGTTGCGGGTTTCATATATTCCCTAGTGAAATTTTGATAATTTTTGAATTTGCTGGATATTTTTTTATTATTAAAAACCAAAAAAATAGGTACAAATACATAGGGTGGCTAGAAATATAAAAAATTAAAACCAAAATAGTCATATTGACCCAAAATATCACGATGTATCGTAGAGCGCCAACCTTTTCATAACTTGTTTGATCACGTCATGGGACATGCCGAAAATTTGTGTTTTAAACCTTCTAATTTTGTAGAATTGTATTTTAAATCCTAAAGTTTGCATATTCGTATTTTAAACTTTGTGAAGTTTTGTCCTTTGCATTTTAGACCCTTAGCACCAATGGCATTAAAAAATACTGTTAAAATCTTATAAAATGCCTAAAATGCCTTTTAAATTTTGAACCAAACTTAAAAAAGATTAAAATGCTAATATGTAAACTAAAAATTTTAATGCTGTCTTTGAATACAATAAGTACCCCGAGGGCTATGGATTTAAATTAAACTTCATATGATTTAAAATGCAAATGACATTTTGGATATTTTATTAAATTTTAACTGCATTTTTAATGTTGTTAGCACCGAGGATCTAAAATACAAAGAACTAAACTCCTGAATTTAAAATGAAAATATGAAAATTTAGAGAATTTAAAATGCAAATTCCCCTGCGTTTTCACTTCACAATTTATTTTACTGTGCAGTTATACCACATTTTAATTATGCTATGGTGCGGTCGAGCAACTGCAACTCGCCACCGACAACACCATATTCACGATATCGCTTGCTGTAAACAGGCCCTGTTTCGTGTTTGTCAAAAACATTTTTTTGTTTTTTTTTTTTTGAAAAATTCTTAATAAACATGTTAATCAAGTTATATTTAATTTATAAATCAAGTTTTATCATTTTTAGGTATATGTAATTCAAAATGAATACATACTCATACCAAAAAAAATGAAAAAACTTGATTTATTGATTAAACATAACTAGATTAACATGATTATAAAAAAAATTCCAAAAAATATATATTTTTGACCGGCAGATAGAAAAGATCATTACGGGCAGTCGGAAAAGATCAATACTCTATTTGTAAAGCCCATATGAGAAAATTTATAAAATCATGTTTATAAAGCCCATCTGAAAATTTTATAAAACCATGTTTATAAAGCCCATCTGAAAATTTTACAAAATCAATATAATGAGATTGTTTAACTTATAGATTAATTTTAAAGATATATTTGAAATGTTTTAAATATTATTTTTATGTGGATAAATAATTTTATAGGGTATCATCACATTTTAATATACCAATTAATAGACCTAAGTGTTTTCATTATTCACTAGTAATTATATGCAATTTTTAATAGGTATGATCAAAATTGCATGATTTTGTTACAGAGTTTGAACATATGCCTCATGATGTATTTAGGTTAAAATATGTTAATCATTTATTTTTACAGTTAATTACTTCTTTATTTTTCGTAAACATATTTTACTATATGTATTCAATGCATATACCAAAATTTGTTATTTTACAATACATTTATATATTTATTTTTAGCTTTCCAAGTCAAGTTTTGAAGGGGTGCTCCTCAAATTAATGATTTTTTTAAAATTAAAAATAAATATGTACATCTCAGAAAAATATGTAAAAGTATCATAAAACGACAATATTTAGTATATGAATTAAATATACTTTGAAAAATGTATAGATAAAGAAAAACCTAAAAAATAAAAATAAAATAAAATGAATAAATAATGTACTTTAGCCTATCTTAATGTATATAATCTAGCCCTTTTTTGTCATAGGTTGAAACAATTAATTCAAAATAAATTTCTCATGTACTCATAACATTTAGCTACAATTCCAAACATATTCTTGTGTTTTACAAAATTCTTTTATACTTACAATTTTTCAGCTTAAAGTGCCCTCGTACTCAACACCTCAAGGTCCTCAACACCGTTAAAACTGTCACTTCCGACGAGAGAGTACTATGTCCATCTGATATCAATAATGGAAACAATTCAGTCCTGATTTGCAAAGTACTAAATTTGTCTGAGTTCATTTTTTCAAGCAACAATAAATAACACTGAATATTATTAGGCAGAAAAACTTTTTGGTAGATAAGTAAATTTTGAATTAGCCTTTACATTAAGGGCATGTTAGGCAACAACAAAAACTTTTCAATACTAGTAATTATTATATTTTTATTATTTTTTACAATTTCTTGTATAATTATCTTTCTTTTTAATTATTTATACACAACTATCTATATAACTAATATATGTATTTTAACTTTATTCTTTTTACTCATCATGATTGCCCCTTTTATACCACGTAACTTCATTTAATTTAAAACTTTTTACGTTAAAAATTTTTTATTTAAGAGTTTTGTTATGTCCCAAACACAACCTAAATATATGTAAAAAATATTAGTGGTGTAACCATGGAATATTTATGCAATGGTACAGGTATAGATTAGAGATAACCATTATAGATACATGATAAATTTTTCTATAATTTTAACTAATATTACTAATTGAATTCAAATTTCGCAATTACTGTGGAGTTAATTTGCCGACAGCAACACACAAATTAGGGTGAGCATATTTCATATATGTAATCATTCAAAGCTTGCAAAAACATAAAGGCTTCGTGCTTACATTTTTTAACTTAAAATATTTGTTTAATCTAAATTATTCATCATATTTATTCACGTATATTTATTAACATTTCCCAAAATCTGTACCGAAATTTGTTATATATTGTATTTGTACTATATTTAGAAGAATTCAATAATCATATATTCACTACAAAAAGAAATATTTTTACATAATGCAAGTTTATAGAAGAATATGTATTAAACATAAATAATTTTAATTTACATTTTAAAATAAAAATAACTGTTAGAGTTTTTGTCTTGTATGATGTGTGTGGGTTATTTGTGCAGTGGCTTCATGCAGAAGTGCATGATGAATACACAAGTGGGTGCATGTTGATTTTGCATAAGTACCAATAGGAGAGTCATATTTGTAGATCTGAAGTTAAAGATTCTGTGAAGCATTAAAATATGTTTCTTCGAGGTATGAGAGAAATGATCATTAGATTATTTTTGTACGGAATGTGTAAGAAGCATTCAGAGAACGAGTGTGAGACATTTTTATGTACATCTCCTTAACCTGTTTATTGTGATAGATTTGTTACTTTTTTCCCTTAGTTTTTTCCTTTTAAGTAGAAGAATTTTTTACGTAAGTCTTGATGTCTACTATGTTTGATATTGTGATCGTTTATTTAATCATAGTTTATCATGTGTGCTTCTGCTATATTCCGTATTAACGCAAATCATGTTTCCTAGTTACACGAGTAAGCATGAAACTTTCAAGCTCAAGGTCGATATTGAATAATTACCTATCTCATATTTCTTTATATGCAATTTTATCTTTTTCAAAGATCTAAGCAATACATTGCGTTTGTGACTGTTTGTTTAGTCAAAATGAAAAAATAAACAACTTAATTGAAAACTTCAAAAATGTATATGTTAAAAAGCATAATTACAAAGAATCTTATATATTTACATGGGTGAAGAATTTTCATTTCATACAAGTATCAACCCGAGGAGAATGTGGTGGCTGGCTAAAATCTGTGAAATTTTTTTTATTGGAATATATTTATATACATCTCAACACATATTACATTGAGGGCTCGAGATATTCTTACAAATTTGAAGATACTGCTCTACCAATTAGACCACTACTCCCACAACCAACCAGACGGAAGACCACAGCTCACACTCTCATTTCTGGCCGAAATCTCAAAATGAGGATTCGAATCCACGACCCACACCGCAGCCCGAATTCTTCGGCGCCTAATCGAGCAAGGCTCGGTTAGTAAATCTGTGAAAAATTTAGAGAGATGGAAGAAAAAAAAGAAACATATAAGGCTCTACGGGTACCCTAGTACACAGAAGAAAAAACCATTTTATAATTAGTTCCTACTAACAAAATTAGCTTGAGCACAGGACCTTTATTTTTTTATAAACTTATTAACTTGGATGCATTTAATTTATAATTTTTTAATTTTTGAATATGCTTATATATTTGGTAGATTCTTAAATATAAAATTATTTTAGGCATTTTTTAACGTTACCTGAAATGATAAAAATCCATATGTTTAAAAATTGGAATATATATACAAGTAAAAACGATAAAAATTAGTTTATAAATTACATATATCTACATTAACAATACAAAATTTTAAGCATTGTCTAGTCGGTGCCACGTCTTGACATTTCATGTTAAAATCCAAGTCGTTTAAAGTCTAAACTAAACTAAATATGCGATATGACCACATTTGAAAAGCGTATAAAACGAACCTAAGAGTGTTGAAATTTTCGTCTCTAATATGACCACATTATGTTGGTTACCTGCAGTGGACTTGTTGGGTACTCTAAAATGAGTAGGTGTAGACACCCCAATTTTGAGCCATTTGTAGATTACATTAATTAATTTTAGGCTCGTTTTATGAAATACTGCTATTTGAAATTATATATATAGTTTGGATTAATTTGAAATTAAAAGGTGCATCACCGGGACATATTTGCACTGGAGGATTATTCCAAAATGATTTGATCAAGCAAAACATGAAACTCTACGGTTCGGATCATTTACAGACGGCCGCATATGTATGGATCTAAATACAGAAGCAGACCGCCATAGTCTATACCTCATCTTCCCAAATCACACGAGTTTTTCGTTGACGAAAAAAGGCCATGGCTACCCATTTGCAATCACCTCCAACAGCCGTCGGACGACTAATCAAAGCTGGTCACAAGGTCGCCAGTATCATGGTACCACCATGTCTGCCGTCGGCATCTTCCACTTCACCATCTCCGGCAGATCCACCCTCCTCAAGATTCCGCCCAAAACCTATCTCCTCTCGTTTGTTGTCGCGCCACTGCTCTCCTCTGCCCAACCTTCATTCCAGCAGCAACCTTCGTAGTAGCATCTCCTCCAGCTTCATCTCCAACCGCATCCATCTCTTCTCCAGATCCAGCGACGCAGCTCCACACCAGCGACCTCCGCTTCCGTTTTCAGCACCCATGAAGCCACCAAAAGACCCAACATCGGCATCCATGGCGGAACTCTAACTCCGTCCAGTGAGCAACACTCTTCCCATCCATCATGACAGCAGCGGCAACACGTCCTACCAGCGATCTCCACCTTCCAGCCCCGTTGCTTGGCCGCCAAGCAAGATTACTTGGGGATGAAATAACGAGCAGCAGTAGCCAGCTTGACTAATGCCAATACAATCTAGCTAGCATGATTATTTGGCTATGTGTAGAAAATGGCTTTTACCCAACTCCCTTGCAGAAGACAATGGATAATAAGCAGAACCGAGGAAGACACTGGAATACCCAACACATGCTGAAGATCCCACACCAGCAACCAATTGTAGTTTGTCGGACATAGAATAAGAGCGCCGCCGCCGCCCCCCCATAGCAGGAGAGTCGTCGTCTCCTCCAAGCAGAGCATTCCTTTTTACTTGCCTCATTCTCTACCCTCTTCCTTTTCTATAATCCCAGTATTAGCCTTCACCTCAAATAAAAACCCTCTCTGTCCTGGAAACTAAAAATATAGTACCCCAATTATTTTACCCGTCTCATTCATGTCAGCCTCCAAAAATGACCTCTTTACGCACTAGCATGTGATTTGCTTGTAACCCGAATTTCTGTTTATGTAAACTAGTATTTGGTCCATCAATGTAATATTTGAATTCTAATCTTCCCAAAAAGATTAACGCCGACTTTTTTTTTATATTTTTGTTATTATTTTCATTTTAATACTTTAATCCTTATTTATTGTAATCATATCTATCATAGCACCTATTACTTGCGAAAGGGGCGCTACAGTAAAGTACGTTTATATTTTTATACTCATAAAATATGGTAAGTTTCAAGTAAAAAAATACACGATTTAATTAAGATAGGGTAGGCCCAAAACTGACGTGAATTGTTAATATATGTTTAATATCAATTTTATAAAATATCTTTTATAGTCAAAGACATAAATATAATCTTTAAAGATGAGAGATCTTATTAACACAAGTTAAGCAAATGTTCCGCTTAGCCCACTCAAAAAACTAATTTACAATAGTTTTTTAAAGTTTTTTATCATATACTTGTTTATCTAAGCGTATTTATGGTATATTTGGTAATGAGTATAAAATGTCAAATTAAAATTTTGTAATTTAAAACTTTTCATTCTTCGTACCTGTTATATTTTTAATTATTTTTTTATATTTTTCTATATAACTACTCTATTTTTCAATTATTTCCACATAATCACTTATACAACTAACTTATATATTTTAACTTTACTTTTTTTACTCCTCATCATTATTAATATCATATCGCATCATTTGACAACTTTTACCCTCAATAACTTTTATTCAGAAATTTTATCCATTCCCGAACACACCCTTAATATATAAACCAAAATTCATCATTTTTGAATATACGTGTATATATATTTTTTAGATTTTTAAAGATATGAATATTTTAAATACATATATACATATTGATGTTTAAAAATCTCCAAAAATATACATATATTAAAAAATGGTAAAACTTAGTTTATGCATTAAATACATTTAGATAGTATATATAAAAAGTTGTTATAAATGAGTTTTTTGAGGTGTGTTAAGTAGGATATTTGCTTAGCCCGGGCTAACATGATCGGACGCTGATCAATGCTCCCGGATGCATACACCTTTTTTTTAGTTTTTTTGAAATTTTTTTTAGAAGATTGTTAATCTAGGCGTATTTAATACGTGTATAAATTTTTACCATTTTTGGAGTATTTTAAATATTTATTTTTTACTTTTGAAAATTAGTGGCATTTTAGGTAATTTTAGGTAATTTTTACTTTTTAGGTAATTTTAAAATTACCTAAAATGCCACTGATTTTCAAAAGTAAAAAATAAATATCTAAAATACTCCCAAAATGGTAAAAATTTATACAGATATTAAATACATTTAGATTTATAGTTTTATAAAAAAAATTTCAAAAAAACTATAAAAAAAAAGTGTATGCGCCTAGAAGCATTGAGCGATCAGCATCCAACATGATCATTCCTCATCTTTAAATATACAAAAACTTGTTTAATTTATCGGTTATTAATTAAATTTAAGGAATGTATTTCAAAAATGATACTACTATTATCTTTATTTTAAGTTTTTAAGTAAGACTTATAATAAAGTTATAATTTTTAAATACAGTAAAAGTCTATTTTGAAAAATCGACTTGTAAAAGAAAGTAGAACAAAAGCTAATGTATGCTTGGAACTAACTCAAACTAAAATAGGATAGGTTACCTATTTTTCAAAATAGGTAAGGAAGAATCAATTCTGAATTGGACATATCTAACTAGAGTTGCACCCATGCACATTATCACATCTTTCTGGCCAAAGGTACGAATTCGCCGCTAAACATAGTGTAATTATTAGATTTATTTTTCTATTTGAAACTATATTTTCAACATTTAAAACACCGTTAGTTATAATAATTAAATATATTTTCTTTTTGAGCAATGATCCTGTTAGCCCGAGCTAAGTAAATGTCTTATTTAGCCCGCCTAAAAAATTATACTTAAAACAACTTTTTTTAAATTTTTTTTCATACACTTATTTATCTAAGTGTATTTAATATATAAATCAAGTTTTACCATTTTTTGTATATGTGTATATATATTTTAAAATTTTTAAAAGTAAGGGTATTGTAAATATATATATACATATAGATGTTTAAAAATCTAAAAAAATAGATAAATATATTAAAAAATGGTAAAACTTTATCTATATGTTAAATAAACTTAGATAAACAAGTGAACGAAGAAAAAAGTAAAGAAATTGTTATAAATAGGTTTTTAAGGTGAGCTAAATGAGGCATTTACTTAACCCAGGCTAACAAGATCACTCATCTTTCTCTTTTATCATTTACCTTTAGGTGTATGATATGATTTATATAGTTGTTCATATATATATATATGAGTAATGATCCTGTTAGCCTAGACTAAGTAAATGTCTTATTTAGCCTACCTTAAAAATCCGAATTAAAATAACTTTTTTTGCTTATTTCTTTATACACTTTGTTTATCTAAGTATATTTAATATATAAATCGAGTTTTACCATTTTGTATATGTGTGTATATATATATTTTTATTTTAAAAAATAAGGATATTTTAAATACATATATACACATAAATGTTTAAAAATATCAAAAAATAGATAAATATATTCAAAAATGGTAAAACTTGATTTATATGTTAAATACACTTAGATAAATAAGTGCACAAAAAAATAAAAAAAAGTTGTTGTAAATAAGTTTTTTAAGGTGAACTAAGTGGGACATTTACTTAATTCAGGCTAACAAGATCACTCATATATATATGTGTGCGTGTGTGTGTGTGTGAGAGCTGTTTTGGTGACCGGTACTGTGGTACATTTACCTATTTCTGGGCTCCACACATGTTAAAATATAATGAAATTTTATAGATTTATTTATCAACATATAAATTTCATAACAAATAGTTTACATGTTAAAAAATTTACCTTAAAGTTGTTATTTATAATAAATTATTTTATTACATTGAATTTATCCCATTTTTAGATGAGGTTCATACACATATCCGACTAGGATGAAAATTAATATAGTAATAAAAAACATTATTCTAAATACAATGTGTAGAGTAGATTTTAATTTGATTATAATGTGGGGCCTATTTCAACGTTACACCTAAATACTCCTATGTATATATATACATGCGCGTATATTCTACCAAAATACATCTTATTATATTGTATTTATTGCATTCTAATTATCGTGAGATTGCCTTTTTTTTGTTTGTTTTTTCATGGATTGATAGGTTGCCGGATACGCTGTATTTTATATATTTTTAAAAATTTATTTTTTTTATTTTAAAACTGAAAATGTGAATAAAAAAATCAAAACATGTAGAATTTAGTACAAAACAAATTTAGACAAAGTACATGTATGTATAGAAAAATAAAAATTATATTTTTGACGCGTCGTACATTGCCATGCTTAGAGTAATTGGCAAGCCTTATTTATCATAATGTTGTCAAAACTGAACTGATGATTGAACTAGTAAAGAAACTGGTTTGGTTCGAATCGATAATGTCAGCATGACATATTTATGATGTCATAAATATTAAATTATTTTTAAATTTTAAGTAAATATATTGATAAAATTATATTTTCATAAATCCTAAATATATATGTTAGATTTTAATAATTATAATATAAATACAAAACATGCAGGAAAAAATTAATAGCAAGTTTAAAAAAATCTTTAAGCATGAATTTTAGAAAAATTAATTATATTAACTAACCTGAAAGACTTAAACTTATAGGGGGTGTTTGGCAAGGATAAAAAGTTTTCACCTAAAATTTTTCAATCTAAAACTTTTCATTCTCTACAACTTTTCTATTTTTTAATTATTTTTTTACATCTTCCAACACAAACAACCTACTTTTCAATCATTTCTACACAATTTCCTATACAACTAACATATCTATTTTAACTTTATCCTATTTACTTCTCATAATTACCTCTATCATATCACATCATTTGACAACTTTTATTCTTCAAAATTTTTCACCAAAAGTTTTATTCATTCCCAAATACACCCATAATAAGCCCTGACCGTTGTTGCTTAGTTGTTGGTTATTGAATTCTTCCCATTTATCTTGGTACTTTTATGAATTGCTATAAATATCTTGGCAAAATAAGAAATAAAATAAATCAGTAATTGTTGAAACTTTGAACAATTAAATAATCTATAATAATATAAAAATTAAGAACATCTCCTTTGTTATGCAAAAACTGAAAATTTAAAAGTCTACAAACTATTAAATGCATCATTCTCATCAAACATAGATTTTAAAATTAATTTACCATGATTTTTATTAAAATCTTTTGGTTGTAAAATATTTATTTTTTTGTTTTTTTGATAATATTTTCACTAAAAATCATATGATCTTATCTAAATATTTGACAATTTTTACGTTACCACTCCCAATGTTCAATACATAAGCATAAACTTCGGGATGTCTACGGCTAATAAACTAGATTGTTTAGTTATTATTTCAAGTTTATATTTTTAAAAAGGCAAATTTGTCTTGTACCTGCAACTTTTATTCTTGATTTCTAATATATCCATATAGTCTCATGAATACCTCCTGTACCCCTAACATGTGACCCTAAATTCCTAAGATGCCCAAGCCATCAAACAACGTTTTTGGCCCATTGAAAAAAGAAATAGTTGTCATTCATTGCTGGATCTAAATCCAGTCATTGCCATGCAAATGCCAATCATCAATGATCCTCATCAGCTCCAGTAGCTGAAACCGTAGTCTTCATTCACCAGCAAGCAATGGCATCACGCCTCTCAGATGAACGAAATGGAATCTGACAAATTCCACATCAAGTATGGAAGCCACTACCAAAAACACTCTCCCTCCATGAAAATCTATGAGATGATGGCCATGATTAATGGCTTGCTCTGGCAATGAGATCTAGGCAGAGTTTAAGCATTGCGATCCTGTTCACATCATTATGTTCATCATATTTGGATTTTGAAATTCGATTGCGGGTCTCCGAGTTCTCAGATATGGACATTGCGAGAAGAAGAGCGGCGTGCTCTGCGAGAAGGAGAGCAGCGCGCTTAGCGAGGCGGCGAGTGACGATTGCGTCAAGAAGAGCGCGACGGGGAGGGTGGAGAACGCGGGCAATAGGGTTTCGTGAAGGGGGGAACGAGAGAGGGCGAGGGAGCATTGGGAGTAGTGAGTTTGTTTTCGGACCGATTGGGTGAATCCAGTTCAACCGTCCATCCCGGTTCGAACTGTTTTATGTAAATGAACCAAACCGCATGCAAATGAACTAGAAACTGGACTGGTTTTCGGTCGGTCGGACTAGCCGATCCGGTTCTAACAACATTAATTTATCATTCACCATGTGGTGCAGCCTGCACCAACACACATCCATTGAAACCGAGCTTTTAGTCCCTCGGTGTAGAAGATAAGATCCTTAATGGATGAGTATGCAATGCAATTTTATATCTTTAGGATAGTTTTTTTTTTATAAAAAATTGTTAATATGACTTTCCGTACTTCTAATACAATTTTCTTCCTTTCCAATATGTCATTATATATTTTTTATATAGTTTAAGGTCATTGAATCCTTACCAACAGGCCATTACACCATTTTTGGCATCTTTGACCGTCCTCAGATCGAAGCTGAGCCACGCGGTCATACGGTTGAGGGTGGTGCATAAAAAAAATGTCGAGACCCCCGCGGGCGAGCATCCAGCCAGCTGTTCTCAACCGTTCATCGTGCAACGAAGGCAGAATCACGTGCTCATCAGCCAGGACAGAAAATTTAATACCGTTCGTTTTAAATTTTGCTGGATTCTCTTTGCAAGTGTTTTGTAAGAGGTAAATCGGGAAGGAAGTTGAATTAATATGATAGATCAGAGCAAGAGTGAAGTGAAAATAGATAAGAAGGACTAATGAGAAATATAAGAAAATTGATAGAAATAAAGAATCAAAATTAAAAAAATAAAATAAGTATGTAGCTTTGACTTTTTTTTACTATCTTTATTTATATCTAAGTTGCCAAACACTCCCAATTTAGTTATCTATCAAACTATTCATTTTTATTTATATTTTCGCTGTCCTTTTTTTATTGGTATCTTTTTGCTGTCTTTTTTTTAATGGAACAAATACATGCAGACAGCGGGCCATCAAGGGGAGACGTGGACCATGCTGGCTCCACGGACTGTCCTAATGAGACCATCAACATTATATATATATTTTTGAAAAAGATCTAATAATTCGATAATTATGATAAGAAGGAACAAAGCAAAAACAGTTTAAACGTCAACTTCAAAATTTCAAATTTGGCGGTTTAATCATGATTTATGAACCAGCAGGCTGATTCAACCCCTGGCTTTAGAAAAACATTGAAATATGAGATAGGATTCCATGCGGCCGGCCACATGGGACTCTCCAAGCAGCCGACTGTGGGATATAATTTTTTTTAATTTTTTTAATGTTTTTTATAAGCATGTAGATCTAAGTGTATTTAACTTATAAACTAATTTTTATCAAAAAGTTTTCAATTATTTTTTAAAATTTTTAAACACAATGATATTTTCATAAATTTCTAAGTCACATGTTTATAAAATAAAAAATATAAAAAAAATGGTTCCCATGGCCGGCTGCCTTGCCGCATGGGATCCTCTCTTTTGAAGTATTAGGTATGTCATATAAAGATATTTCGTGATTTTGAATGTGTCTGTGGAGCAAGTAATCTTGTCAAAGTTTTTTTTTTTTAATAACGTAATCTTGTCAAAGTTAAGGAGAGCTTTTTGCAAAATACAGTTTATAGGTGGGATGTTCAATAAAATTAAAAAATCTCAAAAGATGGGGAGGCAAATGCAAATGGCCCATTGAATAGGATACGGTCAACCCGAATTTTCCATCCTGTTCATGACGGTCCAAAGCAGCAGAAGTTCAGCAAAACCCGTCTGCTCTGGGCTTTGGACACAGATCTCCGTCTTCCGCTTGACCTCAGTAGAGTGCGAAAATGATTCTCCCGCGAGAGCGTGAACTCGACTCTTTCCGGAATCCGGCGGGACGTCGCTGGAGCGGCATCATCTGGCACTAGCACCCTCAATGAAGAAGCGGTCGGCAGACTCCGTTCTCTGTTCCTTGATTTCATCATATTCTCAGGATTCTCCCCCATCAAGCCATTGCTAAGACATTGGAGGAAGAAATTGCTGCTGCGGTGGCGGATTTCGATGAATTCGTCCTAGTTGCCATATGTCGAATGCCCGCGTTTGGAGTTGACTGGATTTCTGGTTGATGCTATCTGGCCCATCTGCAGTCATGGCTGGGAACCCGCTTCAAGAGACACGGCCTGTATTTTTGGCTGTCTACGCTGCTGTTCTTGTTGGCATCGTCTTCTCCTCGGCTGTTTACATTTTCTCATCTGCGAGAGCGACAAGACCTTCTGTATATTCTTTTTCCATCGGTAAGCTTAATCAGTCTCACTGTAAAATTTTCTTTTTTGATCATCTCGCATTGCTGGTGGCATTTCATTCGTCTCTTTGAGCTTTTGCTCTGTTACGGTGGAAATAATTCTGCGGAAAAACTGCTAGTATGCCCAGTGAAGCTATCATTATCATCGTTCGTGCTGCAATTGCCATTGTCATTACGGCTACCTCTTTTGCGCTGATGGGAATGTTTAGAATTTGAGATACAGTTGCACAGATTTGCACATACCCATGTGTGGGAGCTGGATTAGCTGTGTTCTGAACGGATAAAAATGGAATATGAAACTCAAGTAATGCCAATCAATGAGAAGAAGGCCATCTGTTGATGAAGACGTTAGTTGGATAAGGTTTGCAGAAGCAGTGGACTCTATCAAATCATTAGTTGGCTAAGTTCAAGTACTTTCCATGAACCAAGGCATGACCGGTTGTATTACATTGTGAGTGTTTGTGCGTGTGCTCCTAACTTTGAGTTCAAAAGGGAGCAAATGGCTTTATGTAATGTAATAAAAAAAGTTCACGTACTTTCCTATGTCACTGAGCTGATCACTGAAGTGGGATCAGTTACATGGATCCTATTAAACAAATTTGTGCACCATTTGATATGCAATATTAATTCGCTAAACATGTTTATTGATTGGAAATTTCACCCCCACCACCACTTTCCTTGCATGGTGTTCTGGTCTTTCTAAATTGTAATGACTGTATCCAAGTTTTTAAGTAAAAATTTGATAGTCTATTTATGTCACAATGATTGGAGCTTTGTGCAATTTTTGATATAGAAGCACCATTCTTATCCACTTGTTAACTCATTTGTATCTTGATGCTTATTATTTTTGCAGATTTACAGTCTACTAACACAGATCAAGGACCTAGTTCCTCTCAGATTAGCTCTGCCAATGTCACAAGTGGCCCTTCAGATGCTGGCTTTAGAGTTCCTGCTCCCCCATCAGGGTCATATAACATATGGACGAGACCCATATGGGATGTCCCACCTACTGGATCAAAGATGCCACCCATGAAGGACTTTCGTCTAACTAAAGTAATGGTGGGCCATCGGGCAAAAGACAATGTTATTATTGTAACCTTTGGGAACTATGCATTCATGGACTTCATTGTTAACTGGGTGAAACACTTGACTGACCTTGGTGTCTTTAATCTTCTTGTAGGTAATCTTTGTCATTTATTTCAATTGTCAATTTTGCAAAACCCATGCGACACTATTCAAACATGGATTCATGGTTTCATGCTTTTATTATTTTGAGCTTACTGTACTCTCAATGCAGGTGCCATGGACACTAAACTTTTGGAATCGTTATACTGGAAAGGTGTACCAGTTTTTGATATGGGCAGCAATATGGATACTGTTGATGTTGGCTGGGGATCAAGAACTTTTCATAAAATGGGAAGAGAAAAGGTTATCTTGATTGATGCTATTCTACCCTTTGGCTATGAGCTATTGATGTGTGACACAGACATGGTCTGGCTGAAGGTATCCCTTAACTTACGCCAACAAATGTTTCACAGGCCATTTTTTTTTTTTTTTTCATTTCCATAATATCTGCTAATTTCAGCAAAGATGCTCTTAGATTACTTTATACTGGTTAATATTCAAAAAGAATACTTCTTTGCCCTTGATCAGCTGTGTCACATAATATTGAATGATTTTATTTTGGAAACATTACTTGGGTCTATGTATGCAATTGAAAGTTGTGGTTTTTATTTTAGTCAAAGGTTGGATTTTAACACCACATGTTTTTTTCCTTTCGAAAATAAATAACACAATGTTTCAACACTGCACGACATAACGAAAATGCAATTGTACCTGTTGACTTTACAAATGGAATTCAAAAGATGCTAGGAGCCGGTTGACACGGCGTTACATAATTTCACAATTTAGAATTTGCAAAAAGAAAATTTTCTTGTGCATGTACTACTTGCATATACTAATATATACTACTACTCACATGGTATGGTGAATAAGATCAATTCACTTGATACTGCCTAGAAAAGCAGGCAAAGTGTGGCATTCCATCAGCTACTAATTGCCTTTCCGGAATCTATTTCTGGCTGTAACTTCCTGTGACGTGGGAAATAATTTGATGTCATCCACTGTTACACAATGCCTATGTGATGCTAAATCTGCTATTCATCAAACTAACCATCTCCTTTGAACTCAAAAAGATCCTATTGAGCACAGTACGAGAATCAGCAAACAGTGTAGCATATGACACAATTGTTTCCCTATGAATTGTTTATTGCATTGCACATTAGCTTTCTCTGTCTTTTGCAGAAAATAAAATTAACTCAAGCTGCAGTGCTAGATGTCTTGGATGTATTTATTTTAAGTTCGTTCTACCATTTTTTTAAGTTCTTTTGGTTATCCTATTGCTTTGTGATGATTCCCACTTTCATTTTGTTCTTGGAACAGAATCCCCTTCCATATTTTGCTCACTTCCCTGAGGCAGATATTTTGACATCAACTGATCAAGTGATACCAACAGTAACCGATGATAGGTTGGACATCTGGCAGCAAGGTGCTATGCTACAATCTTTAATATTCATGTCAGTGCATTTCATTATTTTTGCATGTATTCTCATCTTTTGTGATTAAGGCAACACCGTTTTAAACAAATTTTATAGCTCTTTCCTGCTCGCATACAGATTGATTTTGTCTAGTTAGTGTTACCTGTCCCCATCAGTTCTTCACTTGAAACATAAATTCATTTCCTCCATAGCCTTCTGTTTTTTGTTCCGGTAAAAGTTAGTATTTTCTTCAAGGGATTATGAGCATCCACATTGCTTTGTAGGTTGTATGGACTAAATGAAAATGCCAAGTCAGTTCTTTCTGCTGCTTTATGTCTAATTTCTTTGTCACACAGTTCTTTCCACTGTGCTGGATTCATTCATTTTTTCTTTTCACTCATGAGTTTGGGTAATTTGGTTCTCTTGGCTTTTTTTGATGAACTTGGCAGTTACTGTAAGTTGTTGTTTGGTCTTTTAACCAAGTGCAATTTGTTCTTTACCTTCTGCAGTGTCTGGTTCCTATAATATTGGAATTTTCCACTGGAGACCTACCAATTCTTCAAAAAAGATGGTCAGACAATGGAAGGAAATGCTTCTAGCAGATGAACATATATGGGATCAGACTGGTTTTAATGATATAATGCATCGAAATTTAGGGCCATCAGTTGATGATGAAAGTGGACTCGTTTATACTTTTGATGGTAATCTTAAGTTGGGACTCCTTCCAGCCAGTATATTTTGCAGTGGACATACTTACTTTGTCCAGGTAGGGATGTCCAAGGTCAATTAGGGATGATGGCATAATGGTTGCCTAATTATATTGTATCTGCGTTTTGCTGTTTTTACCTTGTCATCTTCCTTTTCTGTCCAGACTTTGACTTCCATACCAATTGCTTTGCATTGGCAGGCAATGCATCAACAGCTCAGACTGGAACCATATGCTGTGCATACTACCTTTCAGTTTGCAGGCACTGAAGGTAAGCGGCATCGTCTACGTGAAGGCATGGTTTTCTACGATGAACCGGAGTATTATGATTCACCAGGTAATCTTTCCATCAATGGTGGTGTTAAGTAGCATAACAATGAGATTCTTATACAATCTGAGGACTCACTACTGAGCCTGTCACTCGTCCATTGCATGTTATGTCAACTATACTTTTCCATTCTTTTTTGACAAATAGATAATGAAAAATCCAGCCCTTAAAAGTTCTTGAATAACTGAAAATCAAACTGTTTGCTGCCTAGGTCTATTAACATTGAATTTTTGGGCCACAGGAACACATTGAAAGATCAACTATTAGCTTTTCAAGTCAGTGCATATTTTCAAGGAAAGTGGTCTGATCATCATCTATACTTGATAAGCTGACCCTTTTCAATTCCAATAACTTTTTTTGCTGTGCTGATTATTAGATTATATTCTGACACAAAATATCTTGCTTCCATTGTCTCAATTGCATGGTTATTTGGCCCATCTTTGAGTGGGATCCTCACACTTTTTCCCTCTCAGTCTAAAGAATGAAATGGAGGAAGTACTGTATACACTCATTTGTTGTGTGTCCTATTGTGGATATGAAAAATTCACAACCACCTGTTTTAACGACATATATGATTAGATTGGTGATGTAATTACATGATTTTGGGTCATTGTTTATACAAAACAAAAGAAAGATAAACACTATTATGTGATGAGCCAAAGGGAGCAGTGGGAATGGCTAGACCCTTACCCTTATGTAGCTTTTCGTTTTTCTCTGATGAGATACCAGTATATTGTCTAATGTTGTTAGAACCAAACCAGTGAGCAGACTGGTTTGGTTTGAATTGGTTTAACTGGTTAAGTAAACCAGTTTAAACCTGTTGTACCAACATATGTATTTATGATGTCTTAAATATTTAATTATTTTTAATTATTCATATATTAATAAATTTTAATATTCGTAACTTCTAAGATTATATATTATACTTAGGGGTGTTTATTTACCCTTAAAACTTTTTAAAATAAAACTTCTCAATTTAAAACTTTTCACTCTCCACAATTATCCTAAATTATTTTTTCACTTCTTTCTATACAACTATCCTACTTTTTAGTTATTTTTACATAACTACCTATACGCATAACTTATCTATTTTAATTTTATTATCTTTACTTCTCATCATTATTTCTATCATATTACATCATTTTCTCTCATTTCTAAAACTTTGACATAAAAAACTTTTCATCAAAAGTTTTATTACTTTCCAAATACAATCTTAAAATATAACACTTTAGTGACCAAAACATGTAGAAACGTTAATTAAAAATTTTCAATGGAAAACTTTAATATGAGTGCATATTTTATATAAAAAATAATGCTAATATAGAAGCAAAACATTACCTGGATGACTGAAGTTTTAATCCTATGTATTTATCAATTTGGCATATATGGAAAAGTGATAACCTTATTTTTTTCAAACACACACACATACAAAATTAGAATGATATTCACATAAAAAAATTGGAAAGATATTGGTAGGATATTTTAAATGGTGCAAATCACCAAAATCTAGTTGCATGTGCACAAGTACGTCTGTACTACTTGAGCACCAGAAAGGATGGCATCTTCCCCAATTGAAAACAGCAAGCATGCCATTTCACTTGCAGGCATCATCATATCTGTCCATCACACACAAACCGGCGATTCTCGGTCAAAGATTTGTCTAGATGAGCATATTTCTGTCACCAATCCGACACTGAAAACAGGGAATCATGCTAAAAACCATCCAATCCCGCTGTCATTTTCAAAACCGGCTAGACGAAGAACTCAACCTCTCAAATCTCATTGTTGCAGTGACGGAGGGGCTGATGCAAGCAATGCTCGAGTCCCCATGATGTCAACAAACTATCCAATTTGCAATTTTGGATTTTTTCCACTTGAAGATGGAAGTGATGACCCTGTGGCGCACTTCAATTTCTTCTGATTTTGTTAACGGCATCATCGATGATGGATAGTGTTTTCTCGAGCAGTAGAGGGGAGGAGAGGGAGACGCACGAGGAAAGATGCCTGCTATGCTACAATTCTGCGCGCACACACGCACCCCCTACAAACCACACACACACACTGGTCAGACCGACGAAACCAGTTTATATAATCTGACCACAGGCTGAATAGTTCTATAGATTCAAATCAAAATGGAAATACTGTCAGTTTCTGGTCAGACCGGTCAAACTGGCTAGTCCAGTCTAGTTTTAGTAACATTGATATATGTTGCGGTACAGCTCTCATATATATATATATATATAACATTGATACTGTTGGAATAGTATTAAAAAGAAAAAACACAGGAGCACTGTGAAGCTGCATTGACTATCAAATACCTGATGCAACTGGTTGTATTGAATCATTTCTCACACAAACACGTGGATAATTTTTCTACCGAACTGATTCCACCATGGAACACCTCTATTGTACAAAAACTGCGATACATTTATAAAATCCACTCCCATTATGAAATGTTGTTATACAAAGTGACCAAACAAGTGGAATCCAACCAACCTAAGGGAATGAATGTTACTTAATAAAGATTCCAAAAATACCGTTGTTGGATGTGTTGGCAGCCACAGTAAATTTATACTCATAAGATCACTTTAAAATCACTTTAAAACAAGTTTTTTGTTTTTCTTTTTTATAAAAAATATTGTAGACCATTTATGCAGTCAATCACAGTGATTCTGTATTTTGACTAAATAAACAAAAACAAAAACAAAAACAATGGTTGGTTCTTTTTTGAAACTGGAAAGTACCATAGAAGAATTGCTGAACTTGACAAGTAGTTTGGAATACCATATATTTTAGCTTGTAGACGTGATAACTTGCTTTATCATTCAGCCTCACCTCTTCCTGTTGCACAAACAATTCAATTATGCTACGATTGCATATTCTCTCTTCACATGAATGGTACTTCACAAAATGCCTAAATTCTTCTGAAATTGCCAACCTGTTCATGAATTTTTTTTGCAGGTGGTTTCTTGTCATTTAACCCATCAATTCCCAAGAGCCTGTTTTTTGATGGGGAGCATACTGTTGAATCACACTTTTCTCTCATTAATTACCAAGTACACACTCTCTATCTATCTATCATCCATTTTAAATCCTTTAGTTGTGAAAGTTCTTTAAGCTTTTCATTTGGCAGCGCTTCATTCCAGAGTCTGGACATGAGAATACCACTATTGCACTTCAGCAACACAACATAAATGCAATGGCTGTGAAGAAATGTATCCAATGCACAGTAGGCCCCAACATGAAGCTGTTATGGTCTAGAAATCAGCTCAGCCTGCTCATTAAGTGCAGCATCATTGTTGATAAACCTCCCAGCCATTCACCTCAATGTCCATCTGTGGTCATCAAGCCATCCACATTATGAGATCCATCTTATGCATTGATCAGATTCTCTTTCAACATCTATGCATGTTTTCATGATTCTGTGAGCAGGTTTTGTTGGTTGATCTTGGTACTCCTGATTACCTAATCTTCATTTTTATTTTTCTCTTTTTTGTTTTATTTTCCCCCCCTCCAGATGAAGCAGATAAGAACAGCACTTGCTGTTGCCTCTTTATTAAACAGAACACTGGTGAGTGCTGCTGCACTCAATACCTGGAAGTTGGAACATTCCTTTTCCTTGTTCGTTGTTGTTGTTGTTATTATTATTATTATTATTATTATTATTTTTACATCTGCTTTTATTCTGAATTTTAATCTTGCTTAGTGAAGATCTACCTGCGACCTGCATATTGTTTATGTTTTCCTCAAAAGACAGCAGTGAAGCTATTTTCAAAACAAAGAGGAAGAATTCGTCACAGTATTCCTTCTGAAATTCTTCACTCATGGGGTTATTTAGCTTTTTGAACTTTTTTCCTACACTGGGTGCTACTTATTTTCTTCAGAAATTGAATGAATGGCAGTTAAGAATTGTTACTAAGGTAGCTTGACTGTCCTGGCTGGCTGTAATGCTACCATTTAATTTGTTGTAGCCTTTTTGGAATTTTAAACTGCAAGGCCTGCTTACCCTAGTGATTGAAATGATTTGTTCACATGGCACCACAGAGTTATTTCACTTAATGAAAACTTGGGAGTGCTCAAGTATCCTCAGTGAAGGTGCCATTCTAGTGTTGTGAGCTAAAAATTATGGGAAGGAAATCTAAAGGTCAATCACTTGGACCTGACCTCCTTGTACTCAAAATCGATTGGCTTTTCCCATGGAATAAGAAATTTGAATTGTACCTAACAACATATATTCATTTCTAGAAATATGTCAACTGAAGATAAGGTGTCTGGGTTAACATGTTAGAGAAGTAAATGTAGGTTGGATAAAGAAAGTTAACTAAGTAGCTGTCTGGTTTTTACATGAAAGTCTTTTATCCCTATTCTTAATTGATTTTGTAGTGATGTGAATATTAGCATGATTCTATCTGTATTTGATATGACAACTGCTAATGTAATTCAATGGCCATATTTAATTATGTTAGATAAAGGGCGAGAAATTGCTATTAAAATACTAAATGGTCATATCAATATTTCAGTATGCAATGCTTTCTATGAGATTATTTCTTGAGGAGTTAACCTATGGTTATTGAAGTTTTAAGTCATTGATCCTTGATTTTTGACTGTTGAACGATGAATTCCTTGATCTAACTTATTTTTATATGTTAGGTGATGCCGCCATTGTGGTGCAGGTTGGATAGGCTATGGTTTGCACATCCAGGAGTTCTGCAGGGGACAATGACAAGACAACCTTTCCTATGCCCCTTGGATCATGTTTTTGAGGTTTTGTTTCCAATTAAATGCCTTGCAAGCCCATTAAGACCATAGATGTTACAATCTTCTCAGCTGTATCATGAATGGTGGAAATTCTGGCTTATAATTTGCTAAGAAAGTGGCTCAGAAACCTCCATGTGAAACAGAAAACTTCTAAAATTCTGTTCTTTTAGAATTTCATATCTCAAAGTAGCCATTTAAGGATTTACGTGAGTACGGTTAAGGACCTGTTTGGCCATGTGCTGTCTCTGCCCACCAGCACTTTTTAAAAATGTTGAGTTTGTTTAGCCTTATCCAAAAGTACTACTACTACAAAATAGCCTATTTTTAGTAAAAGTTTATATGTTTGCGGGAAGACGGTAAGATTTTGTTCTATATTCACGTTAGGCCAAATAGACCCTAAAAGTTTTACTTATAATAATTTAATAGCACATGTCAGTATGATGTCTCCACTCTTTTAAGAATTCCAAAAAATTATGAATGAATAGATGACAAGACCAAAATGGACTCAATCTTTCTACTGTAACTTGAGAATACTATGTTGCAGTGTTGAAACTTCTGTCCGTATATCTACATTTGAAAAATTAACAAATCATGAAACTATAGATTGTGAGAAAAAAATAGACTCAATCTTTCTGCTGTAGTTTGAGAGTGTTTTGTATTGCAATTGTTAACATTTTTGTCAGTAGGAACCTCATGTTGAAAAATTAGTCACCTAGCTTCATAAATATTTATGAAGAAAATATATTCTTTGTTCCCATTATTTTCTTTATTTTATTTGAGTGTGTTGTTTGTGCTGTGTTAAGTCTCCATCTCTTTATGCATGTCCTCGGTGTCGCAGGTTTGAATGTTAGGAACAGCTTTGTAAAAGAGTTAGAAAAGCAATATGCCTTCCCTAGACCCAACATTAGCAGGAGCATCTTGCAATGTGTATGACCTTTTTCTTGCTTTTTGTTTATTGACCCATAGTATATTGAATGGAGGTTGCAGCTTGTATTTGCAATCTATCACTTTTAGATTTCAATCTGGTGCAATTGCATTAGTCATCTCAATAAGGATTTTTATTAGCCAAAGAGAGCTATAAATCTGGGGTATTCTTCTGTTGTACCGTACTTTCTTTTCTTTGCACCTGAAATGTATGTTTTCTTCCTCTTTTAAACAACATGCAGATGCCTCTCAATTTGAACTGACATAACAAAATACTCTTAACCAAGCGAAAGAAGTTTTTTAAAAAGAATGATGTCTAATGTCTAGATACTGGTCCATCTAAGTCCTTCAGTCAACCTCCAACCCATTGAAATACCTGTATGAAACATATGGAAGGACCTGAGAGATGGGGGCTTCTATGCAGCATTCTGTTCTAATGCCAGTGTCATTAATGACTGTGAAATTCTTCCTTTGAAATTAGGAAAATATACCCCTTGTTTCGTGTCTTGTTTTTGGTCATTTTTATGCAGATGACTTGTCTTCCTGCTGTTTTTGTAAATGCAAGTGTCCTTAACAATAATAGTGACAATAACAACAACGATGATGATGATGATGATAGGAAGCTTTCCAAGTGCTCAAGACTATTTTTATCTAGGGATATAACCATTCTTACTTCTCATCTTCAGGTAAATGTTATGCTAAAAGATTTACCAGCGCTTATATACGGCCCAGGGATTGACATCAGAGAGTACTCCTTCCTTGAGAATCCTTTATTGCCCAAACTGGTACAAGTTAAATTGTCATTTGTAGATGCCTCTGGATGCTGGTATCGTTTGTGTTTCTCTATTAAAAGATCTTTTTCCTCGATGGTTTCAGGTAAAGGAATCATTGCTTGAAGTTCAGCTTTGCGATGAGCGGTTTCCCAACTGTCATATCACCAACAAAACAAATCAAGCACATATATTGAGATTTCCTAAGCATAGCAGTGAAGAAATGGTATCCCATTTTCTATATATTCTTTGATAAAACAGTTTCAAGTATATGTATAATCTCTTTGCTCTGAGTGCTATTGCTGATTCTTATGTGTTTTTGCCATTGATTTTATGAATTAAAAGCCTTTACTGGGTTTCATGAAATTTCCAGGTCTTCTAGTTGTGTTTACTTAAGTTCATTTATGGATACTGTGGAAGCTTCATTTTATATTACATCCAAAAATCCTGCAGTCTCACTACTGAATCTTATCGACATAAAAATAGGTGGCCAGGGAAGCATCAATAAATCGCCTTATTGGTGTATTGGCCCACATGATAATTGGACTGTCAATCGTCTTGATGGGCATTGGTATTTCCTATTCGGATGTTTTGGTTGAACTGTGAACATAAAATGTTTCTCTAGTCCTTTCAAGGGAAAGAAGAGAATCCAGAGACCCAAAAAAATGATTGAGGAATTATGTTTGAGTAATTTACTGCCAACAGTTTCACTTTCAACAGGATGTTTGAGAATCAGTAGCATTTGGGTGATTTATTTATCAAAATCGTTTTGGTTTTCTGCTTCCCTATCTTTGATAGTTTTTTTTTTTTTGATGAAGTTCCTATCTTCAATGGTTAACTAGGATCCTTTATTTATTAATTTTTTTCCACTCCATCTTCAGTGCTTTTAGGCTTATGCTATTTCTTTGGCAGTCTTGCTAATTGTTATTTTTCACCTCAGTTTACAGAAATATTCTCATCTTTCAAGGATGTCAAGGTCATAAGATTCTCATCAATGGAGGATGCATTTCATGGTTTTACTGATAAGGTAATTTGTCTAGATGTTCTCACTGTTTGTGCTTTTCTATTGATTTTGTCTGCTGAAAACATTCTGCTGTGTCGAAATGGTCCAACCGAATCAGACAAGGGAGGCAAAGTTCAGGAACCGCATGAAGCTGTATGCAGGGATTTGGTGTTGCGTTGAGGACCATGTTCCGGGTCACATATACTATGACATTTACTGGGATGAGAAACCAGGTTGGAAGCCCGTTCCACCAGCGACATCTGCAGAGGATCGTAGACCGGAATAGATACATGCTGTTGGCTCATCTTAGAGAAGCACAGCGCTAAACGGAGGTGCTTTGTTCCTTCGTAGGCTAAAGGTAGGTGGAGAAATGCGCCACATACTTGGGATGGAAATCCCTTTACACAATGCTTCTGTAAAAACAATATCGAAAATTTTGGCATTTCTAGTTGCTTCCGTGTTGAAATAATCAACTCTGGATTAGAATTCCCGCATGATTTTGGTAGGGGAGGTTTCTTTACCCGCATTTGACTCTCCATGTGATATGATTTATCAGTGAACGTGTGAGAAGCCGTTCTGTAGAGCTATGAATTCTTCCTAAGAAATCCCACCTCTGGATTTGGGTGGGCTTGAAATCAATCCATTAAGAAAATGGATTGATCCGCAAACGAGAAAGATGAATGATTACGATAGGAGCAGTTAACGTTCCTGACCCGGCTCCGTCAGAAACCTTGTTTGGTTGATGAGAGCTTTTCTGTGGGTTTAATCCTCGGAAGCGCTATTATTCAGAAGCTTTTCAATTAAGCTCATGCAGAATTCGGCAAGCAGGCGAGCCATATGCATCATGTAGGGATTCATTTCAGAGTCTTTGGACCCACGGGCTACCGTTCAATTTTATCTGCTAATTTGCAAATATACTTGTATAGTTGGACCGAAAATGTAAAAGTATCTATATAGTTTCATGATTTTCAGATAACCATCATATAATTTCATCAAACTATCATTAAGTTTAATATAAGTTGCTTGATAATCTCCATGAGCCAACTTTCCTGTCGGCTATCGTTAATATAAGGTTTGAAATTTTGAAAAATGATAAAAATAATCTTGTTTGAATCTACGTTAGAATCCATAGGTTGCTAGATACCGACTGCATGTTGTATTGAAGTCTGAATATGCTTAAAATTAACTTGAAAATATTTGTAGTCCATTAGAATGATTCTAGTGAAATTATAATAAATTTTATTGTTGCAGGTCAATCAAAAGGAGGCAGCGAACTTTTTTGCATGTGCACTAACTATAGAGCATCGTTAGAGCACTGGATTGCAGGGTTCCATCTTCGATTCGATTTGTCATGGTTACCAATTGGACCACTAGCTTGCGATCGGCCCTTTCTCCGTAAGCAGCCAGAGACCAAATTTGTCACCCCAAACAGAATTGCGACAATCCATCTTCTTTGATTGGTAGTAGAAATTGCACAACAAATCGTCACCTTCCTTCTTGCCGATAGAAACCGATTTGCAAAATTAGATTTGAGCGATGTGCTTAGCGTGCTCGTCCTTGCCAATTCGGACTTTGAAGTGGCTACAATGTGGAAAATGGGCAGAAGGATTTCTTGACTATCAATTAGACCCAGCTCCCCAAGATCTGCTTCACCTTCTTTCTCGTCTACTCTGCTTTCTTGGTCACCTAGATCTACACCTGTATTAGACAGCAGGTGACAATGGGCAAATCCTCCTTGTCGACATAATTTGCTACTGCGCTGTCTTCTTCCCCATCATCTGGTCTAAACCACCAATTCAACAAATTTTTAGCCACTAAGCAGATCCCATCTCATCCAATTATAGCCAGCAACCAGTGAAATTTGCCCAAATACACTTAAGGATGTAACTTGGGTCAGGTCGTATGGAGTTTAGGTAAACTTAAAACCTGGGTTCAAACCAAATTTACATTGATTTTGGTTTTGGTTTTGAGTTGAAATTTGAGTTATTTTCAAACCTATAGAAGTTAAAATTTATTCTAAGAGATAATGAATTTTTAAAACATTATTGCATTTGCACTAACTTATTTTAAAATATACTTTTGATTACGATAACTTATTTATTCATATTTTACACATGAATACACTTATATAACCTATAATATTTTTGGTTTTGATAAAAATTGGTCTTCTGATTAAAAAATAATTCTAAGTATAATGAATGTGATGAATTTACCATTAACAATCAAGGTAAAAAAATAAATGGAATTACATGAAATCACCATCTAAAGTTCAATATAAGTAAGACATATATATATCTTGTAATTAATTGTTATGAATGTAATAATTTTAAAGAGTTAGTATATTTGTAATTATTTACAAATAAAGTTAACATAGACACTATAGATTTAACTTTTATGAATAAATGTACATGACATTTAGATTTAGAATAAATGTTTTATAGTTTAATTACATGGAAGAACTTTTATTATAATTATAGTTAAAATGCTTAATGTATAAATTAATATAATTATTTTACTGAATTAAGGAGAATATCGGGTTCATATTACGTTGGGTAGAAAATCCTGCAAGTTCAATAATCTCTTCCATTCATGTCCTAAATCAAAGGGTAATTTTGGAATTACAATTTTCACTTAATAGCTTGTACCCAGCTGTTGCCATCTAGGGGTGGGAATCAAAGGGGGCCATACAGGGTCAGGATTTGCCTAACCATGACCTTTTTTTAAAAAAAAAATTAAGTTTAACCCTATTTTTATACTAGACAAGGACAAAGTTGATTTAACCATCATTTTTTTAATAAGTTCTGAGACAAACATCAGGTCAGTATCAGACCAGTTTCGGGACAACAGGTTGGATAAAAAATGCTTGTCAAATAAGATGATTTCACTTAATAGCCGACCCCACATAGGTGGAAAATGGCTTATGATGATGATGATGATATATCTATCAGACATAAAAAATACATTTACACTAAATTTAAATGTTATATGCTTCAATATTTCACTAATTATTAAAAAACATATTATTAATAAAACAAAACATGAAAAAATATAGTATAAGTTTATTAAAATAGGTTAATATATAATTATGCGTAAGAATTATATATGTGCAAATTCTTCTTATTGATTTTTATATTATTTTCTAATAAATTGATTCTTCTACTATTGAAAGTAAATAATAATAAGATTTAAACATACGTTTATAGTTTTTAATAAATTAATATATGCGGGGTGGGTCGAACTCTTCAGGTTGATATGCAGTCGACTCACTTCGATTATATTTTTGAATTCAGATTAAAATTTGTGATTAATCCTTGTACCAGGTCAAAAAAAAATATTGGTTTTACCTGGTCAAAAACAGATCAACCCGTTTCAATTCCCACTCCTATTACCATCCGGCAATTTATCTATAATTTTGGTGAAATTATACTAGAGTTATTTAAAATTCGTGACATTATATGGATATATCTTCAATTTTGGTTAAATTATGTGGATATATTTACAAATTATCTCATTTTATTGCTTTTCTTAATTTTTATTTTTCAGCTAATGGAATTGAAACTAGTCAGAGTGGCCAAAAGGCAAAGGCGCAAGGTGCAAAATAAAGGTAAAAAATTATAACGCTTATTTTCCAGCAAAACTATTTTCCCCACAAGCCTCGAGCTCTACCAAGCCTGAACAAGTAAAAGTTTTAAAAAAATACCGGATATGATTTGATATTTTAATTATTTAATAATTATAATTTTAATTGTTATTTTCACATCTTTTTATGTAATTATCCTATTTATTTTTAACTTTATTTTTTAGTCCTAAATATTATTTCTATAATATTATATCATTTTACCACTTTTTGAAAAATGTTACCATTCCCACTTTTCACTATTACTTTTACATATTTCCAAATAGACCCGCATTTCTCTCAAGAAAGTATAAAAGATTGCTCGATGAAATCATAGAGAATGTGTTCGACGACATCCTAAGTGAACACATGGTCATTGAAATATTAAACCACCGCATTATTAACAGTAGTAGGAAGATACACACAACAAATTGTTTGGCCAACCTTACCGTGTGATGTTCAAACTTCATTTTGGCATAATAAATTCATAATTATATGGTATTTGGGATTATAATAAAATACTCATTTGGACCGCATTTTAGCATTTTTTTGGACTGCATTTTAGAATTTTTTTTTATTTATGGTTTACGAAAATGACCGCTGGTTGCGTTTGGTTTAAGAGGGATGAAATGGTTTCTATCCTTTTTCACCCATTTTCATCCCGTTGCACACGACGTGACACTTAACTCTCTGTAACAGTTATATTTTCGCTCGTTAATGTCAATATTCTTAACTACTGTTTGCGGAACCAGCCATGTTAGTTACTCAACTATAATGTTTTTCCCACTTCTTTTGACCAATTTGCCGAACAGATAATCAGCTAACTTCGTGGGAGGTATTTTGCAATTGTTCCATCCGCCTTTGTTTTCCCGGGAGCGTTAAAGAGTTATTTGCATTGCCTCCCCATAATTTTGTACTTTTACAAAAATTTCCATAACTATTGATTTTGTAAAAGTCTTCTACTTATGCAATTTATTTGCAGAAACAGCCTAACATCAACACACCGTTCTACAAAAAGCCAAAAGTTTAACTTTATTAGAGTACGGCCCAATGGAGTAAGCCATGATTGAAAAGTATTATCAAATACGATCCAATCGCAGAATCTACGAACTGGGTTTCAAACAGAGAGGAGGGATTGCAAAAATGAGACTGGATTTGACCCTTTTTTCAAAACCCAAACTGCAAACGATCCAACGAACCCACTTGAATCTGCACAATCCAACGGTGAAAAATTCCAAACTGTACGAGGGAGCCTTATACTTATAGGTTCAACCTTATGATAACGGAACCCCTCTAGCAGCATCTAGGTGGGACAAAAATATTTCGTGGTAAACATTAGGGCCGGGTCGGGCCGGCCCATCTGAAAGTTACCGACCCTCTCTCTCCCTCTTCCTCCTGCGAACGGGGCTGCCACGGGACTCCTTTCATATTTTAATTCACTGAAAGGGAGAGGGAGAAGACGACACCACGACGAATGATTTCCAAAACATACATTTCTCTCTTCTGACTTGTGTGCGTGTGCGTGTGCGTGTGCGTGTGTGAGAGAGAGAGACTCTGATGAGAGAAATCGTCCACGGCGCAAGCGACATTGTCTGAGAGAACGAGAAGAAGGAAAGAAAATGGGAGATTTCAACCTGGCGCTGGTGATCGTCGCCGTAGTGGTGACCGTCCTGGTCTTCCTCGTAAGCATTTACCTGCTGGTGAACTACCAGCACTCCGACGATGCCAATCAGGCCTACTTCCCCAAGTTCGTCGTCGTTCTTGGCATCTCCATTGCGGTCATCTCCATCCTCATGCTCCCTGCTGACGTCGCCAACCGCCAAGCCTGCCGCCACGCCATCTACAACGGTGCCTGCAATCTAACTCTCCCCATGAAGGATCTCTGGCTCGCCGTCTACATTGTCGACGCCCTCCTCGTTTTCTTCATAATTCCCTTCGCCATGTTCTACTACGAAGGAGATCAGGACAAGTACGTATCATTGCCTCCTGCATTTCTGGCATCTTTTTCGCGGCTGCGGTTGAATTTTGTTTCACAATGTCGGTGGTGATGTGGATGGCAGGAGCTTGGGAAAGCGAATTAAGAGTGCTATGATGTGGGTCGTTGCAAGTGCTGTAATTTGTGGGCTCGTGCTTAGCATCTTTTATGGTGATCTCTCTCTCCCTCTCTCTCCCTCTCTCTGTCTGTCTCTCGTTATACTAATGGGTTTGTTGTTAAAATGAATTTCTATAAATGTCCATGCCTCAAATG
>JAXCLR010000063.1:63153912-63166493 GCA_035584095.1 Annona squamosa | reverse complement strand
CATTTTCTATTGATTTGACAACTTCTACTCCAAAAACTTTTCATCAAAAGTTTTACCTCCAACCAAACATACCCTTAGTTGTTTTCTTGACAACAAGATATTATATTTAAAATCTTTTGTAATGTCGCATGAAGAACAGAATTAGGTAAAATGAATCCTTGATCCCAATTTCTGCTTTTGTCTTTTTAAAAATGATGGAATGATAGAAATAATTTGTAGAAGGAGATAACGTAGTGGGGAGCATTGCGGGCAAGGGTTAGATTATGGAACGGAGGAGTTGCTAGAAATAAAATCGGGGATGGACTGACTCGCTCAACTCACTGTCACTGGGGGCACATCATTTGCATGAAGCGGAAATTCATAGTTACACCACTATCTAGTGTCTGCCCATCAACATTCAGATTCAAGTATTCAACACACGACAGGCAAGAAAACTGTTGCACTTGCAATAATAAAACGGCGCTGCTCCGGAAGGAAAATCATCTCCATCTTTTACATTTCAATACATCCATAAGTCACCGGATCAGCAATCAATCCCAAATTCATACGTCACCGGATCGCTTCTAGAAGGAAATCCATAATTCCTACATTCGTATCAGCGTCAGATCTTTGGATTAACTCTGCGTGCGAGGTATGAATCAAAATCCTGTACATTCTCTCTCTCTCTCTCTCTCTCTCTCTCTCTCTCTCTGTCTATGTTCAGTGATCGTTGGTGATTCAGGCTCCCCGTGGTTAACATTTGGCATCTTAGCGGTTTTACCCTTAGGTTTTATACAATACAATCGAAATTAGGGTTCTTAATAGGATACAAGTTAGTTTGTAAATTGATTATAAAAAGTGCATTTGCTTCTTTTCTGTTTGGTTGAGTTGGGTTATAAACAAAATCTCAAGTCTGTTTAGATTGCGAAAGAAAGTAGTTCTTGCTGGATTTGGTATGACATGTTGATGCGATTTTGTTGCGGTTAAATGTAGGGGAACAACTCTATTCCATGTCGCCCCAAAATACATATAGTTAGAAGCATTACATGAATCCTGTTTACTAATCGGAATAGGCGTGGATGTGCGGATGAGATTAGGGTCTGCTCTCGCTCTAGCTATGCCCCTGAAACTCTTGATGGTTCATAATCTATTGCATTTTTCATTTTCTTAGTGGGGATCTGATTGGGAGAAGCACTGGATTGATTTTCAGTGGTACGTTTGTCGTGGGTTTCTGATTGGATGTGATAGACGCAAGCTGCAACTGCTTCACGACGGTGTTGTATTGTTAAAATGTAACTCGTATGCAAATCTTCAACATCTTTCATATTCTTCGTGGGGATCGAATTGGGAGATGGTAAGATCTTGCTGGATTGGTAAGATGAAACTAGCTAACTGATGGAATTGAATGAATAGAAAGGAAGAGAAATTGAACAGAAGTAGAAAAGGAATTAATGTGATTTTCTTCCCCTTTGTTTGTCATGCTTTGGCCTTTTATACAACCGGATGACTGCCTGTGTGAACTCAACCAAATATCTCTTCCCCATTACGCATGCCAACCCTTCCCTATCACATCAGGAGAAGCCAATGGTATGCTTCCAATGACTTCTGCTTGGATGAGACTTCATGATGGAGCTGTTCTTAGAATGCAAGGACCTGTCATATGCAAATCCTTATTGGCCATTCATTTGTATCCCTTGTCTCATCCAATTGTATAGTTAGAACTTCAATTTTTCTCCTTACCAAAAGAGCCATTTGCTTATGCTAAAATGTTGATTGAGGAAGCAACCCATGAATTCCTTATCAGAATGAAACTTGCGTTTCTAAGAGTTGTGTGATTGGAAAATTTCTGCTTATTTCTTAATAATTACTACATGGTATGTTCTTTTGACAGTCATTGTCTATGCGTCCTCTTACTCAGGGAGACACCGAAGTGGGTTGCTTTGAATGCCATAAAAATGCTAGGGAAAAAAGACACTAATAAAGCCTACTTCTATAACAAATGAATCAAATCCTGAGCTATCATGCAAGAAGTCAATTAATTATATTTGTAATAAACTAATGTGTCAGAAAGGGAGGGATGGTGGCTTGATGACAAGCAGGGTGGGATATGACTGTATTTGTGCATTTTTTGCAAAAGGGAGTTGGATCATAGAAGAAAATGTCTAAAACAGCTGGTAGAAATGGTGAACTCGGCCTCTTTGTTAAAGGAAAGATTTGTTGTCAGCCTTCAAAATAACTTCACCAAGATAGGAAATTTGTGTTCCATTTGACCAACCATCTCATAATTTACATGCCAGGAAAGAGAAACCTGCATTGTAACTTAACAAACTGATGCAAGTTTTACTTTCAGACAAAATTTTCTTGTTCTTGTTCCTGTGTAAATTGAAAGAACATTAATAGCATGTGAACTGTGGAGTGGAACTATGTTGGCTGACATTGAGCTAGGTTTTGTCATTTGTCAATGCTAGAGGTTGTATCAGGCTTGTACATTCGGTTAAATAGCAGTTAACTTGGGCCAATACTTCTGGCATTGCACATGCAATATATCATAGTTGTTGTTGAAACATTTGAAATGGAAGCCCAGTGAAAAGAGCAGTCGTGACTTGAAATTTGATCTTGTATTTCTCAATTGTGTATGAATTATCAGAAAATTTTTTATTGTTCTATTTTCTTTTAGCTATAAACTTATTTTTATTGTGGCACTTGCTAAACAAAATGCCGAACGCAACCTAGGTGGGCTGGGCCTGGTTTAGTGGTTTATGCCTTTCTTTGGGTTGCTTCAGGTCATTAGGTTGTCCCTAGATTTCATTCTGGGTCCGAGTTAATAATTTCAAGTTAACCTGGAATTTCATCCAAATTTGGCTTCCTAATATTAAATCCCTTGTTTGAGCATTGCGATTACTCCTGTTTAACTGACCCATTTGCCCTTTAGCCAAGTTTCATTTAAGTTAATAATTCGGAAGTAGCTAGAAATGGGCTGGTCCTGATTTTTTTAAAAACTGTCATCTGTGAATTTACCTTCTTTTTTTTTATTAGGATTTAGTTCCAAAATGTGTATACTGAGTTGAGATATGAGCTTCCTTTATCTATCAAGTACGAGTAGAGCTTCTTTCAGTTGAGTCTTGACCCCACAAATTATGAATCTTATTACAGTGTCTGAAAATCTTGGGTGAACATTTAGCCACTAGTTTTACTATCAAACATTAACTGCTTTTCATCTGTCTGATCAGTCCTTATTATTAAACATTTTGTTGATTCAGCTTGATCTTGAGCTGGAAGATGGGGAGTGGTTTTGATTCATTGACAAGCACTATGGCCCAAAGCTCATCATGCTCTGGCAGTGGCAACAATGACGCTGCTTGTTTTGAGTGCAACATTTGCCTTGATCTAGCACAGGACCCTATTGTGACCCTCTGTGGTCATCTTTTTTGTTGGCCTTGTCTTTACAAGTGGCTTCACATCCATGGAGATCCACAAGAATGCCCAGTTTGTAAGGCAATTATAGAAGAGGAGAAATTGGTTCCCATCTATGGTCGGGGGAGGGCGCCAACAGATCCAAGGTCCAAATCAATCGCTGGTGTGAACATCCCAAGCCGTCCTGCGGGGCAGAGGCCTGAAACTGCTCGACCTCCAGATGCAAGTCATTTTCCTCACCAGGGCTTTGGGCTAATGGGAAGGCTGGCACCTGTGACAACAGCAAGGTTTGGAAACTTCACTTTTTCTACTGGTTTTGGTGGCCTCTTCCCATCTTTGCTTAACTTACACATGCATGGAATCCCTGATTACACCACATACGGAGCTGGCACCAGTTTCCCATACGGCTTCTCCAACACATTTCATGTTGGCCACGGTTATGGGCTCCATCAGCCTGCAGCTCAAGGACAGCAGGCAGAACTTCTCAAATATGCATTGCTCGGGGTTGGAGTGTTGGTCATTCTTGCTCTTCTTTGGGCGTAGGTGCTCGAGGTTCAGTTCAATTGTTAATCATCAAAATCCATTAGTATTTCATATATATTCTAATTGAAGAAACAGTGGTGATAATCTGTAGCTATATCTCTGCGCATGCCAGTTCTGTGAATTGTGAATGGGTTGGTTCCCTGCTCGGGGGAGGATCCAGAGCTTTAGTGTGCTCTGTTGTGGAGCAAGTGTTCCTCTGTTTAGTTTGATGTTCAATTATCTAAAGTGGGGCCTTGACATGTTGCCTGATTGCTGCGCCTTTCACCCACCTAAAGAGTCTTGAAGTAAGAGACAAGAAACAAGGTCGATTTCACTCTCCAATAATTTTAAGACATGGGAGGGGACTGGGGAGGCAGTTATGGCCGCATAACATGCCGAGAGCATTGGAATGGGGGAGTGATTGCAAAAATTCATGAATTATTCGCGTAGGCTGGGTCCATGAGAGTTGACCATCGTGGCTGTACTGCCATTGGAAGGTTTTGATGAGGAAATATCAATCAATTTCCACGTTTGTGACTGCTTGGTGGTGGGGTGCGCTCTATGGATTCTTGAACGGTTTAGAAGATCTTTCTCCATTGTTGGACCCCTCATGATTCATTAATGCATATGGCTTCCCCACAAAAAAAAAAAAAAAAAAAAAAGAGATAAAAAGCAATGAAGTGAGTGGGTGAGTTAGCAGGACGCGGACAGCATTCCGGTGGGACAGGTGTTGGCACTGTCAATGCAGGCGAGGTGAACCAGTAGGAAAGACCAGTTCAGGCATGCTGGGGGCATGCGAATCGAATGAAGCAGGTTTATAAACGACGCGTTCAAGCGTTCCAGAAATTTGGGGGACGTCTGGTGATGTATAAAATTGTGGAATTATGGGAAATGGTGAGAAATAGAGAGAAATGGAAAAAAGAATTTTTTTGAGAGATGTGTGATTGATTGGAAATGATGGAAAATTGTGGGAAATGGAAAAAAGAATATTTTGATAAATGTGTGATTGATTAGAAATGATAGATGTATAGTTATAATAAAAATAGATTTGATATATGTAGTTGGAAGGAAAAATGATTGGAATTTAGAGATAAAAATGAAAAAAAATAGTATGATGAATGAAGTAATGATTGGTCATGAGAAACCAAATTTCATGTAAAAATTATAGTTTCCACACTCACACGTTGCCAACGCGGCACTGTTTTTATCGACAGTCGTTACTCTTGGCCGGCGGTGGGGGACAATGGACGCAGGTGAAAAAAGAATCGGGGTTTTATCCGTCCCATTTCTTTTTTCCCTTTCAACCGCCTTCTCACGCACACTCAACTATCGGCCATTTCAATCATTTTTGTATATTTTTAAATAAATTTCCTTATTCTATTTTTAAAAAAAATTCGCTTTATTTCTTCTGATTGCTTCTGCCATATTACATCCCATTCTATAGGATTAAAAAAATTTTCCGCTGAAAATTTTACATTATTTTTTCAGCACATTTCAAAGAATTTTGGAAAGGTGCGGTATCCACTTCGTATAATGGTAACATGTCATGAGACTGTCGCTTCAGTAGTTGATACTCTGACCTTGCAGTGTAGTACCCTCAAAGTCTTATAAATGCTTCCAACAGCGTCAGCCCATGTGATTTGTGCTTTGTAATTCAACCGTCGAGATTAGAAGCAGATATCTACAGGTGTAGACGTCATTGCGTGCTGTAGCTGATGCATGCATCCCTGCATGGTCCCAACTGTACAATCGAGCCTGCATGCCCATTTACTTTTATTTGTGGTAAACGATGCTGCCCCACGGCTGGGTTGTCTTGTGATCGAATGGCAGCAAGAGCAATTGCGTGGCGACAGCGTCTCCCTTGCAAAGGGCAATGGTAGTGTTCACCGGTGGCTTGTCTAGAAAAAATTGGAGGGAAAAAATAGATACAATATTAGTGAAATTGGAAGTTGAAATGTTAGGACTAGGAGATCTAGTTCGAAGTTAGGTAAAGACAATGATATCATTATTCTTTTCTAGATTACACCTCTATTAGATAGTTAGTCATCCACAATGATAGCTCTAATAAAAAAAACATCATCTATGAACATAAAAATGACTAGATAGTTGACGTAGTGTGTGTACATGTATAAGAAGTTCATATCTGAATCTAGACTGGGGCATTAACTTTCATATAAATTTAAAAAAGAATCATGATCATCATATGTCCATTTCAAGGAAAAGAGGGAAACACTTCCTTGAAATGGATAACCTGCAAGTCATTACATGTAGCTCTAGAGATACAAGTAGGGAACACATTTAATGAGCAACATTCAGACGAACCCTCCAACAATGTAAAGGCTGCTAGTGTATGACCGACACAATTACCGCGCTCGAATTCATATTCGTTGAACCTTCGGCTTGAGTCTTTGATTTTCCTGATGAGGAAACCGATAGATGAACAGATACAGTAATCATTAGTAAGAAAGTGAAAGAGAACGAAAGAATTGATTTCAAAAATAACATCTAAATATTGAGATTTTGCCACCCTCATAACGACAATAAACATGAGTTGTCCCGTAACTTCCATAACCAATCACATGCCCTAAGGAAAAGGCCCTCAGAATCATAAATGATGGAAGCAGTTGCCCTAGTGCCGGTGGTTCTATTAAAAGTTATATCAATATTGACTTTAACCTGACCCTTGGTGGTGTTCATCTAACTTGGTGCTCGAAGATGGGCTTATTGAATTTGAAATAAACGTTTGTTTAGTCCAATTGACGAAGCAAATATGAGCACTTGTTTGGAATTTCAGAAAAAGAGGCTAATTTATGTATAGTGCAACGCAGGTTTCTATAGTGCCAAATCTTCTAACAAGTCAAAACAAAGATCCTAAGATATGGCATGTGGCTTTGAGAGGATAGTTGTTGAAGAATAATCCTTAAGTTGCCTTCCCCGTTGAGGAAGAACTGACGGCAGAACCATAATTTTTAGGGCAAGAAATATGACGTCACACTGCCAAAAGAGATGGAAAATGCCACCAACCCTGCAAAAAGAGCAAGTAGTCTTAAGTTGGATGTTCTTCTGTAGCAAATTAACCTCGATAGGCAGAGCATTAAGGAATAATCTCCATCCGAAAATAAGAATTTTTTTGTAAGCAGCTTGAGCTTCCATATTGCGAAGGGCCACCTTCATACAGTAAAATGGTCATTTATTGAATGGTCGTAATAGTGAAATTTTTTTTATTACGGTGCATTCATATAGCCAACTTTTGATGTATCACAAGTTTTATACAGGGATGACATGAACGACGTCCAACACTCTGCTTGTTGAAAACAATGGACATATGTGACCCACGATCCCGTTTTGAGGGAACATGAGAATTTTTGAACAAGTAGTTAAAGCAGGCAGCAAGCTTGAAGTAGCTAGGAATAGGATAAAGACATATAATCTAACAATACTTTTAATATTTATAGAGGCACTGCTGCTACAGGAAATAGAAATGCGGTACTTGTTTTTCGCAGAAAATTTTCAATATAAAACTCTTTTACTAATTGTTTCTTCATTTTTTCTTATATAATTATTTTATTTTTCAATTAATTCTACATAATTACTCATATATATATTTTAACTTTATATTTTTATTTTTCATTATTATCTTTATTATATCATATAATTTTTCTCTATTTAAAAAACTTTTAAACTAACAACTTTTTATTAAAAATTTTACCATTTTTCATAAACATGTTTGGAATACCGTGTGTCAATTCAGCGTGAGGCAGAAAAGCAGAAAAAGTGAAGCGCGGCCCCCAACCCAACGCAACGGCTGACTTAAAAACGACTCTCCTTATTCTTCTGTGCTCGGCTGGACCCACAACAGGATAGTCAGTCGCTCCAAATTCCAATTAGAGAGACGTTCCAACCTTCGAGAAAGCCACTCTCCATTTTTCTATTACCTTGTCCTACTTCAAATCCACCTTCTGAAATTATTATTATTACTATTCTAATTAATATTTTTTTAATATTTTGCCGCATTAGATGGAGATAGATAGAGAGAGATACGTTTACCTACTACTACTTAAAATGCATGTCAGATCCAATCCGAGTTGAGGTCAAATTAATGGGATGAGGACCCTCATAAGTCATAATTAATATGATTTTTCCATGTCGAACCACAATCATCCAATGCGATCAACAACCCATTAATGCACGAAGTCGTCATCTTATTCTCTAATAATAAATCAATATTCGTCGATGCAAAATTCTCCAATAATCATTAAAAAAAAAACCCAGACCCTACGTTATAAAATTGGTTAAGCCTACTCAAAAGTCACGAATAGCTAGCTAATTTACAAGTTTTTTTTTTTAATTTCAAAAAAAAAAAATCAGTACGAGCCTTTTTTCGTACGTGTAATCCAAATGCTTTGATCTCATTATACATACTGTCCTCTGGCGACGGGGCTGTGAACGCCAGCCAGGTCGAGTCCTTCCTCCGTGAACGAATTTTTAGAGTTTCTTTTGTGAAAGTTGGGAATTTTACATAATTTTTTCCCACATGAAAGTATGTACAGAAATATTCCCTTCACGGCGAGAAGTAAGATTAGATTATAATATTAATTATAATAATCAGTTATATATCTCAGAAATATTTAAGTGCAGTAACGTTGAAATGAGCTTCACGTGATTATAAAATTATAATCTACTCCACTCATTGTATTTAAAATAATATATTCTATTATCAAACCAACTTTCATCCTAATCGGATATGTACATGAGCCCCAACTGAAAATTGTATAAATTCAATGTAATAAAATAGTTTGATATAAACAACAACTTTAAAGTGCTTTTTTCAACATATAAACTATTTTTTATGAAATTTATATATAAATAAATAATTATATAAAATTTCATTAGTTCTAATACATATAGAACTCATTTTTATCAAATGTTCCGACCCATGACAGTGCACCGGAACAGCTCTCCCAGTATTTATATACACACATATGCACGGTACTCGACTGGTATTTATTTTGATACGGCGTGGGAGTTGGTGGACGACAACTCACTAAGCTCTGTGCTCATATGCCGTACATGTGCTTTGTCCGGATGAATGAATAATGCCGTCTCTTACAAATGGGGCAGCCGGGATTTCATTGGATTGGATTCGAACTAGTCGTTGTCAACTCCCAAGTACCACTTCCTTCTCCTGTCTTTTCTTTTCGTTACCCGCCAGTACAGGGTGTTCGGCAATCACATTAACTTTTCACTTGCGACTGTTCAATTTAAAATTTTTCAATTTCTACGATTCTTTTATTTTTTAATTATTTTTTTATATTTTTCAACACAAATTATCCTACTTTTTAATTATTTCTACATAATTATCTATACAACTAACCTATCTATTTTAACTTTATTCTCTTTGCTCTTCATTATTACCCCTATCATATCACATCATTTGACAACTTTTATTTTTCAAAACTTTTCACCAAAAGTTTTATTCATTTCCAAACACACCCATAATCAAAACCGCCTGTTCAACCAGTTTTTTTTTTTTTAATTATAAATCCCCTCAGCCAAAACCAACTGCTTTCCCCACACCTATCTATATTAAAGTATATGATTAAACTGATATACTAACAATTTATATAAAATATATGATATGTTTTAATTAAAAACATATAACTTAAAGTTCAAAACTCATACCAATTAGAATTATGGTTTGATCATATTTGTAAAATATTTTTATTTTCTCTATAATGAACAACCATTCAACCATTTCATGCTGCAAAAAAAAATAAAAAAATCATTCAATAAAATGTCAAATGTAGAGATATCCATTGCAATTCGGTAAAACTTTGCACAAAGTGATTATGATTTATAAATTTATAACATGAAACATTGTTCACTTCATCAAAATATTTGAGTATGTAACGCGCAGCTATGTTCTATAATGATAATTTACTTCAACTAATTATATCACTTGGGCAAAATAAATAAAATTTTATAACTACTTTATTTTTTGTATTTTTACAGAATAAATAAATAATTAGACAGTACATCTGAAGTTCGCCCTAACCATGGTCCCGTGACCGTGAGCAAAAAGTGTTTTCTCTTTAATAATTGCCATAAACGAAAACATATATATTTGATGTAGATGATTAGGCATCGACAGAAAGACAATTTTAAAAAAAGAATACCCAGTGAAATGACTCTGCCCAACTTTTGAATTCTCACGTCTCACCTCGTACTTTACACGCTCTTAACCCATTCACGTCAGCAGGAATTTGGTGATTCATTCTACAGACTACACAGACGCTCACTCATTGATAGGTTTTGTAGGTGTAAGACATGATAGTCAACGACGCCGGCGCGATCCAGACCGCTGATCAAATGTAAAGGGATTGTCATCGGTCGCATGGGTTATACGAATAAAAATCAAAAGAAGAGGGTGGCGTTTTCGATGGGGTGGGTGCCAATGCCATCAACTTTTTTCCCTACTGTACAAGGATTTGGCAGCAACGCGAAAGAACCGCGGAAGTCGTCGTCGTCGTCGTCGTCGCCGTCGCGGATGCCCACCGACACCCGCACGCGCAGGCGCTGGATCTCCAGCGATGGTGTTGACCAAAACCGCTTATTGAGAAATTGCGCCCCTCCGCTTTTGTTCCTTCTATGCACTCCTCCCATTATTTAAACAACGAAAGCGTGTTGTTCTACTTCCCGCGATCCGAGCAATTTCCACGTCCTGAATAATTATAATATCGCAATTGTCGGTGACCGCCGACAATCTCCCCCCTCCATCCCACTTCAATTTATACCACTCACAACTCTGACATTTTCTAAAAGCGTAACATTTCTTGCTAAGAAACTTTATTTTGTAACGGATTATATTTTTTTATTTTCAATTTTTTTTTGCAACAAATACATATACACACACACGTAAATGTCTTATTCAGCAACCAAATTTTAACTTCAAGCAATGAATTAGTTCCGTTTCCAAATTTTAATATTCTTGTAGCCAGATCAATATGCATAAGCGGCTATGTTAAAATGATCTCAAGTTGCAAGAAATTTGCCATATTATTTAAATAATACTAAAGATAATAAATAAAGTAGATTTTCTATCAACTATATAAATGATAAAACATGGAAAGAGATCCGTAAAAGAAGAAGTTCACAGAAGCATCCCCATTATTTAAATCTTTTGTTGAATATTATGATAAAATATTCAAATAACATGGTGGCCATCATGTTGTGTTGTTATTTTTCCTAAATATTTATTTTTAACGTTCAATATTTAACTTCATCAATTTAAATTCATCGTTGAGAATTTTTATTTTTTTTTAGATAAGTACTTTAAATATTGCAATGAAGACATGGAAAGTGTGAAATGTAGCATCAGCGTATGTCATTTTAAGAAATTTACCAAGCGAGTTCTTGGGGTTAATTGTATAGAATATAACTCTACAGATTAACAAGAGTACTGGAGACATATTTAATTATGAAAATAACTTGTGATGACAATTTTATCTGATGAAAATAACTACAATAATAAGAGGAATTGGCACTTATATCTATCGTTTTACACAAATTATGCTTATACCTATGATCTAAAATTTATTGCAAATATACATGTCAAGTGAATTTTAAAAATATTATAGTTATGTCTATGACTAGTATAAACTTATTATTTTGTAAACAAGAGACTCCTTTTATCCAAATCATGTGTGTTTATTATTGTGAATTTAGTTGGTATATCAAAAATATCTTGATTGGATACTATGGTGGATCACCAAGATATCCAATCAAGATGATTTTTATACCAACTAAAATTCATATTCATAAACATAATGAGCGATTTAGATTTATCAAAAAACATCTTGATTTTCTAAATACCAAGAGCTTGACAATTGCAATAGACATAATTTAAATATTTTTAAATTTATAGGTATATCAAAGTTCATATCATAGACATAATTTCAAATTATGTAAAAATCATCACACAAATACTTCTCATCATCATCATCACCATCACCACTCGCCGCTACTAGAAAATTTTCTATATGTAATCATCTTTTTAAAGTCAAAATTTGCAACAAGAGTATACGAGATACATTTAACTTGGCTGCATTTTTTACAAAGTGCAACTAGGCACTATATTAACTGCAACCAAAGTTTTATCACTGTTTGCAAATAAGATTTAATAGCTATATTAATTATAATTTTTTATTGCATTTGAGGTAAAAATGATCATATTTAACTAAATTTCACATACAAAGTCAACTAAGTAATTTATAACTATCTTTCAAAGAAAAGAGTAATTTATAGCTAAATCATGAATTATAGCTAAAACCAACAACGATTTCGAATGGTGAGAGATTGTCTGTTTAGAAACGAGGGCATGCATGCATTGCATGGCATGGGAGGCCGCCCCACACGACATGAGTGGGCCAATGGAATATGAGCGAAATATTTCAGTCATTGCTCGTATGCCAGCTATATATGAAAAGAACGTTGAAGTTTTATAAGGAAATGGAATGCGCCCAACTCTTACTCCTTGCAATCTGGTGTCCTTCCATCCTTTTATACGATATTCCAAAACATATAATGCCTTCCACATGATTGAATGACATGATGATCATATAAAAAGAAATGTTTATATATATATATATATATATATATATATATGA
>JAXCLR010000063.1:63127672-63153812 GCA_035584095.1 Annona squamosa | reverse complement strand
TGTTTATATATATATATATATATATATATATATATATATATGAGATTTGATCATGTGTAGACGGACCGCGGTAAAACGGGTCTCACGAATATTATATTGCAATGAAACTTTATACAATTGTTTATCCATATAAAAATCCTATTTAGATGGTTTAGATGTTGAAAATATCACTTTAAACTCTTGATGTTTACGTTAAATTATTTTATTTTGTTGACTTTAAACCATTTTAAGATGGAGATCATACACATGTTGGATTTGAATGAAAATTGATATGCTAATAAAATGAAAAATTCTAAATACAATGAGCAAGGTGGGTTTCTCATTTGTGATCAAGTGGGGCCCATAGTGCATTGTAGTTGGATGCATCAGAACATTTTCTTAACATATTATATACACACATAGAGAAAAATGTCTCACATGATCATAAATGGAAAATCCACTCCACTCATTGTATTTAAAATTATTTACTTCATTAGCATACCAATTTTCATGTAAATTCAACCTGTATGGTCCCTATCTTAAAATGGTGTAAAATCAATGTAATAAATAGTTTACTATAAATACTAAGTTTAAAGGGATATTTTCAATATCTAAACCGTTTAAAGTATGATTTTTATATAAATAAATAATTGTATAAAGTTTCATTATAAGCTAATATGTGTGGGACCTATTTTACAGCGGATTCCACATAATGGGTCTTATATATATGTGTATATATGTATGTATAAGCTAACAGCTGATCACGACATACTTTATTAATTTCTGCATGCCTAACAGTAGGCAGCTAAGGAAGTAATTTTCAACATGGTACTTTGCGCTTGGCAGACGATCGTGGATGACGCACGGAAATTCACAATGCCATCTACAAATTGGTGGGTGCCGTACTCTCGGAAGTCTTAAGTAATCAAATTACTAGATGTATGATGGATCCGATTATATACAATATTACCCTTGTTTGACTTGTTTCAATAGCCATCAGATTTCTACCCACCTTATACACATACTGGAGCACTTCTAAGAGAAACCTCTCTTATATGTAAGTCAATTTATTTTTACTATTTAGATGGTTGATAAAAAATTTATTTCATCCATTATATTTAACATCATTTATATTATCATAGAAACTTTTTTATTTTTCCAATATCATTGTATATGAGCTCGATCCAGAAATATATAAAATCAATATAATAAAATAATTTAATATTAAATATTTATTTTTAAGCAGTGTTTTCAATATTTAAATTATTTAACACATCACAAGTACGTGAATAAATAATTCTATAAAAAATTATTATATTCTAATACATATGTAAATGAATCTAAGCATTTTTCTAATTTACACATGAATGTATCTATATTTGAGCAAATATAACCTAATTTACACATAATGAATTTAATAATATTTAGTTTTCTAGCTAAACAAATGATATTAAATATAATAAATAAATTAGATTTTCTATCAAATATCAAAATCTAAAAAATAGAAGGGATTAGGCGGTCCTGATACACACACACACACACACTTATACAGGAGCTTGATTTTATACATTATAATGCATTTTAGGCTAAAATATATTATTAATTTAATTTTATAATTAGCTATATTTCTTAATTTTTCTTCATGAACGTATTTTAATGAATGTATTAAATCCATATGCTGAGTTTAGTCATTTTACCGTACGTACCTTTATATTTATATTTATATTTTTATTTTTAAAAACTAAGTTTTTAAGGGGTGAAAAATAACTTAAAATGCCCCTAAAAATTGATGAATTTTAAAAATAAAAATAAAAATAAAAAAATATTGCAAAATGATAAATTTTGATATCTAAACTAAATACACGTAGAACACATATTTATGGAGAAAAATAATAAAGTAAAATATAATAAATGAATGCATCACGATGTGTAAGAGCAGGGTCCACATATATGTGAATTATATATTTAGAAAAATCGAGAGTTGAAATATCGACACACTAAACTAAGATCGTATGATGGTGTAGTCAACCATGTTGAAGATTAAGGTACATGGATATTTAAAGATTTGGAATGCCAGGGTCCTCACGTATTTGGATCGGTGACAAGCTAGAGGTTTTGCTGGCCGGTACATGGTTTTTGAAAGCGCAGAACGCTGGCCAGTGGGGTCCATCCTTTAAATTCCTCGGGGCAGGATTCTCATCGATCCAATGGAGTAGATGATAGACCCGAACCAACGTTTTCTTGCCTACGTCAACTGTCATACTCAACTCAAGTACTGGTGATTATCTTCTCTTACAATCCCCTCCAAAAAAAGAAAGAAAAAAAAAAAAAAAGTACTGGCGAATCAGAGCTGATCGAGCCAGGGGTGGTTGAGGATCTAGGTTAGTGAAAAATTGGATTCTACAATTGCAATGCATGGGTTTCTTGGCTGTTGCGGTGAATGGCAGCAAAAGCTAGCGTTGGTTTTGCGCCACCACGCAAACGAAGATAAATAAATAAATACATATATATGAAAAATATTCACGTGTAGCTTCATTGTACTAAAATTAAAGTATGATTATTTCAAAATGAGCCCCTTCTTCACATAAAATTATAATATATTTTGCCAATTGTATTTAAAATTATTTATTTTATTAATATATCAATTTTCATTGTAATTAGATATGCAAATGAATTTCATTTGAAAATAATATAAATTCAACGTAATACAATAGTTTTATGTGAATAATAATTTTAAAATTATTTTTCAACATATAAACTATTTGTTATAAAATTTATATAAATAAATAATTGTATAAAGTATCAATATATTTAAGAACATGTGGAGCTAATTTTATGCCAAATGCACCGTTAATTGCGATGCAGGTAAATGTACAGGGACATATATATATATATATAAATATATATATATAAATAATAGCTCCGCTGATTAATTCTTCCATTGGATTGCTTAATTGATTAGATTGGTAGTTTTTTTTTTTTTTTTTTTTAAAAAAAAAACTATGAATCAAATTTAGGCAACGAGTTTATGCTTTACATAAGAGAGAATTTGGTATATATCCTAGGGTTAAAGTAGATATGAGTTGAGTCGGAAGAGGATTAATTGTGAGCATGCAGTAGGCAGTGTGGAAAGGTCATAGGTGGGCAGTCGTCCTCTTCCATCTACCCCGCCACGTGTGTGGAATGGATGAATCCCACCACCTTACCTGTCCAGCTGCATGCTTAAAAAAGGGTTTGCAGCTAGATCAGTGAAACAAGCAACTGATGGATGTAAAACCAATGAAAATGTTCGCAACTCACAAGAAGAAGAAGAAGAAGAAAGGGACAGCGGAGCTACAGAGTATCAGCTCCGATGTGTGGCTCAGATTGGACGACGGGATTGGCTGCAATACAAGGAAAGAATATTAAGGTGCCTTTAGCTTGATGATGAATTAAAAGCAAGGGTGGGTCACATGGATGAGAATGACCCACTAACTGCCCCTCGATCGGGACACTTGTATTAATTCATGAACGCCCACATTTCATGATAAAGATGAAATAACACGTACATATATCCTGAATACAAATGAACTATAGAGATCTGAACCAATTTAATTTTTTGAAAACCGCGTGTGAAAATTAGCTTCACGTGTATTAACAATGCGAACCGTGTATTAATGAATATTTTTTTCTTTTTTTTTTTAGAAGAACCCATGTGGCCGAACTGAAAAGGGCATGGACGGAATTAAATTTTTGAATACAGGGAGAGAAACTTCCTACCAATTGCGGGCATGTACGACGAACATGATCGGCACGTGCCGATACGAGGCTTTTTTTTTTTTTTTTTTTAGTGCTGTTGCTGATTTGGCTTGTCTTTACTCTTTATACATGTTCCACAGCATGCACCGGCATTAACGTGGGGCACATCCGTGTTCAGTTTGTTTCCATTGCACCGTTGGACAGAATGTTTTGAACATGAATTAGTAATTTAATAATTTTTTCGTTGCATATATCAAGTAAAAAATTAAATTAAATACTACTCCAAGTATGAAAATATCATAATGTACCTCCAAAAACCATGTCATTGTTTATCTATCTAATCAAAACTTATATATGCTAAATTGACTAAGGGTGTGCTTGAAAAGTTATAAAATTTTTTAACAAAAAGTTGTTGGTGTAAAAATTTTTTAAAAGAGAGAAAATAATATATGATATGACAGGTGTAATAACAATGAATGAAGAGAATAAAATTAAAATAGATAAGTTAATCATATGGATAATTATGTTAAAATAATTGAAAAGTAGAATAGTTTGTATATGAATATATGAAGAAATAATTAAAAAATATAATAATTATGGAGAATGAAAAATTTTATATTGAAAAATTTCATAATAAAACAAACACACTCTAAAAAATTTGTTTTTAGTAACGGTTATTAGCAGCCAAACCGAATACATATAATGTTGCATATAACAAGTAGTGGCAACCAAACACCGGCATTAGTTAGCCGCTCATAACTTTAGGCAAAAAAATATTTTCTTCATATGATAATACCTTTACTGTCAAATTAAAGTTTAGTTTTGTATAAGCACAAACGTCATGAACTGTTTGCAACCAAAATTTCTTACAAATAGTTGCTGCACGTAATGAACCACCCAACATCAGAATTTGATCCCTTGTGGCAAGATTTATATTCCAAAAATCAAATATTTTGCAGCGTTAGTTAATTTTGATGCAGAAACTCCTTAATTTAAAATAAAATTCATTGATCAGCGAAGAATTCTCTGGGTGTGAGATACAACTAAGAAGGGGATTCATATAATAATATCTTTATTATTATTTATTTTATTAAAATAACATATTTTAATTGAAAAATATGTGCGTACAGTTATGGCAAAAATGTTAATCAGAGAAAAATTATAAATTTATTTTAAAATTACATAAGATTTACATTCATATTCTATTCATGTAAAATTAATAGTTAAAAGAAATAAATTTTACAATTCTTTTATAACATCTAAAATAATTCAAATTTAGAAATACTTATATTAACCTTTTTGGTCATTTTACATGTTTATAAACATTTTTGCTTTTAAGCCAAATACTAAAATATTACTAAAAGTAATTTTTATATTGTAAAATTAAAGACTTTTTAACTTTTTACCATCACACTTTTTATAAACGTTTTATTTGTAATTGAACTTTAAAAAAAAAATTCAAATTTAAAAGCTTGACGAAACGGAATCCTAACATCCTTACAAACGGCGAGTGAGATTAATACCCAAATTAAAGCTAGCATAGGTCAAGCCATATATGTATGTATATGTTTGGAAAAAAAGAGAAAAAAAGAAATAGCAAAGATGAATGAGTAAAGGGATCTGATTTTTGTGAAAAGACAAAAATGCGGGGGAGGGATTGTTCACGGTCATGGATGTGGGCTGAAGTAATTAACCGTGCATGCATCGGCATTGATAAGGTTCTTTGAATTTCTACCACATGAAGATGCAGCTTTTTAATTATTTATGGGCGGGAAATTGATGAACGAACGTCTGCCAGGCCGGGTCCAGTACGCGTACCTCTTTCGCGGGAGCTGCGGGGAACAATCTTGCTCCCTTGTTACTTATTCAATGGTCCATTCCGGCCCCATCAGAGAGCTTTATATATATTCACTTAATTGAAAATCCGAGCTCCTCCGGTGTGAGAAGGGAATGTTGGACTAGGGCATTTACGGACAATATTCATTCAAACATTAGGCTTCTGAATATTCAACCACCGTAAAAAAGTTTCCAAATTCTCAAAGATTATCACATTAATAGCCATTTAAAAAGCTTTCCTAATCGGCGATCGAGTAGCTAGAAGTCATCATTGATAGACATTTAAAACTAATTTCGTAATCGATGATAATTATGTAAAAGGGGGAGGGAGCAGGCGGTATGCCCCTCCACAGGCAGGTTATAGGAAGTGAACACCGTGTTGGGGATATGCAAAGAGTGCCTACAAAATCATGAAATCACTAGTGTCTAACAAGTTTGTATTATTTACAGATGAGCTGATCCAATAGAAATAACTAGAAAAGAGAATTCATCGCCGGTTGGGTAAACAAAAGATGGGAAGGGAATTAAGCCTGCACATATGGATCCACACCAATCACTGGATTTCGGCCAATCAATTAAGGAAAGAAGAGTCATTAATTTGTAAGCAAGACGGCCGTTTTGATTTATTTATTTATTTATTTTTTTAAGAAGCATAAGATAGCCGTTCTTAGCCGCATCAAATTCCAGCTCGCATCGTATACGTGCCAACCATGAACCGCATATATAGTTTAATGTGATCAGGCGCTGTTTCCTGAGCACTAGTCTCATGGAAATTTGTTTGGAGGTCCATCTCATCCCTCTAGATGTCCGATGTGCCAACCGGCATCAACCTACCTATATAACGACACACACGCTCAAACACATAGAGAGCAAATGAATATGGTGGAGAGGAGATTTCGAAACCTGTTTGAGTGGACGTGACCGTTAGGTGTTCTACTTGTCACTCTTTTAACTTTTTCTAAGTTTGCTATTTCCAGTTATGCCCTGCTTTTTATTTACTTTCTTCTTTCAACACAATAAATACCAAGTAATTGGGTTATTTTTCGCAAACTTCAACCTATAAAAGCGCGGTCGCCTGGAGCTTCGTTTGGCTTGCCGATAGTGTATTCCTTTTACCGAGAAATAATTTCAGTTCGCTTTTTTTAATAGTACTTTTGAAGGTTATTTTTTTATACCTTTTATTTAAATCCTCTTTCGCAACTTGCATTACTCAACTATGCAAATAAACAAAGAAAATATTACATCTATACATCATTTGTTCATATATATTTAATTTTTAATCTTTTTTCACATTTAAATTGAAACAACAACAGATTATGATTGTTTTACTCCGAATAGTTCAACGGCAACCAATGTCATATAACAAGCGGATTCAACAGTTTTGATCTCTACAATGGCCAGGTGGTTTATTCAGTGGCTGATCAAGTGAATCAAATGAACCACCTATTATGAATCGACGGTCCAAATCTGCCATAGAGTTAGTAATTATATGCCAAATTCCGACCGTCAACAATGGCTAAGTTGGTGGGAAGGACGTGGAAGGTGGGGTCATCTAAACAGGACACGTGGCAGCATGAATAGCACCGGTGATTATTATTATTTTTATTATTATTGGGGCCAAATGGTCTGTACCCAACTTATTAAACAGTTCATATCATATGGAAAATCAAAATCTTCATAAAATCCTTTACTACTACAGTAAGCTAAAAAAATTGGACTGCGGATTGCACGGATGTACCGACAACTCATTGATAGCCTAACAATGCAAGGGCATACGATCGATGAATAGATAGCATATACGATGCTAAAACAGCTCTATAACATAACATCCAGCGCAATGCATACAGATTAGATCAAGTGTACGAGAATCATCGACACTGCCCACTCATTCAATGACCACAATGGAGTTGACTCACCAGTCATATAAAAAAAAAAAACCAAAGTGAGCATTGTGGCAAAGCCTCTCAGCTCTCGAAGGTTGAATTTGGAGTGAGGCCACAACAATAGAATTCTCTTTATTGGTACTTGGCTTCAATTTTCTTCCGTTTCAGCTTTTCACTAATAGAGTTGATTCAGGTGCATGGTTCCCACTTGAACTCATTTAAGATAATAAGATAGTCTCAATCAAATAATCTCCTTCTTTTAGCCATTAAGATGAAGTCTTTTTCTTGATTGTTACATCATCATCGTCGTCCATACTAAGCATTAGAGAGTTGATCATAATGTGCTCAATGGTCAATTATCAGATCACCACCATACAATCATCGACTAAAAGTAGCAAGTCTCGTGATTTCCCAACCACTATACACCATGTCATGCCATGAAGTGATATCGCTCCTATCCTTTCTATGTTTTTATAAACCTCATTTTTATTTTTAAGGTCCATAAATTAAAAGAGATAAAATAATGAATATTTTTATTATATTTTAACGAAATTCCCACCTAAAATTTCTGTAATCAATGTCTTTAAATGATCTAGCCCCCGTCTTGATTAGTGGCGACTCTATATTAAATTTACTTAATATTTTATAATTTATTTTTATCATCATTTTATATATTACTAAAACATATATCATGCTGCCACAGAGGCATTGCCTATAGTGGTTACTCATATTTTCTTCACTGTTAACGACATGAGTTCAACACTTGGTACCTGTAATTTCAGTTGATTTTCTCCTCTTTCCTGCTGTGAGGGTATTTTTCTCCCTTCAGTGATGAGGGTCTTATTTAGTTCTTCAGTGTTGTAAAGATTCTGCATGCTTTGATTTGTAATATCATATGGCTTGTTTGCGTATATACACGAATAAAAAAAACATATATCATGCTAACTTCCAACAACAAACATTGCATATTATTAACATCATATGCATCATGCTGACCATACATAGGCCTACTAACAACATCAGATTTTATTTTTGCAACTATATTATACATTCATTATCATGTTCATTTTATAGCACTACAAAATATTTACACCCAATAATCTACCATCCCAGGCTATTACCATAGCACTATACAGGCATAAACAGTGAAAACTATTCCAACAGAAATGGGAATAAAAGCCTTCTTCTCTTATCATCTGATGGGCATTATAATTTTTTTTAAAAAGCAAGGCCCCAATTTTATGTAGCTTGAAAGATTGATTGAGGGAGGCTTTTCCTTTAGAGCCCACATTGACCATGAAACGGAAATACAAACAATATCCAATCAGCAATATTATTCAAGATTCGTTAAAAATACATTGGACTTATAATAATTTGAGAAATCATTCGTCTAGATTGGAATAATGTTTTAAATGGTTCTTATATTGAATTAACAGATAACAAATTAATGTAAAAATTAAACAATTTTATTACATAAATTTTACACTTTTCTTAGATATGGCCCATTCACACCTTTGATTAAGGTGAAACTCAAGTCTCCTAATTGAATAACACTTGTTACGTTTGTGCTTATTATTATCTTAATTTTTCGTGCTGATTAATTTCGTTTACTGCGCAGCAGAATGGCTAGAGCCCAGGATTTGTGATACGTTCGGACCTGGACGAAGTGAGCGGCCTAGACAGAAAGTCCCGCACGTGCGGAAGAGACTCTCCTCTGCATACTTCTATCCTTCTCTCTCCTTCCCACAGAGTCCTTGACTTGTCAACGCAGCCATTTTACGAACGTGGTTTGGAAGCGAAGAAGCCGAAACGGCCAATTTTCTCTCCCTACTCTCTCCCCCTATTTAAAAAGTTAAAATACGGCTGTTTCCACCTCCACTCCTTCACCACCTCCACCTCCACTCCTTCACCACCTCCACCTCCACCTCCACCTCCACCTCCACCTCTACCAATACCAACACAAACAGGCGTTATCCTACTATGCACCTCCTTCTCACCACCGTCTTCTTCCTCTCCTTCTCCCTCTCCAATGCCATTTCACTTCCCTCAAACCCTCAGTTTCGAGAAGCACCGGAATTCTACAATTCCCCCGACTGCCCCGCCCTCACCATCCCTTCCGACTCCACCTGCGTCGACGGCGACCACGCCGTCCACGTCGCCATGACCCTCGACTCTGCCTACCTCCGCGGATCAATGGCCGCCATCCTCTCCGTTCTCCAGCACTCTTCCTGTCCCCAGAACGTCGCCTTCCACTTTGTCGCCGCCGCCAACGACCACCACCTCCGCCGCATGATAGCCGCCTCCTTCCCCTACCTCCGCTTCCAAGTCTACCACTTCGACGACTCCACCGTCGCCCGCCTCATCTCCACCTCCATCCGTGCCGCCCTCGACCGCCCCCTTAACTACGCCCGCACCTACCTAGCCTCCCTCCTCCCCGCTTGCGTTCGACGCGTTGTCTACCTCGACTCCGACCTCATCCTCGTCGACGACATTGCCAAGCTCGCCGCCACGAAGCTCGGCGACTCCGCCGTCCTGGCTGCTCCCGAGTACTGCAACGCCAACTTCACGTCCTATTTCACCCCGGCCTTCTGGTCCAACCCGGCCCTCTCCCTGACCTTCGCAGGGCGGAAGGCCTGCTACTTCAACACGGGGGTGATGGTCATAGATCTGGAGCGGTGGCGATCGGGGGATTACACGGCGAGGATCGAGGAATGGATGGAGCTGCAGAAGAGGATGCGGATCTACGAGCTGGGATCGCTGCCGCCGTTCCTGCTGGTGTTTGCGGGGAACATCGCGGCGGTAGATCACAGATGGAATCAGCACGGGCTTGGTGGGGACAACTTCAGGGGGCTCTGCCGGGATCTGCATCCGGGGCCGGTGAGCCTGCTACATTGGAGCGGGAAAGGAAAGCCGTGGGCGAGGCTGGATGCCAACCGTCCCTGCCCGCTCGATGCCCTCTGGGCCCCTTACGATCTCTTCCAGACCCCCTTCGGCCTCGATTCCTGATTTCGCTTCCGGCGCATCTTAGCCGTGGCCCTGTGCTGGCACCGTACAGAGTACAGATAGGTTTTCCTTTTTTGGCATTTTCTATTCCTTTTTCTCCGTCCTCCCTTTCTTCTTCCTTTTTTTTTTTTTTTTCCCTGAGGGGGGGCTGCTAATTTCTTAATTTTTATCTCTGCCTGTGAGAACGGAATATACAAATATACATCGTAAAAAAGATGTGTAATATAAAAGATGAACAATGGAAGAGAAATTACGACTCTGCCATTAATTTGGTGGAGGATTCGGTCTGTGTTTCTAGTTTTTCTTTGGTTGGTTGTTAAGCTGTTGTTGTATATGTAAATCATCTTCTGCGATAAAGATTAAAATAATAACAACAATTATTCAATGAGCCGGCAGCGTGAATACCCTTATTTTTTATTTTAAACTTATTTTCAAATTTAAATCATTTCGTGTTTAACGCTGCCATTTCTTTTATGATGCTGCCAAAAAAAAAAAAAAGAAAGAAAAGAAAAGAAAAGATTAGTACGTGCAGAAGGTAAAAAGTTTTCCGATAGATGTGATTTTTTAAATTATAAATAAACGCGTTTGACTAAACATTATGAAGGATTTAGATCTGCGGAGTGACTATTTTAAAATAGAAAAACCAAGGTAATAGAGGAGTATGATTCTCTAGGACAATAGAAAGCAGGCGTCGCCTAATTCATGGTTGAAGAATGTGAATCCGTTTTTACGAATTATGATGATGGGTGTTGTGACCAATCATAATCATGATCGAACGAACGGGAGATATTGTTTGGGGGAGATGTTGAAAACTAGTTGATGTGTTTATAGAGCAAGTGTAGTGTCGAAATGAGAAAGGGAGGGAGGGAATCAATCATATGAATAATGTTGAACGGGGAAGAATGGATGGATATTTGGCAGTGAATAATTGAAGAGAGAATCGCAGATGGTGGAACTTGATTTTGGGAAAGCTTCGGCCGATGCAATGAATATGTAGTGGGCCACAGGTTGGGGTCCGGAACAATGAACATGCTGTTGTCCTTACTTTTCTCTGTCGCTCTTGCCCTCATGAAATCCGCTTTTGGGTTTTACCCTTACTTATATGTTATATCTGACTATTCAACTGACATATCAATCACGGACCACAAAAAAAAATAATAAAAAAATAAATAAATGAACAAGACATCGCAAATACTTCTATTGCAAATATTCCAACTCTTTCGTGAGTTAGAATTTTACTCTCCCTTTATCTATTATATGTTTAGGCGGGTACCCTAAAGGATCCAAGATCCTAAGATAGGATGCGTAGAAGATTAGATTTTCTCTTTTAAAGACAGTTTTTGAATTTTTAACGTTTACAATGCAACTTTTTTTTTAATATATATACATATATATATATATATATTCTCAATATACCTTGTTACATTTTCATTTTATTTCGCCTTCTCATTCAAAAAGCTTCTTGCATCCTTCCGACTAGGTCCATTTATATGACTTATATGCACAAGAAAATTTAGTAGGAAAATCAAAACTTTTGTTGTTTTGGTGAGATAAATACTACTTATAAGATATTGGATGTTGTTATCGGAGTGTTTGTTAATGGTTTTTCTTTTGTTTTTTTTTCTCCCCCTTCGTTGCAAGTAGTATATTAATTGATCATCTTCGTTTTGTTCTATTTTGATGTAATTTACGTAATTGAATCATTAATCTTTGTGTCCTCCGTTTATAGATTTTTTTTTTTTCCTTCACTATTTTCCCTCCCTTCATGGACCTGATGAAAGGCGGGGCTGCACTTGCCGACAACTCACTTGCTGTACTGTTTTTCAACGGAGATATTTTGTCGTTGAACATGTTCCATGCAGAGAGAGAGAGAGAGTGCCACATTTTCAAATTGCAATCAATCAGTGGTCCATGCATCCATGTCCCACGGAAACTCCCCTTCACTACTTTAGCAAGTCCAAGCGGCTGTGCTGGCTCAACTACACACGTATATACGGCAACCAATTGGGCCTTATTTTTGGTGATTGTAGCTTCATTGAATATGAACCCCTTAACGAGTCCTCTTTCTAGCTATGTATTTTAGTACCAGCTACAAATATAATACGAATATATGATCTCCCGTGCATGTGTGCTTGTGATGGCTCCATTTGATGATAACATGGAAATTTTGAGCGTCAGTAGTTAAGTTACACGGACTAATTGTAAGATTCATTGTCGGCGGTTTGTAGAATGAGAGGATGAAATTTTGTAGAGTTAATTAGTGCATTTATTATAGATCATGTGCCACGCGGCAATCTCACGGGCTACCCACGTGAGCACATGCATTGTGCTAGGGGCCGGCAGCACATGATCCTATGAGGAGCATATTTCTATGTGCTAACAACCTCTATAAAAATAAGGGCAAATCTCATGCGAGGGTTGCCCAATGCACCTGGGTGCATTTAACTTCAGCGCACTCAGGTGTATTTCATTTATTTTATTTTTTGAAATTTTTCTATACAATTGTTAATTTATGTTTATTTAACATTTGTATCAATTTCTACTCTTTTTAGATATTTTTAAATATTTATTTTTTAAAATAAGTGGTATTTTCATAATTTATGCTATTGATTTTAAAGAATAAAAAATAAATATCTAAAAGTATCTAAAAATGATAAAAAAAATTATTATATAAGTTAAATACACATAGATTAACGGCTGCATAAAAAAATTTTTTAAAAATGTATTCATGCACCCAAGTGCATTGTATCATGTTCCAATCTTATATGTACCATCAAATTTTACTTATAATTTTACTTATATCATAAATTTTTAAAAATTTCACATATACCTACGTATTCTGCCTAAATTTCACTTATACCCAGGTCATTAATAATCTGTTAAAGAGATTGTTAGCAGTGCTATAAAATAACAAATATGCCCAAATCATAATATGATTTGAAATTATCCTGCCCCAACTAAAAATTTATATTCAAATAATATGTCATTTTACTTTCATAAAAGTTCAGAAAATCTATTTAAAAATAATTTTTTAACAATAAAATCATAATTAGGGATCAACATTTTCGTCATTTTATAGGCACTAACGGCCTCTTTAATGGATCTTTACCAACATGAGTATAAGTAAAATTTTATACAAAATATTTTAAAAAGTGAAAATTTAAAAAGTTCACTGTGTCGGGCTGCGGAATTTGAATTGGGAGAGGCTTATGCATAGAACGGTGATCCGAGAGAGCTAACCGCATGCGTCGTTCTAGAAATGTTGTTGATTCGGATGCAAGTAAACGTTGCTACTGCTGCAACAACACACGCCAGTTTGGAGCATTCGCATGCTGAGTGCTGACTGGACTGGATGATGCCAAATGCATCCAATGCACGTAAAGAAGGTTTTGGTTAGAATGATCTAATCCCTATACGCAGAAGCTTCTTTTTTTCCTTCCCTTTCCTACTTATATGTAGTTGAAGGAAGAAATTGCATGGAGGCTTGTTATGTATTCCAAAATTGCATTACCACCACCATGCTTCCCCTCCCCCCCCACCCCACCAAAAAAAAAAGAGGTAATTTCAGGAGGGTACCAATTGATTACTGGCTCACGTCATATGGATATATTCTGCTTAATTAGCTTAGCTCCTTACCATATATGGCATTGAGAAATTCCAACGTAACTCTCCCATCAGATAGTCCTCTCTTTTCAATCAATCTTCTATTGGTACTTCGATTAGCTTTCAGTCCGGTTGGGGAAAAAAAAGGAAAGTAAAGGGCATCTGTTTGGGGGAGTCCATCGCATTGCAGCAGGTGCAACCGAACTGAATAGCATACAGCAACAGCCCTCCTCTCTCTCTCTCTCTTTCTCCACCCCTCGATCTACAAGGGCTGATGTGTATGATTTTTTTTAATTTTTATTATTACATGGAGACTATTATTCATTTTTGTACACTAACAACATCCATACACACTCAATTTCAATCTTACTCGCTCTGGGCTATGCCTTCAGTGACGTTGTATATGCTTCTTAGGCGTCATTTGGTATTGTGAGTAGTGAGTAGGTGTAGTAGTAAAAAGAAATATTTTTGTAAAGTTTGAGAGTTATATGACATGATACATGCAAAATAGGAAGAATAGAATGGTTGTGCAATAAAATGATTAGAATATATATAGTAATAAAAATAAAAAAAATAGTCAAGTAATAAAGATATTGAATGATTTTTTGAAAATAGCTTACCACCCACTTTTCTTACCCAAGAGTGCTTAATTACACATGAGGTGTGTCACCCCTATAGACATAGCTTACTTGGTAAAGTTCTAGCTTTGAATTCAAGGGGATCAAGGGTCTCAATCCTCATTAAGGGAGCTTTGTATCTCCCATTTGAGGGATATTAATCTTTTCTCCTGCTGATATATATTAACTGTAAGATGAATCGGACAAAAATTATAAGAAAAAATATTGAAAAAAATCATGAAAAAAAAAGGAACTAGCGTGTCAATGATCCACATACAACGCCCTGCAGCAACCAGGACATTGTGAACACGAAACACGTACGCACAGTGGAGTTTTTGTCTCCTTAATTAAGACAATTTGCACCAATACTCCTAATTTGTGTTGAGATTATGCACTAGCCCCTTCAATTTAGATTTTTCTTCCATGTCTCTAAAGTTTGCTTTATCGGGTTTGAAATATATACTTAAAACCTCGACAACGTGGTTTGCAAATTTTGAAATTAAAAACGTAAATAGCTCTCTTTATAAATTATTTCCTTTAAGTTTTTTTTTTTTTTGATATTATAATCTTTAAGTTTACTTGCTTATAATACATTCCAGGCTTCCAGCTATCTTTCGGAGTAAATTCCGCATGCATGTAGTGGAAAATTTTTTCTAAATGATTTGGGATGAGCTTGCTAGCTACATATATTGTGGAGGAGTTGGAGTGAAAGCCGATGGATGGATGAAATGGGGGAGTGCGTGGGGGTCCAGTTAATGACGTATGCTGAATCAAAACTGTTGGCAGATGTAATGGATGAGTTCAAGTTTACTGGGCAATAATAGACTTATAGATGTGGCTTGTCTTATGAGTTTCCAACCTCGTGATCGCGGTCGATATCTTATTCCTCTCCCCGCCTCTTGCATGTATATATGGGCCTCAAATGCTCATAAAATGTATGTCATACTTCACCTATTGTATTTAAAATTATTTTTTTTATTAACATATTAGTTTTCATCTCAATTAGATGTACATGGGCCCCATTCAAAAATCATACAAAATCTATCTAATAGAATAATTTGACGTAAATAACAACTTTAAAATTATTTTTCAACATATAAACTATTTCACATATAATTTATGTATGAATAAATAATTATATAAAGTATCAATATATTTAGTACATATAGGGCTCATTTTGAGCAAAATACATGGTAAGTTAGATTCCATGTAAATGCACAATAACATGTATATAGCGTAGGTTATTATGGTGCAGTTTGTCTAAATTAATTTCATATATATAAAATGTATAAAATAGAGAAAGTTCCTTCATTAGCACTGCTATGTCAGGTGACCCGTCGCCACTCACGACTCACCAGGCCCACTGGGTTTCTGCTGTTATTTCTTCCTTCCGTCTGTTCGGATTTGCAAGACATGTCCTTGTCACACTAAAAACACAGCTCTCGGTTTCAGACCACTAAATGGACGGGCCAGATTGTTACAATCTAATGAGGCATCACACATAGTTAGGCCCAAATCCAAATGCATGGCTCTTAATACCTCCGTAGACATTTTTAATGGGTTTTGTATGTTTATTTACAAAAATAACCTTGTAAGTCTGGTGATTCGATTCTGCATATCTAACCAGGAATCAATCGGCGTTATGCAACTTGTTTCACTCCCTCTGCAAAATACGAAATTGAGTCCCGATTCAACCCATTTTTTCTTTTTTCTTTCTTTTTTTTTTTTTCCTGACAATTGTTTAATAAGACTATCGATTTAGATGTACTTTACAATTATCCGCTATTTGTACAAAAATGCAACTATTTTGACAGCATATCCATTAAATTTATTTGCTGAATGAGCTAACTTTTCTTGCATATATAATGTCTTATATAGCTACTTTTGTTGTAGAAATTCTGATGAACCAGTAGAAGTATATATTATCGTTAAAAGTTAAATATTTCAATTATTTAACTTTCAGGGCATCGTCATTTTTATATTTTTAAAATTTGATTTTTACTTCTTAGGGGTTCTAGTTGGATTTTCGTACTTCCAATTTTGTTATTAAATTAGTTTACTAAGAAGGGCTCTAGAAAACTAAGATCTATAGGCAAGCATTTGAAAATTGAAAATGTTGCTAACTGACCATCCTTTCATTTCTTCAAAACAGGAAAAATAAATAAATAAATAAATCCTCTCATCTTGCAAATAATTCTCCCGTGCATTTGCCGTCTCCTTCCTACTCTTGCCTCCCTCAGTTCGAATCACAACCGCATCGGGACAAATACACAAACTTCATTAGTTATCTTAGCTACCATTTTTTTAATGGAAGAATGCCTAATTAAACTCGAAAACACGAGGACAAATTAGCAGCTTCAATATTGAAAATGATAACACAGAAAAATGACGCAGCAAATTAAAGCTTATCTTATAAGATATATACTCAAAGATGGAACCGAAGCCTACTGATTGATTTCGACTATACCCGGTTACCGTCCAGCTTGATTTCCTAATAGTCATTTCAAATTCGGTCGTTTCTTTTTAATATTCTCACATATCTTTGTCAAAAAAATCTATATATTTTAGTTTTTTAATTACCATTAGTAATAGTCTTAATCCCCCTGAATCTCCTATAATTTTTTTTTTCTCAAAACCAAGCTATATAAATTACGTACTCCGTAGACGAGTACGATAATCGAACAAATTTTTTAACCTGGGTGTTAGCCGCCCTGCTTTAACTGGCGCCTCAACGGCAAATCAAAGTCACATCAGCCTATTTTTCGTGGAGAGAAATCCGGAGCAGATGTGTAAGCTAATCATGAAGGCCAACTCAACCACATTAATTCAGATTTCAAAAAGGGCAGGAGTTCACGATTTCTTTCCATTTAGACTCATCAGCCTTTTCAACGTGGTTTATAAGATTTTGGCCAAGGTCTTAGCTCACAGACTCAAATCGGTTCTCCATGAAGTCATTGAGAAGGAACAAAGTGCTTTTGTTCCTGGCCAGCTTATTACGGCAACATGTTGATCGCTTTCGAAGTCATCCATTCACTTCGCAGATGCAAGAAGGGGCGTAAGCGAGAGATGGTGATCAAGCTTGATATGTCTAAGGCGTACGACAGAGTTGAGTGGAATTTCCTCAAATAGATGATGATAACAATGAATTTTTGCCCAGTATGGATTGATTGGATCATGAGCTGCATCACCACTGTTACATACCGGGTCAATGTCCATGGTTACTACTCATCATACTTTCAACCTCAATAGGGACTAAGGCAGGGTGACCCACTATCTCCTTACCTGTTTCTTTTATGTGCGCAGGGGCTTTCGGCTTTGATATCCCATGCGGTAGCTAGTGAAGCACTCTACAGCATCAGACTACAATCGAATGGCCCATCGATCTCTCACCTTCTGTTTGCAGATGACGTCATCATCTTTGTAAGGGCAAGCAGGGAAGATATTAAGAACCTCTTGGACATTCTATGTCTATACGCGGAGGCCTTGGGCCAAATGGTAAACGTGGACAAAATTGCGATTTTTTTCAACACGAATACGGATAGTCATGCCAGAAGGGAGATGATTCAACTTCTTGGAACCGAGGACCAAGATTTCCAACAATATCTGGGTCTTCCGGCCTGGCACGGAAGATCCAAATCAGGAATATTCAAAGGTCTAAAGGAACGAATTTGGAAGCGAATTCAAGGATGGAAGGGTAAGTTGCTTTCATGGGGAGGTAAAGAGGTGCTGATCAAGGCGATTGCTCAAGCTATCCCGACGTACGCAATGAGTATATTTTTACTTTCTAAATCATTCTGTCAGGATATTAACGGGATGTTGAACAAATTCTGGTGGGATGAGAAGGAAGGCAATAGGAAGCTAAGCTGGGTGGCCTGAAAGGATATGTGTAAGCCGAAGAGAGCAGGTGGAATGGGCTTCAGAGATCTCCATAAATTCAACTATGCCCTACTAGCCAAACAGGTCTGGCGATTAGTTTCGTGTGACACGTCCTTGTGTCATAGGGTGCTAAAATCCAGATACTTCCCATTCACAGATATTTGGACTTACAAGGAGAAGCCATCAGATTCTTTTACATGGAAGAGTATTCTAAAGGCAAGAGATGTAATTCAGAGGGGCTGCAAATGGAGGATCAAAAATGGGAACCGGGTGAGGGTCTTCAAAGATATGTGGCTTGAGACAAAGGTGGCTAAGGCGAGACCCCTATCATCTTCAATCCCGGAGGGAGCAACGGCCAACCACTTCATTGATGGTGAAACCAATTCCTGGAATAAGGACCGCGTGGTAGCGGCAAATGGGGGAGACGTGTTGGCACAAGGTGAACATGATCCCCCTCCCCAATGGACCTGTGGAGGATAGTGTTTTTTGGAAATATAAACCCAACGGCTGCTATTATGTCAAGTCGGCATATAGACTATTGTGCTCAGAGGATGAAAACCTGACCATCGCGGGAACTTTCAAAGCTATATGGCGGCTAAAACTCTCATCAAAAGTAATCATTTTTGGGTGGAAACTTCTTATTAACGTTCTTCCCACGCTACATAATCTTACTTGCAGGGGCGTTTATATGGACCCGTGCTGTGCATTATGCAAGAATGAAACTGAAGACGCAAATCACCTCTTTCTGAGGTGTGTAATGACTCATGGGGTTGGCTGGAAGGCTACAAAGATGGTCCATCAAGGTATAACGGTACAGGAAATCTTGGAATTGCTAGTGCAGCATAATAGGCCCGAGGACCTTGCAATGTTTATTTTGTGCTGTTGGAGGATGTGGCGGCTGCAAAACAAGTTCAGAGAGGAAGGAATCCAACCAAATTTTACGGATACCCTAGCCTGGTGTGCGGAATTTATATACCAACATAGGACGGCTAAATTGCTCGTTCAGACAGGGGCATTGGGGAGATATTTGGTACCTCGATGGCTCAAACCACCATTGGGGTTTGTTAAGATCAACGTTGACGCTCGATGCCAAAAGGATCTAGGAGTATTTGCCTGCGCAGCGGTGATAAGAGACTCCCGGGGTTCATTCATTGCCACATGTGGGTGGAGAAGGACTGGTTTACTTGAACTGCTACTGATGGAAGCTACTGCTTTCTTACTGGGGATTAGATGGGCACTCCAGATTAATGTCACACATGCTTTGCTAGAGACTGACTCTCTCACCCTCTGTAACTTTCTGGCGAATGCGACCCCCATCTCTTCTCCGGTGGGCTTTATTATTGAGGAAATCAGGTCGATCCTTAATGTGAACATTTTTTATTCTATACATCATATATTAAGGCAAGGAAACGCCGTTGCGCACACCTTAGCCGATTTAGTCTCGGTCTCTATGATGGACCACCAGGTTCGGTGTACTTGGGAAAATTTGTTCTGACAATTTTTTGGCAATGAATTATTTGGTTTGCTCCATCCCTAATCCCTTTCACATTGAAAGAGTTCAGGGATAGAGCGCATCCTTCTATAAAAAAAAAAGTCACATCAGCCTACTATTACATTAAAAGAAAAAAAAGAACCATATCAGCCTACTAGAAAAACACATGCAAGCTCACATCACGAATCACTGATAGGGTCTATTTTAAGCCATCGACCATTTTATATCTTCATTTTTAAGATACGTTTTTCGATTTTCAATATAATTTTTCTTGTTTTCAATATACATCATTATATTTTTATTTATTTTAGATAAAGATTTCATCCATGAATCTTTTTTATTGATATATATTTTACAATCATCTCAACTTCTATTACGTTGAGGTCTTAAAATATTCTTACAAAATTTCATTTAACATTTAACAAATTTTCTAATTTTTTAAAAGGAAGACGACAACATGCTCTTATATAGCCATCCGGAGCCGCTCTCATCCAATATCTTGAAGGAGACGACTCCCCGAGCCGAACGTTGGTGGGTTTCCTGGCGCTTAAAAAAATAATAATAATTAGAGCAGCCATGCACATATGGCAGTCCTCATGCATTCATATGCATGCTTTTATATATATATATATATATGAGATCCGATCCCCTGTAGTCGGACTATCTGCTGTTAAATGGACCCCACAAATATTAAATTGTAATGAAACTTTATATAATCATTTATCCATATATAAATCATACTTTAGACGGTTTAGATGCTGAAAAAACCACTTTAAACTTGATATTTATATTAAATTATTTTATTACGTTGATTTTACATCATTTTAAGATGGGACTACACACATGTTGGATTTAGATGAAAATTGGTACGCTAATAAAGTAAATAATTCTAAATATAATGAGTTGAGTGGATTTTCTATTTATGATCAAGTAAGGCTTACAGTGCATGGACTGTACAGTGCAGTCGCATGCATTGGATTATTTGCCTGTGTGTATGTGTGTATATATATATATATATATATATATATCATAATCACAGCACGAGTAGGAATTAATAAGGTAGGATATGGATTGAAAGCCGGAAGGCAACAAAAATCGCATACGTACGCTTTTGCAAGATAAGAGCCTTCCATCCCATTGCCTTGGCGGGCCCGCGGAAGCTTTCATTCACTCTCCCTGTCTGTCGGTTTCTATCTAGTTATCATTCATGCATGGCAATTGGCATGGGATGCTAGTAAGCTATCCTCATCAATGAGACAGACCAAGGGAAATTTCGATGCAGCTTCAGTGGCGTGGATTCAAACGTCACCCCGGCCCTCTCCTTCCCAGCACCCATCTTCCGTGCAAGTTCGTTTCAGCAGAAATGCCTCGACTTACGTACTATTTATTTACATATGTGCACGCTCTGGCATTTGTGAAGTTCGGCTTTTTCCTTAGCAAATTGATGGCCTCCAAGTGGCTCAGCAGCATTAGCTACAAACTCATAAGCTTCCCCCGCAGTCGCCATGAATCCAAGGCGCGAGCCGGAGCCACCTTGCAGAGCCGCGATCATCATCTTCGCGAGTTTCATGCTGCTTTCCACTATTTCGACCGCAACGGAGATGGGAAGATATCAAGCGAGGAGTTGAGAGCTTTCTTCGCATCGATGGGGGAGGACATGTCGGAGGTGGCTGCAGATGGGGTGATTGCGGACCACGATAGGGATGGGGATCGATTGCTGGACTTCGAGGAGTTCATGCTGTTGGTGGACAAGGACGGTGGGAACGAGGGGGAAGACCTGCGTGGAGCTTTCGAGATGTTCGAGATGGACAAGGGGTCGGGATGCATTACGCCCAACGGACTGCAGAGGATATTGGATCGATTGGGTGATCGCAGGACGTACGATGAATGTGCAGCCATGATACGTGCTTTCGACCTCGATGGGAATGGGGTGCTCGATTTCAACGAGTTTCACGCCATGATGACTTGATGCACGCCACGCACGCACATATTATATAATGAATTCAATTATAAATGCATGTTTGGATTGATCGATCCATGTGGTTCCTGTGCTGCTGCGTGCCTCACTCATCTTTGCGTTTTCCTTTTTCTTCGGCTGTATGCATTTGCAAGATTTCTTAAGCTTGCTAATGCGGAACTTGTAAATATTATGATTCCGCCTTTTACATGCAAGATTTTCTTAACTGCTAGGAATTCTGAATGTTCATGCTTTGAAGTATGATCCTAATATATTAATTAATTTCCTTCCTTTTTAATTATCAATGCGACATTTTCTCTAGTCTAACAACTTTACTTTTATCAGTACCTTATAGTCGGTTTTCCTTGGCATATATGCTAAATGGGGTCTTATCAATCATTACTCTTTTATCACATAATTTTTTTCTTTTTTCTTTTTTCTTTTTTCTTTTTTATTTCCTTTGCTCTCAATTTTGAAACAAATTCTTCAGGTCTTATTAAGTACGGCCAAGGGAAAGGGAATCGTAATTGGTCATTTTTCTTTTTTCCCAGCACGTGACAATATTTAATTTACTTATCTTAATAATGTTATTTTCCTTTGTAATTCATTTGAATTTTAATATCTCATATCTTTCTCATAAAAAGGTCTATTTATTTTATTTCATTTTAAATTTTGTTCAGGGTTATTTCCTCTTATCTTCGCCGTATCATTTTCTTTACTTTGTTCATATACTTTTGTTCGCGTCGTGGCTTAAGGCACAGCTTAGTAATGTCACTAGATTGTGCCTGAATTTAGAAAGCTAGAAAGACACTTGATAGCTAAGGAAAAGACGAACACCATTTGTACATATACATATACGGCAACCAATTAATTAGCCAAACGATTTTTCAGTAAAATCATGGCGTTCAACCAAACGGGGCATACTAAATTTAGATTCTTATAAATTATAATCCGGAGTATCTTCGTTCCTGTGAGATTTTTCTCGTTCATTAGTTCACAACTACTAAAAATGTTTCAAATTACCGAAAAGACAGCCTCAAAGATTCATAAAAACTAATCACCTTGAATAAATTCATGCAAAGCTCATGGCATTAATTTCATGCTAAGCTCATGGGATTAATTTCGATTCGAATGAAACTCTTAATTACTCAAATAACATTGCTTATTAATTTTTTTCCCAAAAACACGTAATATATGTTTGACTCTATTTCTAAATATAACCATAATGTTTCCAAAATCTCAAATACATTCATTATGTTAGTATTTAATCCTTAAAATGTCCATAAAAACTATTAGTTAAAGTGTTATAAATGTGCAAAATATCCCTATTATAAATAATAAAAGATGAAATGAAATACAAAATGAAATTAGGAGTTTCTAAATTTAGAACTCATGTCTAATTAGAGCATTGGTGAATTGTAACATTTAATTTTTACAATTCTGTCCTCAATTTTATGGGAATCTTAGTAATATCATAAACTAATTAACGACATTAACTTATGAAATAAGCATTTTTATGATTAAATACAAACATAATAGATATATTTAAAATTTTGAAAACTTTGTAGATATAATTAGGATTAAGGTTAAACTTAGTATGTATATTTGAAAAAAGCCCTAGGTTATTTTGTGGTGAAAATTATTTTATGATTCATCTTCTATGCGCTCCACAAATTAAGGAGTCCTAAAAATGAACTCCTTGCATTTATTAGTTAATTCATGCTATGCTTATTACATTAATTTAAATTGGATTGAAATTGTTAATTGTCAATTGCTTTTAATAATAGCTTTTGTTTTGATAAGTTATTTTACAGTGAAGAGATTATGGATTTATGGAGTTAGGCTTTTATGAAACTTCAAGGTTCACCTATTTTTCTTACTTTGATAATTGATGAAAAAACTACTTTTATTATATTTTGCATCATGTGTATTTTCATATGAAGCTTCATCTTTTCTCTAGTATTTTTTGGATAATGCCGTCATTAAAATCTTTTTGTAGTGTCATTATACTTGAACTCTATCTATAAATATGTAAAATTAATGTAATAAAATATTTTTATTTTAAATATTAATTTTAAAGTTATAATTTTAGTATCTAAATTATCTAAAATATTTTTACTTGTAAATAAGGAATTATATAAAGTTTTATTACATGCTAATACATATATGAATAGATGTAAGCAGTTTTACAGTCTACGCATATATGTATTTTTTAGGCAAATGCAATCCATTTTCGTCTTTAGTTTGAATGAAACGTTAGTCTTCTAATGATGCTAAAGTGGATTTTCCATCAAAGATGAGGTTGTATGAAATTGGGGGCTCATTTATCATTTTATATAATTAATTTATGCATAAATGTATATTTTAAGCAAATGCAGTACATATAAATCTTTAATTTAGATGAAAGATTTATCTCCTAACTAAACAAATGATGTTAAAGTGGCTTTTAAAGGTGGGAAAAGATGAGGTTATATGAAATTAGGAACTTATTTATCATTTCATATAATTAATTTATTTCAAAATTTAATTACAAGCTTCAACTTAGGAAGTACCAATCCAAATCAAAATTTTCTCTCAACCCGGAGGGGTCGGTTTGTGGCAGGATGCTTTAAACTCAAAAACATGGGTTTGGAACCGCAGCTGGGTGCCGGCCCACTTGATTTTGTCACGAAGGGATGAAAACCAACCAAATATGGATGCGATCCAAGCCTGGGAGGCCAATGTGGATGTAGTCAAAGCCATCTAAAACCTTGCTTCCTTTCAGATTCGTCGTCAATTGTGAACAGATGTGAAACACTTCCTGTTCTAATTAGCACTAGGATTGGGTGCCATCTGCAATTGCCGTGAACAAATTTAGCAAATATCTATACATGTATGAAAATTATTATTATTATTATTATTATTATTATTATGGGACGTATACCCGTTGTTACTTAGCTAAATAACATCATATTTTTAGTTTCTGTTTATTTATTTATTTATTTATTTTAAGGCAGGTAAAACTTTTTACTTTTCATAAACACATTTTTTAATTTTTTTTTGATATTTTTATAAACAACTACTATAATTTTCAATTATTTATATATAATTATTCATATAACTAACCTATATCTTTTACCGCATATATCCTTTTAGGTAAGCAACCTGAGTTTGAAACCTTGCATAGGAGCTTTGTCTCTCCTTTAGTGTTTGAGAGCATATGGTCTCCCTTTTAATATTTGGGAGGGTGTAATCTCCCCTCCCTATTAACACTTGTAAGAATTTACTAAAATTTGTTTGCAATATGAATTGAGATGTAATGTGTAACTACTTAATAAAAAATAATTTATATATTTTAACTTATTCTTTTTACTCATCATTATTACCCTATCATATTATATCAGTTTCTACCATTAAAAAAAATTATCCAAAAATTTCATTATTTCCTAAACGCATATTAATGTGGGCTTCCTGTGCAAATTTTACATGATAACTTCAGCTAATGGGGGCCACCTTTGTATTGTAGAAAAAAAAAATTCAATGCTAGAAGCAAATTGAGAGAATGTTTAGTAGTGCGAAATGTACGAGGAATGCAAAAAATTAATTCTATTAATTATTGAATTACTCTGCTTTTTATTTTTATTTTATTTATGTTCTAATCATTTTATTATAACTTGCTATAAGACTACACACCTAAGGTGGGCTCCCTCCCAAATTTTACATGATAAACCCATCTAAAGAGGGCCACCTTTGTATTATTTAAATAAAAAAAAAAAATCCATTGCCTAAAAGCAAGTTGAGCGAGTGTTTAGTATTATGAGTGTAAAATGTAAGACGAGTACAAAAAATTAATTTGATTAATTATTTAACTATTTAACTTTTTATTTTTATGTTAGTTATGTTCTTATCATTTTATTATAACTTTCTATACAATGGAACTGTATTCTCGTTTTACTCTTGTCCCATTGATTTCATTCCCACCATTTATATCATATTATAGCCAACGTGCCTGTAAACGAGATTTGTAAGAAAATACTTGTTAACGAGCCGGTGTTGGGTTAGTCGAGATACGCGGGAGCATGATTTTCAAAACTAATGATTAATCAACTAATAGCTATATTTTTTATTTTTATCTTTATATTTTAATTTTTTTTAATAATTATAATTCTATTATTTC
>JAXCLR010000063.1:63113891-63127667 GCA_035584095.1 Annona squamosa | reverse complement strand
AATGACACAACTAATAAAAAATTCCATTTCCCACTAATCACCCCATCCCATAATCTATTTCAAATTCAGTTTACCAAACTTCTCCGGACCATCCATCCTTCCATACACGCATGATGCACCGGTACATGCCCACGTGCGAGGTCCTCCACCAGGCTGGCAGGCTCCTTCACCAGCCACGTGGCGCGAGTCAGTCCACGCTCCTGTGAATGGACGACATCGGTGCGCCTCGCCGGACCACACCCCACACTCACGTGGTCTCCGACCATCCCTGTCGCCCCCGCACCCTGCCACGTGTCATCAATGCGGGCAGGACCACTTCCATGTAATCAAGGGCACGCCCATTTTTAAAAGTTGCACACACTTTAATAATACCGAGAACTGGTGGTGGAGCAAGACTATAACCATTGCCGGCCGTAAATATGCAGTCTGCTATGGGACAAGTAAAAGAGCCCTTGTCTCTCTTTCTTTCTTTCTTTCTTTCTTTCTTTCTCCAAATCCTTTTTATCTCCCAATGGAAATAGAAAAAGCATATGAATCCCAGGAAAAGTAAGAGATAGTAAGCCCAGAAATCACAATAAATTTGGGGACCAGACCATGAGAATGTTGTCTGTTTTTAAATGGCGGTGGTTAGAAAGCGACCTACTTTGACAAGGATGGATATATCAAATATGTTTCTCCGTCGCTGGCAACTGCTATTTACGTACATATTATTATAAGTATGCTTTGCATTCAGAAACGGTTCCCGTCTCACAACTTAAACCGTCCAAATACGAATAGGTATAGCTCACCTCAGTTCGACTCAACATGAGTTTTTGAGCCACCAGCGGTCAATCCTGTTGGTAATGTTGGTGACTTTTCACTCGCAGCAGCAGCATACAGTGTCTAAGTATTTATTTCTCCTCATATTTTGTCGGAGTTTTATCTCTTGTAAGGATTGATGAGGGCTTATTGTTTCCCAGTAATGAATGAGATTAATTGTAATATCAAATGTCATTGGATATAATACCAACTAATAAAAAAAATAGCCTTCTTTAACTGAGAATTCGGTAGATGTAGAAAAGTGGGAAATGGATGCACTTTTAAAAGTAAGGGCCCGTTTGGGACGAGGAGACGAAGGATTCCGATTGTATGCTACCGGAAGCATGCAGTGCTACATGCTCTTGGGCGTATATACTTACTTTTTTTATTTTTTTTGAAATTTTTTTTACAATATTGTTAATCTATGTGTATTTAAGATGTGTATAAATTTTTACCATTTTTGAAGTATTTTAGATATTTATTTTTTATTTTTGAAAACCAATGGCATTTTAGGTAATTTAAAATTTCTAAAATGTCACTGATTTTCAAAAATAAAAAATAAATATTTAAAATACTCCAAAAATGGTAAAAATTAATACATCTCTTAAATACACATAGATTAATAATTTTATAAAAAATTTGGAAAAAATAAAAAAAATAGATAGCATGAGATCAGGCTCCGGAGATGACATGAGAATTAAAAATAGATAGAGTAATTATATAAAAATATAAAAAAATTAAAAGATAAAACTAAAAATGAAAAGATAAGACACCTAAATTTAAACCTTTACATTCTCATTTTCCATTGACAAACAAGCTCGGAGAGAATGATGTAGGTCACGAGTATAAAGTAGAAATAAATAAAATAGTTGTATGAAAAGATATGGAAAATTATTTAAATATAGAAGTAAAAATAAAAAAGAAAATTAATTAGGCATTCGCATTAAGTTAATTTTCTAAGGTTAGTTAAAATTTCATCAGGATATACCTGCAGACATTCTCAATTTTTTAGTATGACCAAAAAGTTGTTTTTTTGAAACTAATATAATTATGGTTGTTAATGATCATATTCAACTCGTCAATCCACTCATCCAACCTATTTATACGTGGATTTGATTCAGATTTTGGAATAAACAGTTTATAATTCATTAACCCATTCAGCCATTTAAATGAGTAAATAAATTATGACTAAAATTTTATAATTCATCAATATATTTAGCAACTCTTCAACCCATTTATTTTCTTCTTTCCTCTCTCTTTCCCTCTTCATTCCAAATTCACCCTTTTTGTTCCTTCTATTTTGTCTTCCTTGGTAGTTTTTTTTCTTCGATCGCTCATTGTTTTCCTATTCCCTCTCTCTCTCTCCATCTGACTTTTCCCTATTTGTTTCTATTTTACTCCCTTTCTCTCTCTTCGCTCCCTATTTTCTTTACTCTCCCCTTACCCATTTGACAACACCTTCTCATTCTAAGCACTTTGTATTATTAATTTATGCGCTATATTGTTATTATGAGCTATATGATTTGTGCATTGTATTGTTATTATTAACTATATAATTTATGCGTTGTGTTGTTTGGATATATATATATATATATATGTACAACTGGTTAAAGGCTGGCCAATAAACGAGACAAGGTTAAGGTTTTTAAATTAGTTTAGGATTGAGATTTTTTAAATAGATTAAGATTATGATAAGGCTCTAATCCATCCAATCCATTAACATCTCTAATTATACTATTGTTGTGGCCAGAAGTTAAAGCTATTAGCCAAAATAAAAAAGTTTTCCGCTAATCAGTATTAGTCGCAAAAAAAAATGGTAGCCTCTAAAATCATGTTCCATAATATTTACGTTCTGATCGTGAAGTATTAATTTGCGATCCATCGATTGAAGATAGAAAGGACCAAGAATCCTAATTTACATGATGTTGATGTGAAATGGGGAGAGAAATGGATCATTCCCTAGCTAACATCATTTATACCGATTACAGCCGATTAGCCGCGCGAAATTCCAGCCCATAATCATTTGGGTTCCTCATCCCCTACTGATGGAATAAACATGCTTTTGGCATCCCTGGAGGAATTTCGCTAGAGAAAAATAGATTCATATTCATGCATGCATATATGCTACACAATCTAGATGATGGGGGGAAATTATATTATATTATATTGACTGAGACGTTTCATTAATTCCTGGTGCATCAAAATTGGTCAAAATTAACTAATCCATATAGATTAAACGTCATGGTCCTGCTATAAAAAAAAAAAAAAAAAAAAAAAAAAAACATATGGTCCGGTATTTCCATTATCCTTTCTTCCTCCCGGTGCTCTTTTTATTTTGGTCATAATTAATTTATATAAGTTAGCAAAGCCTTGTTTCTTTTCGTCGATTTGTTTGCTGGGAAGGAAATTTTCATAGGTATGTGTCCATAAGCCATCAGATTCTCTTGGAGTACCAAACGTTAATTGGCTTATTCCCTCTCTTAGTGGAAAAGGGGTCCCCTAGCTGGCTAACTCTAGGTAGCAAATAATATATGACGACTGAACTGATCCCAGAAATCTGATCACTTCTAATGGCATCAGATGTGGGCATCAAAAGCAAGATAATGAAGGGGTATTAAGATTCTATTCACCTGTTCTCATCTAGCCCCACAACGGAAACTAACCCTTTAATAATTTATATCAGTTGTAATATGCAATATATACTTATCCCAATAATCTTAGTTTAGTTCTTCGTCATTATCATATTTTTATTCTTTTATGACTCATATCATCGCTTATATTAATTAATAGCATCGTTTGCCCAACCAAGCCAGACGTATAATTTGAATTCCAAAAAGTTTTATTTGATAAATCAATTGGTCCAAAATAAAATACAACTGAACATGTAACCGTACCCTTTAATTCATCATGGGTAGGTTTATTTGCAGCCAATTGACTGTGTCCACTTCCTTTCTTTTTTTGAAAATACAAGTTTCACTTCGCAGCTAAGTTATATTGAAAATTTTAACATAATTTCATCTATTTTTGCTTACCTTACTGATGATATGAAATCCATTCTGCTCATTATTTTTAACATCATTTATTTAATTAAAAGACCAACTTTTATCTAAATCAAATATGTATGGGCTTCATCAAAATAAATGTGTTTATAGGCACATTTATTTAAAAACATATATTCATATATAAATTATGAAAGATACTTAGATTCATTTACATATTCGTATGTAATAATATGTTATAAAATTATTTATTCAAATACGAATTATGTTGTAAAACAAACAATCTTATTGTATTCATTTTACACTTTTTATTAGATAGGCCCCATACATAACTTTAAATTAAATGAAACTTAGTTTGCTAACTTGACAAACAAATGGCTTAGATTACACAATAAAAATTTTGACAAAACCATGTTATATGAAAGCAAAACCTTATATGTATGGGTGTCCATTCAATACATACCTACTTATTGAGCCTCAGTACATGCCCGCATTTCGAATTTTTTTAAAATTTTTTGGCCCACTTGTCATATATCAAAATTTATCACTTTTAAAATTTTGTATATTTTTTGTAATTAAAATTTAACAATTTTCAACCCATTTAACATTAAAAGGAGGTGTCTTTCAAAAAAAAATTAAAAGGAGATGAAATTTATTGTTTTTAAAAATTTTAAAATATATTCAAAATAATAAATTTTGATATATAAACTAAACATATATGTATCTACATAAAAAGAAGAAAGCTCAATACACTTATACGTATCTAAGGCCCAATACATATACATAACAAATAATAATCTTGTATATATAGAGATAATGACTTGTACATTTGGTTATTAATTAACTAAGTAAAAAAATCATAAATTTTATATTTTTATAGGTCAGTGTGTATTAAGTTCTTATCTCAAAATTTTCCTTTTAAAAATTTTTGTATATATTCTTGTAACATTTTATAAATAACAATTTTTACCTTTTTTCATATGTGGATGTGCGAGACAGGTAAATTTTTTTTATTTGATACTAATTGTGCAATAATTAAAAATAGTATATTTTAATATAAATAAAATACACATGGCCTATATAAAAAGAAAAAAATCAGAATTGTTAAAAATATATAGAACGCATGAATAGGTAACAACTTGGTATATTTATCCTATATATGACTAATTTAAATAACTTTAGAGTATTTTTCATACATTTAATTCATATGTCAAAATTATTTTTGATTAAGCATATCTTTTCTTGTCAAAAATCAAGATTTACGGGTAAAAATGACTGAAACACAGTTAAAATGTTGAACTTTGAAAATAAAATAATACGTATATCTAAAAATTATAAAATTTCGTTGAGATTTATGCTGTATTAGAATCGTGTGGGTCTTACAATAAATAAATAAGTTTTAGTGGATTTAAAATTACTCTTTAGTAATTCTTAATTTTGGGAAATGATTGGGGTGGTTTCTATTATTTCAACTCAATGCATGACGGTCGGCGTATGATCCTAGTTTCAAAGCAGTCAGCCCCTGTCGGACTTGGGAAAGGACAGCATCCTTAGCTAGCCGATAGCCCGATATGATGTCCTTCTCCTTCGAGAATAGAATCAATCATAAAACGTGAAGAAGCTTATGTTCTTCTTTTTTATTTTTTTAATATATATATATATATATATATATATATATTGTTTACCTAAAGAAGCAGAGGGTACTGCGGTAGGACTATCATTTGCTCAAATTTAAAGTGGGAAGCCGGCCAGGATTCGTTCTCTTTCCTTCTCAAACAAAAGGATTGCTTTGATTCGATAAAAATCTGAGCACGAATACTCCACGCACAGGTTTGTCCGCGTGGAAAGAATGGGACCTGCCCACCATAAATGTGACTGCTAATCAACCGTATCCTTCTGCTGCTTTAGTAGCTACCCTTTTCTCTCAGCCAACATGCATATAAATGTTGCTTTTTGTACCAGTGCAACATAAAAAATAATAATAATAATAATAATATAAAAAAAGATCGATTGGGTGGTATGGGGATTTGTGATGCAGGATTATTAAAATGAAAAAAAAATAGATTTTTATTTCTTGAAAATAAGAAATATATATTTTAATAAAATGAAAAATTACATTCCAATTCCAAGTTCATTTCATCCTAACTATAAACAACAAGTAGATCAGGGACACAGCTCTAATTCCAACCCCATTTCCATTCAACCGCCGCACGTATTATATTAGTTCCGATCGCATACGGCTGCCCGCTAACCTTGTACCGGCTAACACGCACACGGGGGGACCCAAAAATATTTATTTTTATTTTGTCATATATTTGTGGGGTCGCTTAGATCCGTTATCATATACAAGTTTTACATTTAAAATTTTTTTGCATATTTGTTTTTTCTTTGAAAATAACAATAGAATTTTTAACTGCCAAAAACAATTTTTCATGCTAGATATATGCAGCCAAATATATATTTGGTTGCAAAAATATAGCTGCTTTTGTAAATTTTTTGTTGAAGTCATTTGCTTGACGTACTCAGTGACAATTGCAAAAAAAATAAAAAACTAGCGTCACTTAGACGACAATTGGAAGAAGAATAAAATATTCTCTTTTAGGTACTTACACAATGACGAAGATACAAGGAATTTAAAAAAAAACAAACAAAACAAAAAAAACAAAACAAAACAAAATCAGTCTGACAAGTCACACCAGAAGAATTTACAGGAGGTATCATACACACATTGTAACCCTATTGTAACCTCAGTTATACGCACCCGGGTGCACTTAGACTTGGTGCACCTAGGTGCGTTTAACCTCTTTTTTATTTTTTAAAATTTTTTATAAAATTATTATCTAAGCGTATTTAATATATATATTAATTTTTACTATTTTTTATATTTTAAATATTTTTTGAATTTTTTAAAAATCCATGGCATTTTTAGTAATTTAAAATTACTAAAATACAGCTGATTTTTAAAAATTCGAAAAAATATCTAAAAATCTCTAAAAAGATCAAAATTGATATACATGTTAAATATACTTAGATTAACATATGTGTAAAAAATTCAAAAAAATAAAAAAAAAAAGTGGACATTTACATCCAAATGCACTTAGAATGGGATCCCGCATTGTAAAGTCATGGTCTCTAATTGTCAGATAAATTTGGGTAGTTAAAAAGTGTCTGTTGTCCTCTGTTCCATTGGTCTATGTGTTGCCCAACTGGTCACTCTTGATTGCTTACACGTGTCCCATTGTATATGGTAAACAATTATTATATCATTAATCATATATATTCTTGTCATTAATTTTATAATAAGTTTTTCTATAATTATCATATAATAGATTATTTTCTATTATATCTTTACAATGATTTTTTTCTGAATATATCTGTGCAATGATTTTTAACCATCATATATCAGGTCTTACTTTATAGTAATAGATTATTGGTTTTTACAATCATTATACAATTTCATTTTTATTTATTTCTTATATTTTATTTTATTTTGTTATGGGCACCATTTTGGTGTAACTTGGTTATCCTAAAATTTTTCGTGTAGTTTGGTGGACGGTAGTTAATGGAATAAAAAATCAACTACCCACATTGTTTAATATCATCAGTTTTATCACCAACCAAGCTTTGGTCGTTTGGTCTCTATGCTCCGCATAAGGCATAAAGGATTTTGGCCCATATATTTGAATAAGAGCGGTTAGTCTTTCTGAAAAATAATTGAGAATAGTTAGTCTTTGTAACAAATAATTGAGAGCTCAGCGTCTTCTTCAGATAGAGAGTAGCATTATGTCTCCTCTGAGGATTCATAGGAGCTTGTAGTTTCTGTTAAATGGGCTTAACTTTATAATATCAGATGTCATTTTATATAATATCAATAAAAAATATCATTAGTTTTATCATGGGACTAATATGTAAGCCACAAAATTTTATTTTATTTGTTTTACGCATTTCTCAATCGTGACCAATACACATTTTTAATTTGGATGAAATTTAATTTGATAGTTAAATAAATACTTTTAAATAGTAGAAGTGAATTTTCCATCATTATCGAAGTAGACGAATTCTAATAAAAACTTAAGTGTAGCCCTTGAGTTTGAGTTTTAGATGGGTTCAAGTTGACCCACGGCCTGGTACCAACCTAACCCATTTTGCATGGGTCGAGCAGCTATCTGATTAATAATTTAACAAAAGACCTATGTAGATTGAAAATCTTAACTAGATCTAAAAAAAAAAAAAATAGCTGGGCCCATCGTGTCATGAAAGGACCAGTGCATATATATAGCGTTTATTTTAAAAAATAATTCAAAAGAAAATATCTTATTTTTAATTTCTACGACGATAACTTATATTTTAATTTAATATATTAAACAAAATTTTAACAGTCAATATTTAAGTCCAACATTTACGTGTTAGTCTACAACATACGTAAAAATATTAATATTATAAATAGAATCCGCATTTTCAACTTTACCTAGCTAGCTCTAGCTCTGTAGAATACACTTTAGAATTAGAAAAAAGAATTTTTAAAATAGGATTAGGTATTAATTAAGTCGGCTCCATGTCCAAACAAGTGAATCAATGGAATGCGCTGCCCCTGGACAAAAAATTTTTTGAAAAAAAAAAAACTGTAAAAAAGCATGCCCTTTGTGAAGTTCACTTTAATGAGTAGAGCTACTGAGCGCGGTGGTCGACAAATGATGAAGAGGTCCATCAACAGAACAGGCTCTACGACTAGTCGCTAGTTTGCCTTCTGCGGGTCAACCTCCGCTTTTCCATGATATTAGACTTCCTGTCGTGTCTCTTGGTCCGCTTGAAAACGTCAAGATAATTAAAATTAAACACTGCACGACTATACCATTTATTGCCAGATCAAAGAGGAATATTCGCTGACAGTTCTCTCATATCACTACATGAACCAATGGTCCTAAACTGATCAGAGCACCATTTTACGCCCAATTCACCGTACAATTTTCATCGATATTTTCTTCAACTAAGGGTGCGTTTGATAATGAGCAAAAATTATCAAGTTACTTTCCACAATTATCCTATTTTTTAATTATTTTTCTTCACATTTTTTATACAACTATCCTACTTTTAAATCATTTTTACATAATTATCAACACAACTAACATATTTATTTTAACTTTATCCTATTTACTCATCGTCATTACCTCTATCATATCAAATCATTTGACAACTTTTACTCTTTATAACTTTTCATCAAAAGTTTTATTCATTTCAAAACACACGCTAGTAATAACTAATATATATAATAGAGGAGACCAACCTTCCTCGAACCTGAGATACAAAACTCCCTTTAAGAATATCGAAATTCCAACCATTTGGATAGAAAACTAGGACTTTAATCGACTATGCCTATGTTAGCTCGGAAGCCCCATTTAGGAGCCATCCGAGAGCACCAGTTTTTAGAGAGCCCTGCATGGCTGCTTCTACGAGTTTGGGAGCATCATAATTCATTAATGTGGTTGAGTAAACGTCTGAGATTGCACTGCAGGTGCACGTGAACAATCCTCCCGATTGTACCCAGAGCAACTGAAAAAATTAAAGCGCCATCAATTAATAAGGTTGTTGGTACATTTGAAAATGATAATAATCTCCCTATCATTTGTATTAATTATAGCAGTTTAACAGGTCCTGAAAACTAATCATGTGAATGTGTTCAACTTTGGAAAACAAAGAGGAGAGAGTTAGCTGATTATCCAGGCCTACATGAATTATGGGCTAAACCCGAATTCAAAAGCGGGTAGGTAGGATGGGAAGGAGTCTTCTCCCAACTAATTACATATTTACATTGCAGTCATGATATCCGCGACCAGCAGTTTGAGTAGATCAGGCTTTACAAAAGATGCCCATGTTCCATCGCCACTTAATTATTGCTGGCAAAACAGCTGTCAAGATGGATGAATTGAATTAATAGATGGTGTAATCGTCTCATCTGATCATCATTTTTGATGACGTCTTCATACTCAATACTCTAACAGCCAAGCATATTTTCAACGCTTCGCGATCGCACTCTTGCCCCCAACTCCAGCCTAGAGCCATTTTAACATTTTAATTAGATATGGAGATGATTTGAAATTTTCGAATATAAAAAAAAGGGTTATTGTGGGTTGAGGATATGAAAAATTGCATAGAAATTTAAAATTTACAGAAAAATAGAAAAAAGTAGTTTGCTATGTAAGAGCTCATCCTAAATTGTAAGCATGCCCTCAAATAGCCTGATCGGATGTGTTCCGTGTTTGAGAAAAAAAAATAAAGAAATTTTTCTGAAAATGAGAAAGGTTGATGCCATAATAATCCATGAAAAATAATTAAAAATTAGGCAATTACATAAAAGTATGAAAAAATAATTAAATTGAGAAAAAGTGTAGTGAAAAACTTTTCATTACAAAGTTTTTTTTTTCTCTTTGTCCCCAAACCCTCATTGAAATAGATTTATTTAATTTTGTTAATCATGTGCTTTTCACAATAAATTAATTTGTTATCCTTATTTTTTATTTTTAGTTATCATATCATATGCATTTTAGTGCTGAGGGGAGATCTTGTTAGCCTGGGCTAAGTAAATGTCTCATTTAGTCCACTTTAAAAATCTCATTTACAATAATTTTTTTTACTTTTTTCTCTGTGCACTTGTTTATCTAAGTGTATTTAACATATAGACCAGGTTTTACCCTTTTTGGATATGTATATTTATTTCTTTTATATTTTTGAACATCTACATTTATATATGTATTTAAAATACCATTATTTTTAAAAATTTTAAAAAAATATATACATATATCCAAAAATGGTAAAACTTGATTTGTATATTAAATACACTTAGATAAACAAGTGGATGAAGAAAAAATAAAAAAAATTATTTTAAATTGGATTTTTAAGATGAATTAAGGGAGTCATTTACTTAACCCAAACTATCATATCAATCCTCTTTAGTGCCACTTATTTTACTGCAAACATTAATTTCTGCAGTAGATTCCTACTTGCGTACCCGAGGGGAGAGTTGGGATTTTGGTTTGAGATCCTCGCGTATGCAGCCGCCCTGCGGATATCGGTTTGGCAGACAATTAGACGCGATTCTTCGAGTCGTACAAATTAGGATTCTTTTCATTGAATGCAATAGTATTTCATGGTCATATCTTTTCTCCGTTGGAGTGAATGCTCTTATGCTCTATCGGCATCGGACTTCATTCTACTACTTGGATGACTTGATGAGTCGAAGCGAGTTGCGTGAGGTCTAAATTTTGATGTTAAGCAAAATTATTAACTTATTATCCTTTCCATAAAGTTTTATTTTATCAGTTGCTCAATTTTACAAGATATATAACACAATAAATTATAAAAAAAAAGAGGTGAAATCCATCATGTGGGCCATTTTGATTTTATATTAGCTCTAGAAGGTTATATATTTTTGAGTTCTGCTCTAGTACACTCGGGTGTACTTAGCTTCCGAGCACACAGGTGAAAAAGAAAATCATTTTTTAAATTTTTTTGAAAATTTTTTTCAACCGTTAATTTAATTGTATATTGGGTCTATTTGGCAAATGTAAAATCTCTCTTTATTTTGCAAAACTTTTCATTGAGCAGGTGCGCATGAGAAAACCGCTCATTTCATTGGCGTGTCAAAATTGAATTTTCGTCATCTAGTATATGCAGCTGTACTTAGTGTTGATGAACGCATGGAACTTGACTTCATAGATGGATGATCAACGTTAGGAATGGATGATCAACAGGCATACGCATTTAAAGCCCATGCATATGCCGCTCCAATTTTTAGTCAAAGGTCAATTAATAAAGAAGTATTGTTACCGTAAAAACTTGTAAAAAAGTTTTATTCTTATCCAAACAGCTTCTTAATATATGTATCGAATTTTAATGTTTTTGAAGTTTTGTGAATTTTTTTTATTTTTAAAAAAATCAAAAGAAATATCTATAAATCTCCATAAAACTTGAACGCATATTAAATACATTTATATCGATAATTATATAAAAAAAACTTTTACATTTAAAAAATGAATTACGGCTAAGTGCATCATATGCATTTTAAAATAATTTTATAATTTTACTTTCAATGCAGGATGAATGCCTAAATGCATCTGCGTGCATTTAGGCTTGGTGCACTTGAGTGTATTTAATTAATTTTTATTTTTTGAAAATTTTTTATACAACGTTAATTTAAGTGTATTTAACTAGTATATCAATTTTTACTAATTTTGGAGATTTGTAGATTTTTTTTAAAATTTTTTAGAATCAATTGCATTTAACGATAAAAATTGATGCATATGTTTATTTAGATTAATAGTTATATAAAAAAATAAAAAATAAGTTTAATGCATCCTAACGTGCAGTGAGCGTTAGCACACCCGAATGCACAAGATAACAAGTCTCCATAGCAGCCGAGTCGGCCATCTCACTCACCATGCACCGTGGCAAACATCACGGCTTTTGTTACCGCCGGAAAGAAAGCTGTACGATTCTGACGCCTCTCTCCCGTACGAAACTCTGTATTTTCTAGATATTTCCAAATTATTCGTAAGCATACCAATGTCAAAACGGATTCACGCGACGTCTTCGGACGCAAAGAACACATGTCCACAGCCCACCCAAAAGCTTTTGAACGGATGCACTTTGCCTCGCTTGTACCCATCCTAACTTTATTATTATTATTATTATTTTAAAATTATTGGTAAGTATTCTTAGCATTGTACATCATAACTTACTTTTATGCCTTTTCCTAATGAAATGAATTTTAGTTTTGGACCAAAAAATAATGATCGGATGAGATTCTGTGGATTAGGTATCCACATTTCTTGTTCTGCAACCGAGAAAGCTAGCTAAGGAAGTGTCAAAATCAGGACACGTGCGAAAAGCGAATAGGAATTCTGAATGGCGACTGGCGACACACACGTACGTGAATGGTGCAGCGAACACGACTTCCCACTTCCCGCTTGCCTTTATTCTATTCGATTTTTCGGCTGGCTTTTTTAGTACTCTCTCTTCTCGAGTGGATAAAGACAGCGAAGAGGCGATGGTGAGTACTCGAATCGGAAGACCGAAAGAATAGCAGGATACTCCGGCGCCCTATGGGTTCGCTTCACTCTATACAGTAAAAACTCACTTAGACATTTTTTACACTCACCTTCGATTCCAGGACAAATAATGCTTGGGTCTGCCCACTTCTGTACAAAACAAAATCAGTGCCCATCCCCCATGTATTCATGACTAGTAAATAGAAACCTCCCATTCGCCTTTTTTAACTGCTTCCATTAGCATACCTTTGTCTGATAATTACAAGGCTAATTACACACGCCATTGCCCATTTCTCGTGTGTGCAAACGGGTAATTCCCTTAGGCCCGCCTAAGTAGCTGCCTTTACAAAACCTATATTTTATTTTTTGACTTTTTATAAATATGTTCATTTATGTGTCTTTAATCTATCATGCAAGCTTTGTCAATTTTGAATATGTTTAAAGTTTTTTATTTTTAAACACAGACGTATTGTGGTAAATTGTGGTGGGTTGCACCCGATCTCCCCTTATATATAGGAAGATGTTCCCATGCAAATAGACTACACCATAAAGTCCACTGCAAAATAGGCTTCGTGCATATTAAAATATATTATATTATTATTTATTCATATAAAAATTATATTCTAAACAATTTAAATGTTGAAAATATCACTTTAAAATGAATATTTATATTAAACTATTTTATGTTGTTAATTTTGTACAATTTTAAAATGGAATGATACATATGTTTGATTTAAATATGAATAATTTTAAATGCCATAGATAAGGCAAATGTCCTATTCATGATCAAGTAAGCCTTATTATTATAGACTATACTATGTAATCATATGCATTAGACCAATTTTCATATATATATATATATATATATATATATATATATATATAATCAAAAAATTTTCACACATATATATGTATACCTTTGAAAGACAATTTTG
>JAXCLR010000063.1:63068011-63085536 GCA_035584095.1 Annona squamosa | reverse complement strand
TCTCTGTTTTTCTGCGTTTTGGGAGGATGGTTTAGTTTGGTTGGATAGGAAAAAAAATAATAAAAATCTTTGGAACTGTATTCCTCTTTATTTCCGTCGATTTTGGCTAAGAATTATTTTGGGCAGTCATAAAATGTTTGAACTTATGCATATCTATAAACAATCTTAGAAAGATCCTTTGGCCCATCGTTTTTAGAAAACCACTGGAGAGGAGAGACTAGGAGACTTGTAAAAGCGGGGAATACGATGCAAAAAACAAAGGAAAGGAAGATTTATCTAATAATAGTATAATGTGTGTGATAACTAGCCAAAATAAGGTTAATAAAATGGAAAAATTCCTTTTATACATCTAATATTTATATGTAATTCTTAATATATTTACAACATTTTACAAATTCCTCTTATACTCATAGTATTTTATCTTAAATTCTATTATACTTACATAGTTAACGTAACTATTATCTATCTTAATGAAAAGACGATTTTTCGCTTTTAAAAATTCTCTCATTAAAATAATTCAATCTTAATATAACTCTTAAAATATTTAATATTATATCTTAAAATTAAATGATTTATTATCATCCATTAAGTCATATTAAAATTAAATTATTTCAATTAAAAAATCTCGAATGGATAAAATTGTCTTTTCAATAGAATAAATAATAGTTGTATTGAAAGCGTGATAGGATAAGAATTTAGAATAAAATGTTATGTGTATAAAAAGAATTTATGAAACATTATGAGTATATAAGAAATTAAGGGCAAATGTTATGGGCATGACAGCATTTTCCCTTAATAAAATATATAGATAATCATTTTCAATGGAATTATAATATAAATGATGATGATGATAATAATAATAATAACAAATAAATAAATAAATAAAATAATTGAAATTAACAAAAACATGTTATAATAACATTTCAAAGAAATAAAAAATAAAAAATGGAGTGCAGAAATAATGTTTGGCCGTGATCTAAGAGCTCCCAATGGCTAGCAATGCATTAAGTCCCATAAAATATCGTTTACACGAAAACGACGTGAGAAACTGGCATTTATTTCATTTAAGAAACAGGGTTCATAAGGGTTGTCCCTTTCGTTTTTGACTGGCTAGAGTCGGCGCTTCACATTCGGTTTTTTGTGTTTTTTTTTTTTTTTTCTTGATGGTTTTCATATTCGGCCTTTAGTTCACATATCTCATGCCAAAAATAGCACACGTGCCAGTCGTACACACCAAAAGCACAAGATTGAGGACGGCATGTACGAACCAAAAACTCTCACGGGCCTACCTAGCAGCAGAAACAGAAGCATAGAGCATCATCAAGTCAACTGCGAATGGGACAGTATTTTAATTTGATTTGGGCTTCTGCCAAATGAAAAAGCTAACAATAAATGACACGTCTGCACAAAAAACAACGGGCAAATCCTTTATTATTAAACTATAGCCAATAGCAACAAAAATATAACCATGATCAGTTGTCCTAGCTCCCAATGAATACATGCCATGAATGCCTGCAGACCAGTCCTTCAATTCATCTGGATTTTTGATAATCTCTCCCTCTCATCTCTCTCTCTCTCTCTCGATCGCATGCACACAGACATATAGACAGACTGTTTTTCTCGTGCAATCTCAGGTCTCAAACTGGTTCATAAATGCGAGGGTGAGGCTGTGGAAACCCATGGTCGAGGAGATGTACTTGCATGAGTGTAAAGATGATGATGAGGAGGAGGAGGAGGAGGATGAGGGGGGGGAGGGTCACCTGGTGGTTGTGGGTGAGGATATAGAAAGCCAGCGGCAGCAACAGCAGCAGCATCTTCTGCAAGCAGAGTCGAAAGACAAACACAGCCAAACAGCAGCACAGACACCGAGGCCCCCACCCTCGGCAGTGACCGCAGTAGCAGGCAAAAGATCCGAAATCAATGCCCACGACAGGGACGCTTCGGCCCATGCAATGAATAGGCAATGCTTCTCGGAAAACCAAGTGAACAACGGCAAAGATGACAGCAGCAACAACAGCGACGTGGGCCACATGAGGATGGCACACTTGGGAGGGCCCGATGAGCCACGTGGCATGATGGACGACGTGCGTATGAGCAGAATGGGTGTAGGGACCGCAGCAGCAATGGCAGCTGCCGCTGCCGCTGCCGCTGCTTCTTCTGCTTCTGCTTCTGTGGGGAGAGGGCCACCCTTGGCCTCCACCCATCATGCAAGATTTGGGACCAGTACGGGTGACGTGTCTCTTACGTTGGGGCTCAGGCATGCTGGAAACATGCCTGCTGAGAATAGCCGCTTTTCTATTGGAGATTTTGGAAGCTGTTAGTTTCTGCTGCTGCTTTTTCTTCCTCTTCCATTTATAGCCTGCGGATAATATTTATATCAAAGATTCAAAATAGAAGGAAAACCCAATTCTCTCTCTCTCTCATTGTTATTCTTCTTTCTTCTTGGCTAAAAGATCCACATTGTTATTCTTCTTTCTTCTTGGCTAAAAGATCCACTGGAGAGCTCCATAAGTAACGTGTTCAGGGCCCGTTTTAGCAACATAAGTAAAAGGTGATCAGAGAAAGGGAATATATTATTGGTTACATTAACTGGTTATATGTATTTTGGCATATGGTCAAAAGATGTGTGATGAAGGATCCAGCCAAAAATCAAGGGATTTTGATTCATTGCTGCCGGCCCTATTAAACTTTAATTAGGGGATCAATCGGGATGGATGCTGTGTGAGACGTTTAGATCCAGGCCATCTTTTTTATTTAAAACAATTTACTTAATTAGATTAAGATACAAAGAAATTATTTTGATTGAAGATAACTCAAGTGTATTAAGTATATTTTTACATCGATCCTATAAGAAATTGTTTACCTACGTATTTCGACCATCTGTACGTCGTTTTGCCCCACTGCTGGGTGGCAATGGTTTCACATGCGGTTTATTCGTGGAAGTGTGCATAGGTAGATATTGTAGGAAAATATGAATAGGAAAAGTTAGAAATATTATTAGATTCAGTAGATGTTATAAAAAAAATTGTAAAAATATCTCGGAAGCCTAATTATAATACAAATTGAGATAATTGTAAAAACACACACCCATAAAAAATCATCTAAAATTATAGTTGATACAACTATCACTTTTATATGATAGGAAAAAATGCCCATTAACTACTCCATAGTAGGATGAAAAATGATAGCAAAATTCAAATATAATATATGTACTTGGGATAAACTCAAACAATTATCTGCTTAGGAATAACGTTATAGAAGGTTTTATTAAACACTGATGAATATAGTTTTAAGACTATGGGAGTGTTTGTTTAGGTAGAAAACTTTTCAAATTAATTTTTTTTACTCTCCATAATTACTATATTTTTAATTATTTATTCACTTCTTTTTATACAACTACTTTACTTTTCAATCATTTCCACACACTTACTCATATATCTAATTAATCTATTTTAATTTTATTGTCTTTGTTTATCATTATTACTTCTTTGATATCACGTCATTTTTTACTATTTCAAAAACTCTTATATTAAAGGTTTTCTTTTTTCCCAAACACGTCCTATATGTAAATTAAACAATTTTATTATGTTCATTTAATACTTTATTAAACAAATTTATGCACATATTTTATTTAGATAAATTCTAATCTTTTAGTTGACCAGATAATTTTAAATGCAACAAATGGACTATATTTCACATCACCATCAAGATGAACTGAAATGGACGGGTTACGTAAAAAACTTTTGTATAACTTGCTTACTCTTTATAGTTTGTACTGTTAGTCTTTTTTATTACATTTGATTGTAATGGAGACCACACTTCTACTGGCACTCGAAGTCGGATCAACATTTTGTGCACACGAATGACATACAATTGGTTGTGCCCTGATTTATATTTGTGTTTTTAGTTGAAACCCAAAACTTAGTGATCCCATCGATTAATATTTTGAGTTGTGAATCTTACAGATAAAAGAATTTTAAATCATCTCATTGATTTGTTTGGCGAGCTCTGTAATTTCAAAAGAAAACCCTGAGTTCGCTAGCTATATATTTCATGTACCCGAAGAGCTAGACAGGTGGCTTAGTGAATTTGTCAGCAAGGGTAATTAGACGGACTTGTGTTTAGTTTCAGGCAGAGATGAGCCTTGACAGGTTTATGATCAGAAGTGTGAATAGAATCGATTGACTCGTAAGAGCGTAAGGCCAAATCAAAATCTTCGGATTTCTCCATCTTGAACAGGATTCTGTCCGTCCAAGAGGGAACTCTTCCCTGCATTAACAATCACAACATGCATCCGACGTGAGCTTGTGATCGAATTTATCTGATATTTAGAAATTAATGGAACGTCACAAAATGCCAACTGGAATTAATCTAGGGCAGTGCATGCACCTTGTAGCTTGTGTCATAATCGCTGCTTCCCACATTGTACTTGTAGGTGGGCTTGAATTCTAAGGAACCCTCAGAGAATCCATCGAAAATTTGGCCTTTTTCTGCTTCTTGGAGGAGCTGATCTTTGTCAGCAAGGGTCTGCATGCAGAACTAATTAAAACAATGGCCGTGGAAATTTTTAGGAAATCAAGGACCAATTTAAGTTGGGCCGGCTAATTTGGTAGTCTGCTAGCTAGCTGCTGTCTTTAATCATTCTTATAATTAATTAAAGACCTAGCACTATATATATATATATATATATCATGCATGACCCTCGGAGATAAATAAGTTGGAGTTTTTGAGTTTGGGATTTTCCTTTTCTTTTTTCTTTTTTTTTTTTTTTGTAATTGTGTTTGGGATTTGATATATAGTAACATCTAAGAAATTGATAATTAGTGAGTGCATGGTTGAGGGCTCGATCGATGAGGTACGTACGCTACGTACCGAGTGAAGGTTTCTTTGAATGAGAGTCCTTGCCGGCACCGACTCAATTCCTTGCAATCTGTAATTGAGATCTCCAAGCCAAACGGTTATGTGTGGAGGCCTTGCATATGGATTCTCTTTTGACAGTACCGAACGCCGGATATATCTCCATTCCGAATTCCTTTCTTCCACATTGCGAACATGGGCTGAATCATATGTATGCATTTCAAACACTCAATCGCCGTATTAAAACATGCATTCCTAGAGGAGAAACTATATGATGATTTTAATACATTTCAGACACTCAGTCCCCAAATTAAGACATTCATTCCTAGAGGAGAAACTATATGATGATTAATGGATAATATACAAAGAAATATTTTAGCGAGTTTGGTTGCATTGAGAATTTCAGTCATTACCACAAAAGTTATCATATGTGGCTATCTTTTTGTGGCTAAAGTTTAATTTTACTTGCATTTGACTATATGCAGTCAAATTTTTATACTATTTGTGGCCCAAGAGTAATATTTTTGGTAGTCAAATATAAACAGCTACAAGTAATGTGAAACTTGGTGGTAAGTAATGTAAAAATTAGTACTGCTTGACCATATTGCTATTGTTGGTGGTAAGTAATGTAAAAATTAGTTATGTTTGACCATATTGCTATTGCCCTTACGTATTTATAACTAATTAATTATTTGCAGCCAAACTTTCTTTATAGGCGGCCAAAAATATGACTGCGTGAAAATGGAACAATTTTTTTTATTACATCAAAACCACCATATTATTTGTTTTCATGTGTGGTCTTATTCTAGTAGAACCTATTCCTCCCATTTGAATTTTTGGAACCTTTTGATTTGGGCTTAAATCAAAATCTAATTCAATTATATATTTAACATCATTTACGTAATTACATAGCAAAAATCTCTTCAATCACGTTAATCAAAGATGTGTAATTGAGTTGTACCTTTCAAAAACATACAAAGATAAAAACGCACTACAACAAAATTTATTGAATTGTTACCATCTTTTTACCGTCAAATTTTAATTTGGCTTCATTTGATACCAAAAGCTCCAAAGTTTTAGAATATAAATTGGTTAATAAAATGGTTATATTTAACCAAATGTTATTACTCAAAGTAACGCATTTATAATTAAATAATCAATTATACCCAAAATACATTTAATGCAATTAACTATATTTTATATGCTACTGTAAAATTAGCTATATCAGTCATAAAAAATTAGTTATATGAAACTAAATTATTGCGGTATATGAAAATTAAATATATAAAAATAAAATTATTGCAAATGAAAACTAGATTAATGTCTAGTGGAATCAAGAGCCATATTTGTAGTATTTTCACATATTTTTCTATGCGCCCTATCCAAATATTTTCCTAGCTTGTTTAAAACAAGCTTTTGTGGAAGTAATTTAAAAATATATATTTTTAGCAATCTTTATTAGCTACCAAAAAACTTTAACAATAAGGAAAAATACAAATGTAAAAAAGAATTTTCTTTCTTATGATGATAATTTTATAGATAAGGAAAACTTTCGTGCTTATGGTAATGCTTAGGTAAGCCATAAAAAATTTCTTTCATTATATTAAAATTTTAACAACCAAATCAAATTGGGTTGCCTAATTAAATACAAAAATCTTGAATTATTGTCTATTAAATTTTGTACTTAGTAGTTGGCATATGACATATGCTATAAATCATTAACAACAAAAATTTTGTTTAACAATCAAATTTTAACTTTTTATAAAAAAAATTTAATTGTCAAAAATCAAAATTTTTTTATAATGAATGCTTCGATGATAGTAACAATACTAACATTAAAGCCTTTGTTATTGTTATATTTCAGGTTGCTTTAATTATTAAAATAAAGTCAAATATATTCATTTTGTTTAAAATCATTTATCTCATTCCCATGCAAAAAATTATCTTGATCATGACTACTTAAAAATATTTAAAATCAAATGTAATATTGAAAATCATTTAAATCAACTCATAAAATTAATAGTGTTAAAATATCTTATGAAATCATTTATGTAGTTAATAAGAATATTTTAAATAATATGAATGTTAAATTAAAAGCTTTAAAATCAATATAAAATTAGAAAATTTATTATGTCAACTTTACAGTTTTTCACTTTTGATAAATGGACTCGCATGTTCATTTAGGTGTACTTGGTAATATGCAAAAGTTGTCAAGTTAAAACTTTTCAATCTAAAATTTTTCACTTACCACAACTATCATATTTTTTAATTATTTATTCACATTTTTCTACACAACTACCCAACTTTTCAATTATTTCTATACAATTACCGATACAACTAACCTATCTATTTTAACTTTATCATATTTATTTCTCATTATTACCTCTATCACATCACATCACTTAACAACTTCTACTTTCTACAACTTTTTATCAAAAGTTTTATCCATTTCCAAACGCACCCTTAATTTGGATAAAATTTAAAATTTTCTAGTCAAATAAATAATTGTAAATGTGACATGCGGATTTGATTTTAAGCTAATTATTAATATGGGCTGAAATGAGACAAAGAATTGTTGATGGCACGAGAAACGGGATATAATCTTATGCTCCTTGGAGCATGCAATGTTGCATGCTCACGGTTGCATACACCTTTTGTTTTGAAATTTTTTTAATAAACTTGTTAACCCAAGTGTATTTAATCTGCGTGTAAATTTTTACCATTTTTGGAGTATTTTAGATATTTATTTTTTATTTTTAAAAATTAGTAGCATTTTAGGTAATTTTAAATTACTAAAATGCCACTGATTTTCAAAAATAAAAAATAAATATCTAAAAATCTCCAAAAATGGTAAAAATTGATACAAACGTTAAATACACTTAGGCTAACAATTTTATGAAAAAATTTTCAAAAAAAAATAAAAAAATGCGTATGCGCCCGGGCACATAAGATTATATCCCACAAGAAACCTAAAACTTTTTCCCAAAAGTTTATATCTCGCCTATTACGGGCACGACACAGGCCGCAAGTATTAATCCTTATTACACTCATCATATTCGCAAGTCAATCATAAAGGGTAGTTATTCGATGGGTGTGTTTGGCAACACTTAAAAGTTTTTAAATTTAAAACTCTTAGCCATCTACAATTATTTTATTTTACAATCATTTTTTTCATATCCTCATGTATAATTATCCTACTTTTCAAGCATTTCTATACAACTGTACATATAATTAACCTCTTTATTTTAACTTTATTCTGTTTATTTCTTATTATTATTTCTATTATATTATATTATATCATTTTCTCTTATTTTAAAAACATAAGCATGAAAAAATTTCTAAATTTTATCAATTTTCAAGCACGTCCTAAGTAAATAAAGTCACGTGGAAATTGGGCCCGAGCCAAATTTTAGATGTCAAGCTACTTTCTTAGAGCCATGATATTTAGGAATTAAGGAAATTTTGCATTAGACATGAAAATTAATTACCCGAGAGATGGCATGATATGAACTGCATTCGCACTCCTTTGTAGGTAAGGCCTACGGAAACAGCACCCTTTTTTCTTCCAATAATCCCTCCAAGTCCTCCAACCCCATGCCTTCCAACCTTGAATTCTACACCACGATAATGTAAAAAGGTAATTTTAGACATATATACTTCAATTAGACGGATGGAGAATTAGGCGGAGAAGTCCATATATATATATAGGATTGTACCGGTGCAATGAGCCATAAATGAGCCTCATATGATCATGAAATCATGATCTACTCCACCCATTGTATTTAGAATAATATATTCTATTACCACATTAATTTTCATCCCAATCAAATATGTATATGGGCGCCATCTGAAAATGGTACAAATCCAACGTAATAAAATAGTTTGATGTAAATAACAACTTTAAAGTATCTCATTGAGATGAAAATTAGTATGGTAATAAAATACATTATTTTAAATACAATGAATGGAGTAAATTATGATTTCATAATCATGTGGGGCCCATTTTGGGCCCACTGCACCGCTGTTCAGGTGCAGCATAATACGACATTCCCGTACGCGCGTATACGTGAGTGAGCTGGCCATTGACCAAATTACGTTCGCTATTCAACTTAGTAGGTAAGAAAGTAGAGAAGCTGGATTAATTGAAGTGGGGGATGCGTACCTTTGATGAGAAGGTTTGAGTTGTTGTGCCCCAAAACAAAGAGCTGTAGAGACTGCATGCTGGCTTCGCCAACTAACCTGCAAGAATAAATATACGTTTCATTTCAAATTAGAACCCATTAAGCTATAACCTGACCAGCTCAGAGCTAGCTCTTCGATCAATTGACTTTTCATACATGCATGCAACTAACGAAATAGAAATATTAATTTTTTTCTATCTTAATAAATTCTTATTCTCCAGTTGAAATTCATCCCATGCACGCATGTCTAATTACACCTACCTGTGAGTATCCACTAAGATGGCTTTCAATAAACGAGCGACATTACGGCCAGGAACTTCTTGAAGGCCCACAACGAACAGATCAGAGTCGCGGTTTCCACCGATAATTTCCGCAAAATCCTTGGACGAAACCTGCAAAGATAGATGCTCATATAAATTAATTTAAACACAACTGAGGTATATAGTGGGGGAGAAGAAGATTATTAGCTAGCTCTATACATGTGGATATGCTAATCAATTCTCAAATTCTAAATAGATCTAATAATGCACGGATATATTAATTACTCCATGCTTTGCTTAATATTCATCGTCCTTACCATATTTCCGTTCATGTTCCATGTTAATATGTATATGCCAATCACGGGATCATTGGATGTTGACTTGGCGTCGTCGCAGAAACTTCCCTCTCTCACCCTTTCTATTCCTTCCGGAATCCTGTTTACTGCTTCCAGCCTCGTATGCTTTAATCGTCCTATTCTTCTGCAACATATCCACCTTAATTCCAACCGATCAAAATAAACAACTATGTCAACATCGTTGCTAGCCATTACCAATATCATGTTTGAAATTAAGAAAAACAATTTAATCTTAATCGCAGAAAAAGTTAAGAAACTCCTAGTAACAATCCAATTAATCATTTTGGCTGAATATCAAATGAGTACGACTCCAGTCACATTCCTATTTTCATATTTCTCCTCTTTTTCCCCATTTTTATTCCTTCTCCTTAACTTGTATCCAAATGATAAATCGATTAACGCACGCGTAAAAAAGAGTTTTGGAGAGAGAGAGAACCTTGTAGCATGTGTAGTAAAGCAGTTTCCCATGACTTAGAAATTAATGAGTAATGAAAAAGCAGAGAAGCAAGAGAGACAGAAAGAGATTCCAGGGCCTGTAGGTTTCGAAAGAGAAAAGCCAACCAGTATGTAGAAAGATTCTAATGCTTAGAAGGAAAACAGCCAAAACAGGCGATGAGACAGCGCCTGTTGGTTTCGAAAGAGAAAAGCCAACCAATACGTAGAAAGCTCCTGTTGGTTTCGAAAGAGAAAAGCCAACCAATACGTAGAAAGCTCCTGAGGTTTGCGATGAAAGAGAGAGAGAGAGAGAGACCCTATTGGTTTCGAAAGAAAGAGAAAAGGCAACCAATATGTAGAAAGATCCGGAGGCTTAGAAGGAAAACAACCAATCAGGCGATGACTGATGGCTTCCTCCTGTTAAAGGCATAATACGAAATATCTGTTATTTGGCGGTGGATTTTCTTACCGTAAAAGTCAAGCAAAAAATGGGTTGAAAATTTTAATGCGATAAGGGTTTGAAATTCGGAGAACGTGACCTCTCTTTCTTTCATTTCTTCTTATACTGAAATTAATGCTGGGGAGCCTGAGAGTACTGGGGGCTAAACTTGGTCCCCCGGCGAATGCCATTCTATCTTTATCCAAACATGATTAATTTGGTGAAACCCTTCGATTAATTGTCTTCTATATATATACATAAATTTATATATACACACACTTTCTATCCTTGAATTATTATTTTTTTAAAAAAAAAAAGAAGAAAAAGTTCATCAGCATCTCGTGCCATGCATCAACCCTAGCTAGCAACCGAGATTATTGACCCAAAACCGGCAGATTCATTAGTAAGTAATTCCCGACTTTTCTTGCTTGTGTTTACACAGAGGTTAGACATGCGTGTATGCGGGGCCACCTCCACTCTCTTCTTAGTTCTTCGTGATCGAGTAAGACAACCACCTTCTTCTCCGGTTAGGTTGTCGAATTGACAATTTGTACGGGAGGAGAGCTGTAGGATGACTTGGCTTTCGCCTCTTCCGTCCCACTCACGTCACGTCATCTTGCACGTCACCATGTGTCCATGGGACTTCGGTTGTATGCTCGGCGGATACAACTTTTTTTTTTTTTAATCTTTTCCTAAACATGTTAGCTTAAGTGTATTTAATTTTTGCATAAATTTTTACTATTTTTAGAGTATTTTAAATATTTATTTTTTATTTTTCAAAGTCGGTGGCATTTTAGGTAATTTTAAATTACTAAAATGCCACTGATTTTCAAAAATAAAAAATAAATCTCTAAAAATGGTAAAAATTGATACATACATTAAATTAACTTGGGTTAACAAGTTTATGAAAAAATTTTTAAAAAAAAATTAAAAAAATAGGTGTATGCACCCGAGAGCGTGCAGCATTGCATGCTCCCGGGAGCATACAACCGGAGTCTGTGTGCATTACCCTCGACTAGTCTAAGCGGTCTTCACGGGTTGGAGCCTAATTTTAATCTCAATTTTCTTAAAATATTTTAATTTTAATTTGTTTATTAACTCATGTAAAAAACTTAACCCTAAACCATTTATAACCTATTTAATAGACAGATTGGTAGTTTGTTAACGGGTTGTATAATAAATAACCTAAAAGCTTAGACTTTAGTAGATAATGATCTCGTAGGGAGAGATGAGATGTTATTTTTGACGTGGGAGAAATGGAAATAGGGCAATAACAAAAAACCGAAATTATAACAATAGTAGAAAAATGAAAATTAAGTAATAGGAAAAAGACTTAAAGAGAGAAAATAACAAAGGGGGTTTTATATAAAAATAACCAAAAAGTTTACATGTGTATATATATAAAAAAATTTAATGAATTAAACGAATTAAACGAGTTGAACAGGTTATGTGGGTTAAATGAGTTACTAAACGGGCTGACGAGTTATAAAATATAAACCCTAATCCATTTATTTAATTAAATGGTTAAATGGGTTGGCCGATCATAATCCGTTTATTCAAAAATTCTAATCCAAGCTCATTTATAAACCGGTTAGACGATTAGGTTGACGGATTGACTATAACCATTAATACTCTTAACTAATTTGAATTATTTACTTTTAGAGGTATGATTTTATATTATATATATGTTATAATATTTATTTTTATTTTATTTTTTAATTTTTCATAATTATGTTTTCTTAAGTATATTTAATCTATTTACCAAGTTTTCTTATTTTATAATACTTTTACATTTTTATTTTTATTGTTGAAAATCATTAATCTTAGGGGCATAGATGTCATTTTTACCCCTTAAAAACTTGATTTTTAAAAATTCAAAATAAATATGTAAAAATATTGTAAAATAACAAAACTTGATACATAGATTAAATATACTTATCAAAGCAAATTTATGAAGAAAAAATAGAAAATAAAATAAAAATGAATATTATACCCTATACATATATGTAGTATATTATATATAATCATATCTCTTACTTATAAGAAACTTAAAACATCCAACTTTACTCTGGTATGTTTATTATTTAAAAAAAGTTTTTCAAACTAAAACTTTTCATTTAAAATTTTTTACTCTCCAATTTTTTAATTATTTCTTTATATCTTTATATATAAATTATCCTTTTTTAATCATTTATATATAACTACTCATACATCTAATCTATCTATTTTAAATTTATTTTTCTTTACTCCTTATCATTATCTCTATTATATCACATTATTTTCTCTTATTTTAAAAACTTTTAGACTAAAAATTTTCATCAAAAGTTTTATTATTTCCCAAACAATCCTTTGTATATAAATTTTTTCATTTTTCATGATTATTCTATTTTTAATTATTTTTTCATATCTTTTTGTACCATTATCCTACTTTTTAATTATTTTTACTTAACTATTCATACAACTAATCTAATCTATTTTAATTTATTATCTTTACTCCTTATCATCACCTTTGTCATATTATTTTCTTAGATTTTAAAAATTTTTACGTTAAAAAAGTTTAATTACTTTCTGGACATACTTTTAAAAGAATCTAACGGTTCCCCTCCCATCAGCTGGATCTATAACGTGAAAAGTAGATGAATTTGATGTAAACGATCTAGACCAGCATATACCAGCTCTCATTATATTATATGCTGTTAATCAATGATACATGTTTCACGTGGGCAAAAAATATTGATTGATGTACAGGAGGCTTTTTGCACTTGTACTTGCATAATCCAGGTGAAGTTCCTGAATGTGTTATTCCTACAAAAACTTCCTCGTTTTGTAATCGAATTTCTTGATAAAAATGATGAAAATATCCTTATTATTAATAAATTATTATTAATGGTGTGGTTTTATTAAGAATAATGAAAAAGAATCTATGCAATCGAACACACCTAGGTGGAAAATGACTTATGATGATGATGATGAAAAGTGTTGTTTTATTATTAAAATATTTATTTATAGGCCCTACTATTTTTATAATATATTTATCTTTTGTATTATATTACAAACAAGACTTAAGAATATTACAAATTACAGAAACTTTAGTCTTAAATCACCAAAAATGGCGCAACTTAATCTATACCACCAACCCCACCTATGTGGGAAATGACTTATGATGATGATTTATCTTTTGTGATGGTTTTACAACGATCAAAATAATAATAATAATGGAGATAATAAATTTCACTGTAATATATTAGCTAGGTTTTTTTAAATCATTTTATTAAAGAAATTGAACTGACATATGTGAATAATGGAGGAGAAAATAGCAATTCCATGCAAATATTATAGGATGTTTTTCAGTTTACAGAATTAAAAAAATCTATATACCATTTCGCCCTAACTATAGAATTACTTTGATAGACAGGTGCAACGTAGTATTAGCAACAAACTTATAATCATAATTTTGTGAAATTATAATTCTATAATTTAAAAAAAAAAAGAGAATTTGCTTATAATTTCATAAAATTATTATGTCAAATTATAGATAACCATGAAAGTTTGAACAAAAAATTTATAAACGCAACCTTTCATCTCCATTTGTTGAGAAAATTTTAAGAATAATCAAAATGTTATTTCCTTCTTTCCTTTCGAATTTGGTCACATGACATGATGTTAGCTATATAGGAGCAACGAAGTTCATTCGTTTCTAAAAATTAAAATTTTATTGCTAAATAATTTTAGGAAATAAACATGTTTGTTACCAACTCATTGTTAAAAGATATGTTAAAAGAAGTTTTGGCGATGAAAAATATTTTTTATTGCTAAATATAAATTTTCAGCAACGATGTGAACAATTGTTTCTAATATTCAATTTTGAAAAAAATATTGGAAAGGAAAATTTTTGTTGCGACAACTTATGGGTATGACCAAATGCACGTGGGCATTCTTAGCGTCATTATACCCAGGTGTATTTAATCCTTTTTAAATTTTTAAAATTATTTTCATAAAACTAATTGTTTTGGATTTTTAAAATCAATCACATTTTCATAATTCACAAATTACTAAAATGTTACAGTCTTTAAAAAATTCAAAAAATATCTGCAAATATCCAAAAATGATAAAACTTGATGCACATGTTAAATACACTTACATTAATAGTTAAATAAAAATTTTTTAAAAGGCAATGAATTTTTTCACTTGTGCGTACCGAAGTTAATCTAAGTATATTGAACATGTTAGTCGAGGTCCCAATTTTGAATCCCAGTTTTCGCAGTTTGGGAGTTTTATCTCTCTATTAATATTTGAGAGTTTTTGATTTCCTCATTACTATTTCAAAATTTGTAGTTTCCTTTAAAAAATTATAAGAATTATTTCAAAAGTTTAATATAATATGAGTTGAGATATGATGTAAATATACTTTGATAAAAAATATGTGTATCAATTTTTACTAATTTTTGAGTTTTTAAATTTTTAAAATTTTAAAAATCAATAGCATTTTTAGTAATTTGAAATTATTAGAATGTTACTGATTTTAAAAAAATTTTAAAATATCTAAAAAAATTCAAAATTAGTAAAAATTGATAAACATATTAAATATACTTAAATTAACAGTTCTTTGAAAAATTGATAAATATATTAAATATGCATCAAGTGCATCGAAGTTAAGTGCACCTGATTGAGGTCCAATTTTTACCCTTTGCATAGTTGGTGATACGTGTGACTAATTATTATAGTAAAATAATGAGTAGGCATGAGATGTAATATTGTATATAACCTCAAAAAATAACGAGTGCCTAGGTTCAACCATACCCTATTTCCAATATGGAACATGAGGGAAAAGATAAAATCTTGTCTTTACATAACAGTTTATATATGCATTCTTGTGAGTGGTTAATCTGAGTAATGTTTTAATAAATAACGCATTAGGGTGGGAAGTTTCATTTTTTGTAAATTTTTTTATAAAACTATTATTCTATATGTATTTTTTTGTAAATCAATTTTTTTTCATTTTTAGATCCATATATATTTCTGATTTTTTTAAAATAGGGGTTTTAGTCATTTTTAAATGATTAAAATACCTCTATTTTAAAAATTAAAACATATATACATCTCTAAAAATTATAAAACTTAATACATAAGTTAAATATATCTAGTTTAATAATTTTAATCCATATATCGCACAATTATTACTTCCATTGTCACAAGCAAAATTTACCAAGAAATGGGCAACTTAATTGTTATTATAAAGCATTTTATTTACATGTAAATGTTTTAATGCATTAAGATGCAAAATCTCATTTTTTAAATATTTTTTGAAAATCTTTTTATCAAATTGTTAACTTAGGTATACTTAACTTATATATTAAGTTTTACTGTTTTTTGTATGTATAAATATATTTTTTAATTTATTAAAAATAGCAATATTTTAGTTATTTAAAAATGACTAAAACTTTCCTTATTTTAAAAAATAAAAAAATTATATACACGTATTCAAAAATGATAAAATTTGATTTACAGATTAAATATATATAGATTAAAGGTTTTATAAAAAGATTTTCAAAAAATATTTTAAAAATAGAATTTTGCGTCCTAAATGCATTAAAATTTCGATGTAGCAAATGCATTGAAATATTACTAAAAAATGCACCCCACCTTTTTCTTGAGATAAGAGATCAGATCTCTTTAATAAGTATGTACCGTCGTAGCGGCTCGTATAAGGTTGTCATTAGTTAAGAAGTTAATGAGGACGATAGAATTGTTTTGGTTTGCATGAGCAAAGAACCCACAGTTCCTTATATGATCCAGAACCGTCTTGTAATAACATTTCAAAGTCGACAAGATCATCCTTGTTCAATTGTCTTTTCCCAACCGCATTATCTGTTCGTGTTACGTGCCAGCGTCTAATGACGGTATATTATCATGATGATGACATGGGGAGTTGGATGATTGTCGACTTTTCGTGGTGCACGTGCACTAGTCATTTGAATAGACATTTTCAAGTTATCAAATTGCGATGAACATAGCATAATGTTATTTCTTTTGAAATCATTTTCTAATTTTTTTTATAAAAAATTTTCTTTCATTAATTTTCCTAATGTTGCAATCCATTGAATTGCCCAAAAATAATTTATATTTTTTTAGAACTAAAAGAGATTTTGGAGTTGTATAATAAATATTTCCAATTTATAGTTTATTATAAATTTCTTTATTTGAGTTTATATTTTTCTTAAATTTAGAAGTTTTGGTTTAATTTTTTTCCATCACCAATTTGAACATCATTTAGAGACTTGGCAGTATTTTTTTGAAATACTGTGATATCGGATAAGTTATTTGTGAGAGATACAATAACAAACATTAGTAATGGAGCAAATTCTTATTTTAGTAGTCTGGTTATATCTTTTTGGCTGATGAAAGGGCTAATAGATGAGATGAGAATGTGATGGTATTTTTATTAAATTTTTTTTTTTTAACATTCCAAAACATTTTTCCTGTTTTCTGTGCCCAACAACTTCATTTTTTAGAATTTCTAGAATCAAACCTATATCTTATACCAAATTAGATATGATCACATATTTATAAAAGCAAAGAAGCGATCATATACTTTACTACTAATTTCAAATATAATAAAGGCATTAAAACTTACGTTAAAAGTGATGTGAAGTTACAATTTACCTTGGATAAAAGTAAATATCAACTACTCTATTAGATATACGTTATAAAAATTTGAACAAAATAATATAAAATATAGAAAATTAAAAATGGCTCAACTACTTTTGTGAGCACGTATTGTCCTTTTTAAATGGATAATTTTTCTCATTTAAATAAAAATTCTAGTATGTTATCTTGTAGAACCTAACCACGTTTTGAAATTAAATACAACTTTCTGCTTTACTTTTTCTGTTTCCGTATACTTATAATCCAGTCTCATCTAGGGTGTGTTTGGCAATTTAGAAAAGTTGTCAAGTTAAAACTTTTCAATCTAAAACCTGTCACTTTTCATATCTAT
>JAXCLR010000063.1:63054165-63067911 GCA_035584095.1 Annona squamosa | reverse complement strand
AAAATAAAAAAAAATAGGTGCAGTGCACCCGGGTGCGTTGAGGCTGAGTGCACCCGGGTGCACTGAATTGCACTCCCGAACCAACTAGGTCAAAAATAAGGTAAGGTAGATACTTTTGAAAATAAGATAACGGTAGGATCAACTCCGACTTAGACATACTCGACCCTGAGATGCACTCCTACTTTTGGTTGCATTTAATGCAAAAATAGCTGCATTTAATCATATGACATCACTTGAAAGCGACTGATTGTCTATAACCATATATTTAATTAAGTCACATTATACTTAATGCAACCAAACATGCATTATACAAAAAGAAAAATTACCTACATTGAATGAAATTTGTTGGTGTGAAATTATCAATGAACTTATTTAATAAATAATATTTTTTAATATGAAACTAAGTTTTAGTAACACGTAAAAATAATTGTATAGGATAATATCTCATATCTAAATATAATTATAAAAGCTTATATAAATTATTTATGGAATATTCCATTTAAATATGATTATAAATATTCTATTTAGTCTTTGTAATTTAATAATCTATCTATTTGATTTTAAAAATATTTGCTAAGTAAAATATTTATTTTCATAATATCATCATAAAGAATTATAAGCATATCAGCTTCAGTCGCACCAAATATAACCTACTAATTTAAGTAATTTTATTTTAGTTGAATCAAATATTTTTTTATTTATTTAACTTTAGTTGCTTATCAGTTATAGTTACTTATAAGTGAATAATCTCCCTTTGAATCAAACATGCCTTAAGCATATCCATTCAACTTAAATCTTTCATATTAAAGGAATTGGATCCAATGCACCTAGCTTTAGTGGATCCAATGCGCTATACAATTTATTTTTATTTTTATTTTAAAAATTTTAATGTATTTATATGGGCCAAGCATGAATGTCAGATATATAGTTTATATATATATATATATAATTCTTTAAAATATTTTATTTTGAATTTTAGAAATAAAAAATAAGCTGTTTTTTCACATGCTAGCACCTTGGTGATTACTTATCTTTTATTTCTAAAATTCAAAATAAAATATAAAAAATAATTCAAAATGTAAAAACTATATATATTTATATACACACACATGATATTCATGCTTGCGCTTATGTATAAATTTAAAAAACTAAATTTGTTTTTTTAAAAAAGGGATTATGGACCCGTATGTACCAAAGCTAAGGGCACTACGGTTTCGGACTCCATGTTAACAGCCTAAAAGATAGGAGAATCTTTGAATTGTTATTCAACTCAATGCCCAAGCTAACCTTTTAAGGTAATGCCCAAGATAACCTTTTAAGGCAATGTACGTAGGAAGGAAAGGGTGCAAGTAGAAAAGAAAAATATTTTTAAAAAGTGTGAAAATGACGTAATATGATAAAAAAAAGGGTAATTGTAGGAAAAAATAATTAGAATATAAATGTAAAAATAAAAAACTAAGATAGATAAATAATTAAGATATTAAATTATTTTTTCGATAGTGTAAGGAAAAAATGAGGAAAAAATGATTTATCATATACTATTGTTACCAAATGACGCCTAAATTATCAAAGGAAGCCTAACCCTCTTAAGGTCAAATATTCACGATTCATATTCGGAACTCTCGAAAATCAGATTTCAAAGTATTCAAGAGCCTATTCCATCCTCTACTTTCTGCCGGTGATCATTTTAGACCCGTCCGAATATATTTTTTTTTTTATTTTTTTGATTTTTTAATAAATATGTTAATCTAGTTATATTTAATCTATAAATTAAATTTTACCATATTTGGATATGTGTATATATTTATTTTAGATTTTTAACTACAGGGATATTTAAGTCAATATTACTTAAATACTCTTGTATTTAAAAATTTAAAATAAATATATATACATATCTAAAAATGGTAAAACTTGATTATAAATTAAATACAATTAGATTAATATTTTTATAAAAAACTAAAAAAATATTTAGACACGTCTAAAATCACTGGATTTCAACTCACTTTCCAACGCTTTTTGCGTTTACCTTTCCATGTTTCTCCAACTTCATATTTTTTGGCACATGACCGTTGATTTTGGAAAAAGGCTTCTACTTGAGAAAAATATCTTCGAAAAAAACTTCATGACGACAGCTACTTCCGTTTCTGACACTAGCCATCAAGATTGAGTAAGACCAGACACGTCCAGGTGAATTATAAAAATCGTCCAAAATTGCTAGCGCTGGTGCGTAGTTAGTTTTGCAAATAAGTTGACATCAGGTGCATTTCTGTAATTTAATAGTTTGGGTAATGCTTTGAAAACCGAACCAAGAAATGAATCAGTTTCATATCGGTTCTCGATTTTCAATCAGCGGTCTGACTAGTTTGACCGCCCAGTACTTAAAACAGTGGTTTCGGGCAAAAGGGCAAAATCAAAAAAAGATGGAGCGGTCTGACTAGTATTCAATGCACATTGGTTCAAGTTCTTCATCTTCATCACTTCGCTCTATTCTTATTCTTTAAATCATTTATTCTTTTACTGTTTCACACACAGGGACTTTTTGTTATGATTTAATACTTTTAAATGAAAATTTTTAGCATAATTTTTTTTTAAAATGGGAGAAGTAATATGATACGATTGAGTTAATGATGAGAATTATATAGAATAAAGTTAAAATAAATAAGATAATTAGTAAGAGTAATTGTAGAGAACTAATTAAAAAGTAAAATAGTTATACAGAAATGATCGAAAAGTAAAATAATTATATAGAAATAATTGAAAAATAAAATAATTATACAAAAATATGTGAAAATATAATTAGAAAAAATATATGTAAAGAGTGAAATGTTTAAAGTTTTTATAAATTGCCAAACACACTCTAAATGTTTTGCATCTTCAAAGAACCATCAGCGAGGATAATGACGTTGTAGGTTGGGCGGCAGAGAAAGATTTGATGCCAACAAGTAATGGACCAAGGGTGACAAGGAAGAGGAAGAAAATTTGAAAACAGAGTTTTGGAAGCCAGGGTAGAAAGAAAAAGAAAGGAATGGGCCAGCGATAACATGAGGCAGGAGATCAAAAGTTGAGATTTCATACTAATAGCACTGAATTCTGAGATCACTGCAATTAGTGTTTTAATGACAATAAAATTTGCGATGATAAAATATTTCATTGCAGATGTAGTCATAATTGCAACAAAATTTGCAATCATAATATTTTTGCTGCAAATTTAATCACAATAGCAACAAATAGAAAAACTGTTCTGATAAATTGGACAATTGCAACAAAATGCTTGACTGTTGCTATATTTTGATTTTGGTTGCAATTGGTGGCTTCAGCTAGAGTCGAGTCGCGATTATGAATTGAGCTCTTTGAATGTGCTCGCGTCTGCAGATGAGATAGTACGTACGTGCATGACTCAGTCCAATTCAAATGAGGTCATTGGGGAATCTGTAATCTCCACACGGCACTGGCCCCTGCAGATGAGTTTGGATGGTTGGCACTGGCTGGCTATTGAACAGGAAGTCGGAATGGAAGGTGTGTCTTGTAGCGCAGTGGAGGAGGAGGAGGAGGAGGAGGAGGAGGAGGAGGAGGGTCGGGTGTGGGCAGTGGGTATGTGGGTGACTGTGGATGGCTGTTTTCCTTGTCTAATGCTCTTGGAAACTTCGGCTTGTCGTCGCTAGTGCCACTGGCAAGTGAGAATCGGAATCCTCACCCAATCAGTGGGCCCCACCTCCCACGCTTCCACTTACTTCAAATAGGTAAAAACAAACAATCGCCATCCATTCCATTCGGCCTCTCTCGAGTCTCTACTGCGACTCTGCGAAACGAAGACTTAGTTGCATTTCGGATTTGGAATCTCGAGGCAGGTGGGCAAGCTCTGCCTCCGCGTTAACTTGAGGGATATCTAGAAAAATATAATAAGAGAGACAGAGAGAGATCATCGAGAAGAAACAGGTGAGCAGAAGAAGAAGAAGAAGAAAAATGGACCCGCCTGCCCCACCTCGCCCTCCCCTCACCTGGATTCCCGCTGCCTCTACTCTACATGCATCATCCCAACCTTACTACTTATTGGAAGACACACACAAACACAAGCGCCCGCTCAATCTTCCATGCATTTGTTTCAATTTTTAACTCGTCAAAAACATCATCTTGTTGTTTTGATGCTGCTGCTTCAGCCTACAACTTGAAAATTTTCCTTCTAACAAATACATTTTTGTTCATATCTCAAGTATCTCGAGTAATTTTGAAATTTTTATCTAATTAACAGGACAAGAATATCATTAAATTTGATACAAGGACAAGAATATCCAGCATGCCCAGCTAGCTACAGTATTCGTCAAATCAATTCAAATCTAGATTTCAAAAACATTTAATTTCGTTTTAAAATTATACACAACAGTGGGCATCATCCTCATAATGGACGTTTCCGATCTACCTTTGATGACGCATCATCAGACGACTAGTATCGGGATCAGAGAGATCAGAGTTATCTTGAGGATGATCGTTATGGGGCCGGGGTGGCCAAGGCTTGCATATGTATGTAGTCAGCAAAGCATGCAGAGACGACCTTGGAATTGGATGAAGTGAAACACAACTCCTCCACATGCAACAAAACCGAGATGAGATCATCGATGCACAGGTATGTCTGTCATTTTCTGATAAATTAATCTTCTTATGTTTTGACCATTGGGAAACTATAACTATCATTTTTCTTGCTTTGCTTGGAGAACAAAACTCTATGCTTGCTTGCTTGATCTCTCCCTGTTCCCCTCCTTTAAATAAAAAAAAAAATCCTGCCTATTTTTTCTTAGCTGGATAAGCATAAGGGCAAGAAAATCCTTGATATATATATATGATTATTAATTATTACTGAAAGAAGGGGAGGGATCACTTGGATATTGTCTACTTGTCCCAAGATCACCGTTGAATTCGATGGCCACAATTAAACACGTTTTTTTTTTTTCCCTCTTGTTTGTTTTTCAGATGACACTGGCATTGGGAAACCGTCTATTATATTATAGACTGGGATTGCCTTCTGGTAACTTCTAGGTCAGACTGGAAGTCACGTGCAATGCCATGCGAGCTAACGGTGGTGGACCAACAAAGCAACCATGTTAGGATCTCCTTCCGTTATCCGATCAATTCCCGTATACGATGGGCCCAATCGTATCGTGGACGGATGGTTTGGATCATTGATCTATTATCCTACAGATCTGGGCAGGTATTTTTAGCTTATTGGTGTCTTGAGACGACCTTGAGGATTCATTAGTTAGTTATTTAAGTGGTTGCTGACTACTTCCTCTGGTTTGGATGATGGTCCCAGTCCCTGTGTAGATCTAGGGCATGAGTACACCCTATAAAATTATTGTTGCTGCCCCTCGATTGGCTCCATGTGAAATTGCTGGAAAATGATCTGTACCAACCTACCCAAACTCGTGAACCCATATCAAGCTGTACTGTATTTAAAAGCCATGTGATTTGCATTTGATAAAGACAAATTCGAAACTAAAGCCTTGAAATTAAAGCATGGCTGAAGCTTTCTAGATACAGTGCTCTTGAAAATTAAAATGCCAATCACGGAGAAGGCCAATCACCAGCATTTTGATTTCACCAGCATTAAAATTCGAAACTAAAGCCTTGAAATTAAATTTTCTAGAAACTAAAGCCAATCACCAGTATTTTGATTTAATTTTGGGAGGAATTTAATTGAGTAAAGTCCATCATATATATCAGTTGAATGATTATTGAGAATGTGACTAGGGAGAGGGTGGGGTCCAAAAATTTGGACACAAGTCAGGTTGATGAGTCACTGCTCACGGAGAAGGCCAGTGAATTGGATAGCTAAATCCAAAACATAGAGCCGTGAGTGTGAAATAGACACTGGAGTGGGCCAGCAGCCATGCATGGGTGAAATAGTAGTCACATCACTTCACTTCCCAAGACAGGTGATTGCCAGTTGCCCAGTTCTTCGGCAAGATGCGGGGCGCTGTTTGCAACTTTGCGTTCTCAAACGTAAAAATCATACTGAAAAGGTTATCATCCTTTTATAAAGATGTCTCTATCGTCATTAAAAAGAAAAGAAAAGTGGGACTTGCCTCTAATATTTCCTCTCTCCTTTTGTCCTCATCCCCTGAAAACCAACACCTTTACTCTCTATTTTATTATTCCGGGATTCCGTTACAAACAATACTCTGCTTAACGAAGGGGACAATCCTGGGCATCTTTCTTTCTAATGAAATGAAATCCACCAAACTCACAACTCACAAGACCCATTTCTGTTAACTCACAGTTTGCCAGTAAAGGGATTTCCTCACTTGGCAAGATTCATTAATTATAATTAGGTGATATCATACGATTCTGAAATGAATACTCTACAACTTTGGGTTCTCGGTTTTGACTTCCAAAACAAGTCTACCAAGACTCGGCTCAGTCCACCTGAGTCAGGTCTTCCAAAATTTTTTAACTGAGAAATACCAGCCATCTGATAAAATTATTGTTGTTATTATTATTTTGAAGATAAATCTGATAAATTATTTGCATACTGATACAAAAGGTTATTTCAAAGGACAGGTAGGGGTAAATATGTATGTTGCGAATTCTATCAATATGTGCATCAATCCAATATAGGCGGCATCGTGGGGTAGCAGTGCCATGCCACCAACTCCCACTTGCTTTTAGGTGCAGAAAGGAATGTGGAGATTGGGTAATGATGAATACAACAGACACCATTTCGCTCCTTTTTGTCACTTTGAATGTAGCTGGAAATTATTCTGCTCTGATACCCACAGGGAAAATTACCCCCCTCTCCCTCCCCCCCGGGAAATCAGAACTTCACAAAAGATAACAAAGGCAATGTCACGGTGGTGAATTGACCATCTTTCTCTCTAGTCATATATCAAGGAAAGTGACGCCCACACCCCAATATTTGCTAACGAAGCCCAATTATTCTATTTTTTGGCGCTGCATCACGTTGCCTCCGACCGAGTTTATTGTATATGTTGACGAAAAGTAGGTGTCTTCATGTCATTTACGACATATAAATACATAACAGCCTTCTTTCATCATTCGGTCTAGTTAGACAATGGAATGGCGATCGGAAGATTAAATGAAACGAGAGAGACGAATTTTTAACGAAGAAGTGGAAGTTTCAGGTCCGTCAGGGAGTTGAAGTTGTGGGATTGGTTAGTCTCCACGGAAGCTCAGACAGTTGAATTATCTTCTCGTCTGCAAACTGCTTGGCAAGGTTTTCGCTGGTTCAAATAATATATAGAGATATAAGAATTTTATGTGATTTATGTACAAGAATTTTCCGGTGCATTTGTTTCTTGTTTATCACCACATTAGAGTGACTGATAACTTTCTTTCCATAACAACTAACTTGTTTTGACTGCTGAAATAAATAAAGACAAATGATTGCCTTTTGATTCTGATTTATTTGATAATTTCTTGACTACCCATCTGTTTCTTCTTCTTCTTCTTCTCCTCTTTCTTTTCTGTCATCAAAAACAGACTCCGTGAACTTTTCCGTCTACAATGCTTTTAGCAAGAGAAATTTCTCGGATGAATACTGATAGTTGGGTTTTTTTTTCTTGTGTCGTTATGCATATCTGTCACTGATGGAAGCTTTTATCCAAATTTTGGTTGTTCCAGACAATTTCTAGTAATGGAATTTGAAGTGCATCATGAAAGTAAAATGAAAGGAATGAGAGCCCAATATTCTTCAATGGGGCCATTGACATTCAAAAGAGTACCTTCAAGGCACAAACGCTCTAAGAGGTAGATATCTCAGCTACAATTGTTTCTTTCTTCACTAACGTCTGTCTGAAGATATAGTCCATGCGTATATTCAATGTTAAAGATTTTACAAAATGTTTTTTTTTTTTAAATTTTTTTTGGAAAGAAATAAGAAGGAAGAAACAGAGCTCATCAGTTGTAATATGGAAACTTTTGGATGTTTGTCAAACAAGCATATTTCCTTAAGATGCTTGCTGTTTTCTTTAACTTTGCTGATTTTTCTGTTTTGACAGCTGTCCTTTCAAGAAACCTGATGAAGATGAGTCGGGAAATTCTCACCAAAATCTTAATCATCTGCAGCTGGTGAGATTCATTCATTCTCTATTTCAACATAAACACAAGAAGGCTAGAATATACAAGCTTCTGGTCTTGTTTAATTTTAAAATTTCACATAAATTTTTTTTTTCCTGACAGATTAAAGAGATTAAACGTCTTTGAATCAGTTCTATTTATCAGGGCATGAAAAGGAGGTGTATATAGTTGAGTCTTCTTGATAATGGCAGTCATCGCAACTATGTCACACTGCTCATTGTTTCCCCTGGAAATCTGTTCGCATTTAAAAAACTTAAAACCAACAAAGAGTGTGGTCGGTTCACGACATTGGTCTAGGAAGGGTGAGATGTGCAAAGCCTTACCTCCACTTCCTGAAGATATTATTTCTGCAGCTAAAACCTTTTTAGAAAATTAGTGACATCAACAAAGAGCCTTACTGCTGTTTCAGGCATGTCCTCCTATTTTGTACAAAAACAAATATTTTCAGCAAAATAATTTTTTAATCTATTAAAAATTAGATGATTAATTTGGATCTGCATTTTTTTTTACGATGAAATTTGTGGTCTGACTTTGTTGATAGGATCTGGTAAAAGTGAAGGACCCTTCAGTCTTGAAGAAGAAACAATCCCCTCAGGCCGAACTTCAGAGTTCCCTGAAGCGAGAGGTATTATATTGAAGACATTACTATGGCAATCAAAGTTTCAATTTTGAAGCATTGTTCAGATATTAGTCAACATTTTTAAAATTGTCCATTCAATTGGCTATTTGAATTTGTTTATGTGCTAGATAATTGAGCCTAGTACTTGAATTCTATCTACAGGCATGCTTCATGTTGACACTGCCATCCCATTGCTCTGTTTTCAACTTGTTCTCAACCTTTCCAAGCTGCATTTGAAACAATAAAACGAATTAAAAAAATATGCCAGCAAGATTTGACTCATATTACATCTGTGTCCCTAAGCTTGCCAAATTCGCAAATATGCACATAAAGTTTGTATAAAATTGCAACCATGTCTCTTCCCGTTAGATTTTTATGTAAAATGACAATAATGCCCTTTTACCCAAGTGATAAACTTGCAATTTTTTTAAATATTGTAGATATATTTTTTATTTCATTATTTTATATATTTTTGTGTGCATTATTATTTTATATTTTTTTTACAAAAAATGCTTACAATATTGTCGAAAATTGAAAATGTATAATTTTTTTTTGATAAAAAGTGTATAATTTAGCTTAAGAGCATTATCATCATTTTACATAAAAATCTGACCGTATCATAATAAAAGGGACATGGTTGCAACTTTATACAAACTTTATGGGTATATTTGTAAATTCGGAAAACTTATGGACACGGTTGCAATATTGATCAAACCTTATAAACATATTTACAAAAATTCCTAAAAAATTGTCAATTTCATCATAATGCAGTAAACTTCTTCCTTCAATTGTGTTCATATGATGTCCAATCCTCATCAATGCAGCTGAATGCGTCCTTTGATAATTTTTATGTTCCAACCTCCTTTAATGCATTGTAACGTGTTTTAAGTGATCGTAGTACTCAATAATGAGAAATGATTAGATAGTTACGTAACGATGGAGCCCTTCATGCTTACAAATAGTGTCTAGATTGCCGTTTATGATATATCTTTTAAAATTTAAATCATCTATTATGTTTAACATATCTTGTATTATTATGTTTCCAAAAATAATTTTCATTAAAAGAATATATTTTATAAAAAAATAATATCTTTTTGAAACGAAATATATAACTACTAAAATTTGTTAACATTATTATTGAGTAATAATATCGAATGCACCTAAAGAAGATTGACCAATTAGACACCCGAGAATGTACTATTGCATTCACTGCCTTATTGCATGGGATTTTTTTAATATTATGGATTATAAAAGTTCACAATCAAATTGATTTTTTTTACATTTAGGCTAAACAAATCATTTTAAAATAATATATGAATTGGATCTAAATTTTTTTGAAAAACTGGGGTTGTACCATGCAACAAATTATATATGGATCGTGCTAGAGTGCCCCTTGCTGCGACTTAGCTAAGTTATGACTAGCAATTTTACCATCCTTTTTTCAAGTTTTTGAAAATTTTAAAACGATTTTACTTAGGTCCACATATTCATAAAAAAATTAATAAATGAGGGGTACAACAAACGCAACTTAGGTAAGTAATGGCTATCCTCACCCTAACACGTACAACCATGAATATTTGTTTATGATGACAAAACTCGTATATATTAGAAACTTTTTATATTATGTATTTAGTTTTTAATTTTAATAGTTATATATTAACTTCCAAAAGGTGTTCAAATTTGAAATGTATAAGTTCTTAATTTCACATCACTAAAAAAATCTATTAATGAAAAAAACAAATGGTTTAAATTTTTTTTTTAAAAAAATTAAAATTTAACTTGTCCATGCAGGCATGCACCTCAGATCAGAATATATATATATTTTTTTTGGGTCTTCTTCTATCTGATCAAGTTTGCAGATACAGTTCATGAAACTTGAAGAGATTGATACATAATCTTAAAACACTTTTTCGCAGATTCTACAGCTTGAAAGACGTCTGCAGGATCAGATCTCTGTACGTTGGGCTCTAGAGAAGGCACTAGGGCACAGATCTTCCTATTATGATACTCCTTCCACAGAATTTTCAATGCCCAAGGTAACTCCTTCCTATCTAAATTCTGCAAATAGATAAAGTACTTCTCATTCTTCACTCCTAAGTATATTTATCCATCCTATGCATCTAAACTTCATTTCAGATGATGTATTCTTTTCATCATCTCCATGTGATTGTCTATGGTCTCCATGTTTTTTCCCCTGACTCCAAAGAGGAATAATCCTGGTGTTCCATTTGAGTTTTAAAATCTTTCAAGACTTTTTAAATCTTTTTTTTTTGATAAAATAGACTTTTTAAATCTTAAAAGATATTTTCTACCAGCACGCGACTAGCATAGCTGGCAAAAAGTCATGCCTTGGTGAAGTAAGTTCAGGCTTTGAGTCCGGTCGTGGGGAGTTTATCTCCCATTTTCCTTCTCCTTTTTTTTTTTTTCTTTTTTTTCCACGTTTAACGCTTAACTGTGAATTCAGCCTGCCAAGGAATTGCTCAAGGAGATCGCTGTGTTAGAACTAGAAGTTGCCTATTTAGAACAACATCTTTTGTCATTATATCGGAGAGCATTCGACTCACAAATGGCATCCTTCTCACCATCTAATATTGATGAAAGATCAAGGTCCACTCTCAGGTCCAACGCAAGGCTGTTCCAAGAATCCAGAAGACTTGATATCACGCCAAGAAGAGCGAGTCCACCTGTTCGATCTGGTAGGATGTTTTCCCCTGATGCTCCTATTAACAGCTCACGGGAGGATCTTAGTGACACTGGGAGCATCAAGAGGCTGCAAATGCCCAGCATTCGACGTAGCCAATCATCACTTACACAATGTTCAGTTTGTTCAAATAGAATTTCTCCACCCAAGAAAAATCCTGGTCCAACCAAACATGGGCATCATTCCCAGCATTTATCTTTGTTGGAGGTAACTCAATTTTATTTATTTATTTTTGTCCTTGCTACCACTTGAAAGAGACGGGTCACTCAATTTTCTTTTGTTCTTGCTACTACTTGCGAGAGAGATGTTTCCTTGATCCCTTCCACAGAATTACACTCGTATCATGGTTATGATCGATTATTTTTTTTTTTTAAAAAAAGGACTGGCAATATTTTCATATGCAAAAAAAAAAAAAAAAACTTCATGACAAGAGAAGCAGCCTGGATTCCATTTCCAAAAATAAATGCATGTGGACTGATTAAAAATCCTTGTTTTGGATTTAGAAAAGAATGACACTTTGACGTTCCCTTTCTGCGCAGGAGGCAGAGAATGGTAAGCTGAATGTGATAAGCTTGGCTGAACATCTTGGTGCACGTATATCTGATCATGTTCCTGAGACACCCGGTAGCCTTTCTGAAGAAATGATCAGACACATGGGCGCTATATATTGCAAGCTTGCGGAACCCCCTCTGGAGCACAATGGGCTCTCATCTTCTCCAACTTCATCCTTCTTGTCATCGAGTGTATTTTCTGCGCAGGATCAATGCGATGTGTGGAGCACTCACTCCAAGAAAGAACCCCCTTATGACATACGCTTAGAGAATCTTTTTCGGATTGAATCTGACCAAGAGTTCAGCGGACCTTATAGCACGATGGTGGAAGTACCTCGATTTTCCAGAGGACAGCTGAAACAGAGAGATGTCCAACACATGCTACAAAATTACAGGTGAATCTACTAGTTTCATTTACACATGGAAATTACAGTCTTTTTATTTGTGTATCTAGCCACGTTTCTGTACCACTCTTAAGTTTTCAAGTTCTATTGCAGGTTATTAGTCCAGAGGTTGGAAAAGGTTGATCCAACGAAGATGAAGAACGAGGAGAAACTTGCTTTTTGGATTAACATACACAATGCGTTGGTGATGCATGTACTGATTCTCTTTGCATGGTTGAAACCAGAACTGATCACCTACTTTATGTCATTTATACATACCTGTGTGCCTCCGAGGAAATCCTGTAACGTGACTTTGGGAGAAAAAGACTGAAAAAATCATATGATAGTAGGTTGTCAGTTTCGATAGGGGGAAAGGAAGCCTGATTTGGATATTTGGTCAGCTTTCTTTTAACTTTCAAAGTATGACTTCTAATTAAATTCTGTTTCTGAAGGCATATGTACACTACGGGATCCCACAAACCATAAAACGAGGGTCGTTACTCTCCAAAGTAAGCATTGCCCACTTTTTGATTTCCAATGTCTTATCTGCATGCATTTTAGCTCCTTTGCTGAGGCCGCCTGTATCCCTGAAATAATTAAGGGTCCTTTCGAATAACAGAGTTCATGTTGGCAGCAGATAAAAAGGAAATGTAGACAGTCCAACTTCCATACCAATATGAAAGGATTAAATTCCTAACAACATGAATTCTCAGATTTACATGAACAGATGTGGCGTACGTTGGACAGGCTAAACTGGTTGAGATGTTTCCTAATGCATGCGGCCTAGTGCTCACCAGTTAAAGAAATAGTTGAGCACGCAGTTTGGATCTGATAGTTTATTGTTTCATTACTTGCAAACTGCAGGCTGAATATAACGTGGGAGGTCGGAGCATTAATGCTGAGACAATACAGAATTACATACTGGGTTGCCGAACACATCGTCCTGGGCAAGTATGTGCCATGCATGGGGATTCTGTCTGCTTGAATGATGAGACAGAATATTATTATATAATATATTCGGTCATTTTAATATTTTTTTGAAACTTGCAGACCATAAATCAATTTCAGTGCAACAAAACGAACTCGTGTTGTGCTGATAGAAGGTGAATTTTGAACTTTTGGTTTGCTTGCAGTGGCTTCGCTCATTCTTTTCTTCGAGGATGAAGTTCGACTCTGGAGATGATTGGCAAGCATTTGCAATCAAGAGCCGCGAACCACTTCTACATTTTGCACTTTGCGGAGGAAGCTACTCTGATCCAGCGGTATGTACGCTTCTCACCATTTTGAGACTGTTGAATCATGTCTTGCAGAAATGATGAGGTGAGGAGGTTTTTTTTGTTTTTTTTTTTTTTTTTAAAAAAGAAAATTTGGAAAGGGATATGAAGCAAGACAGCTTTATATATA
>JAXCLR010000063.1:63023634-63047073 GCA_035584095.1 Annona squamosa | reverse complement strand
AGGGTGTTGTTTTGTTACTATATTTGGGTCGGTCTCTTGGAAAGCACACAAGATTTGTGCTGCCCGTCGCGTGTGGAACGGGAGCACCCGCCGAGTTGGGTCACACCATGAGAGGGCATATGGCCTCTTGCCACGTGGCAGGCATCCGTCAGGAAACCGGATCGGAAATTGGCTCTTCTGCTTCCGATGTGGGTCCGTTCATTAATTACAACAAAATCCTATTTTGTTCCGTCCAATTTTTGATGCTTGTCGGCATATATATCCTCCCCAATTGTGTTTTTCTTTTTTCCTGTTGTTCTTGCTTATATACCTTTAAAGTTTTGGTAAATTTTCAAGTGCGTCATATTTTTATAAAATTTGCATCCATATCCATAGAACGTTTGACTGAAATTGTAGTTCTATGGACTGAAATTGTATGTGTACCTACAAACTTTAGATTCTGACAAAAATAAATTTATAGTTTATAAATAATGAAATAAAAAATACAAGAAAACATCATCGAAATGGTAAAAAAATTATTTTTAAAAATATACTTCGTATTAAACGGACTTGTTAAATGTGAGGAACATTCATAAAATGGAAATTTTTGATATGTTAAAGATATTTTCTTATATTTTTTTAAGAAATGAAAATATAAGAACATGCATTCAAGATACCGACAAATTTTATTTCTAAAAAATACAAGAAAATAATTTTAAAATGTCAAAAAAAAATTCTATTTAATGTGAAGAATAGTTTTTAAAATAAACTTTCTATTATTTTAGAAACATTATCTTGTTTTTTATTTTATTGTTTACCAAGGATCTGTAAGTACACTTGAAATGGATGCAAATTTTGTTAAGATTTTTATTATTCATATGTCGAATTAACAATTTAAAAATTTTTGATAAACTAAATAATCTTATTAAGTTTATTTTGTACCTATTTTAGATAAGACCACGTGCATATTTGATTTTTGATCTTGATGAAACTTCCTGTTCTTGTTAAATAAATGATTCCAAATGAAATACATGAAGTGGATTTTAATTTTATGATCAAGTAAGCCTAATTCGCAGCCAATTGCACATTGCAACCGAGTATATTCAATCATTTGGTATTAGAAATAAAGCCCCTTTTTTGGGTTTTTTCCAGTTGGAGGTTCCATGAGGGCCTGAGGCAAGAGTTTAAAAGCGGTAGACAACGGATGCAATGATGACGCAGTGACGCCGAAATGCTCCATGTGAAAGGCTGAAAGCACACTCAAACAGCTGCCGGTGCAGACAGGCTTACTTTTTTAGAAATTTTTTTTTATTGATGCGCTGGATTCCATGTAAAACTAACTTCATCAGCTTATGGGTAGTCTATCCGCATCAATATGATCAAGGCACCAAACTCTCATCCTCATCCACCAAAGAAAGAAGATGGTCTCTGAGGTTTTTGTGAATTATCATACCTATCATCCCATTTGCCGGGGGCAAAAAGGGAGAAAAATCGTTGGTAGAGTTTGGTTGCGGAAGCAGTGAATTTCAGCTGCGACAAAAATGGTGCCTCCTTCAACTAATGGTTGTCGTCTTCTAGAATCAAAGGTTCCTCCCGTTCCAGAGCTTGGAAAGTGTTTGCACTTTGCAGAGCAGATGTTTCGTGTGAGGTAGAGCTTCCCGTGCTTTGGAGTTGGCTTCAGATGGGAAGCATGTTCTGAGAATGTGAGCCCATAGAACAAGACAAGAAATATTTGTCTAGATCCCAATTTGGCCTTAATCATGACAATCACAACTTCTCGTTGCGGGGCAACCAAAAAAGTACCATCTATTTGATCAGAGAACGACTGAAAGAAAAAGGCATGCAGGGAGCATAGTCCAGAAGACCCAAAATCAACCCGAGAAAATGAATACATGATGCTGAAGCAAGTAGAAAATAGCAAAATCTTTTAACAAGTATTTTCATCGGACGAAGAAACCTACTAAAAGAGGGAAGGAAATGAAGATACTGATGCAGGAGAGGTGATCCATGCGGCTGGGCGTGTGACCCTCACAAATTTTTTTTTATAACATATAAAGCTGTATATATTTAGGGTGCATTTGGTCAAAGGTAAAACTTTTTTATGAGAAGTTATCAAGTTGATAAAAAATTATGTGATATGATAGGGGTAATAATGAGGTGTAAAGAGAATAAATTTAAAATAGATAGAGTAGTTGTATGAGTATTTGTGCGAAAATGATTGAAAAGTAAGGTTGTTTATATAGGAAAATGTAAAAAAATAATTAAAAATAAGGTAGTTATGGGGAGTGAAAAGTTTTTAATTGAAAAGTTTTCATTAACATGTTTTGTGTGTAACCAAACACACCCTTAACTTACAAACTAAGTTTTACTATTTTTTAGATATTTTAAATATCTTTTATTTTTAAATACAGTGGCTTTTTTCGTAATTTTCTGAGTTAAAAAATACGATAAATGTCACTGTATTTAAAAATAAAAATATTAAAAAATAAAAAAACTTAGTTTATAAATTAAATACACCTAACTTTACATATTTATAAATAAATAAATAAAATTTAAAAAGGGTCCTGCGGGTCGACTGCATGGGATCATGACTCAATGCAGGCCAAATGTTCTTTTTAAACTCGTACGAGGATTTCAGATTGGTCTAAAAATATTTTTTATTTTTTTCGAATCTTTTTTTATAAATATATTGATCTAGTACTATTTTTGAATATCTATATTTATTTTAGATTTTTAAATACATGAGTATTTAAGTCATTTTAATTTAAAATGACTTAAAAAACCCTATATTTAAAAATTTAAAACAAATAAATACATATATCAAAAAATAGTAAAACTTAGTTATAGATTAAATATAATTAAATTAATATGTTTATAAAAAAAAATTTTGGACCGGACCGTTCCGATGTAAAAAGATCAATGCTCTGGATGCAGGGCTCATCAATGTCAAAATATCTTCCTTCTCTGAGAATCTATTCAAAAGCAGACTGAGAAAGCAAGCATTTGCTAACCGATAACAACAAGATACACAAAAGAATATGTCTTATCAAATCAAAGCCGGAGAAAGAGCAGCCGGAGAATGATAGAGAGGAGGAAGAGGAGAAGATCTCAAATGACAAGAACAAAATGACTAATTACCCTATCTCAAAGTTCATTCAGAGTTTATTTAGATGAAAATCCTCTCAGAACACCAAACACCCGGCTTCATGAAAATCTTTGTAACCCGCTTCGAAGTTTTTTTTTTTTTGATGGAAAGGGTTGTTCCTATCCCGTCTCCCTATCAGTTAGATAGGAAGATAGGATAGGAGGGCCCGCAGATTGCATTTCCAAAAAATTGTCTGTACAGATGTGTTCTACAATGATTTGCGGTGGATTCCCCCACCAGTCGTAAGTTTCCAAAAAATTGACAGAAATAAAATCAGCTAAAGCATGTGCAACTCTATTTCTTTGTCTCAAAACATGACAGATGGATAGATGAGGACAAGCATCCAAGATAGCTTTTGTTTCCGACACCAGAAATCCCACTGGCGATAAGACTGGGGAGTCCGACGTGAGGTAGTGGAACAGCAAAAGAGAGTCCGTTTCAATCTGTACACGGGTGAGGCCAGCCTGGAGGGCCCATTTGACTCCCCAAAGGACCACAAACGCCTCCATTAGTAACGGCTCCATCACTCCTCGTCGCCTCCAGCCCCTTGCCGCAATGAAGCGACCGCCAGAGTACCTGATTACCGCTGCGAAGCCCGTAAAGCTCCATCCATTGTGTTTCCTCGCATCCACATTCATCTTGACCGAGCCCGTCGGTGGCCTAGTCTAGCGAGGAACAAGAGTTTGTTTAGTTACCCCCCCAACGAAAAGGGGTTTGGCCCTTCGATGTTGCTCCAAAAAATCCCTGCACCAATCGGGAATCCCTGCCAGCTCCGGATTGTGCCCATCCTCCCTCAGCCTGTTCCTGAAGAACCATAACCGCCAACAGCATAGGATAAAGAAAGCCATGTCCTTGAGTCTGCGGTGTTGGGTTAGAGAACCCAGAATGTCCTGAATAGTTTCTCCCCGTGGGGCCCGCCATGAGATCCTATGCCACATGCTCCTCGTGCAAGCGCAGCCTAAGAACAGGTAATTGGCATCCTCATCTTGGGTCCTGCAAAATAGGCAAAGTGGGTCCACAATGATACCCCTCTGTTGAAGGTTCAGCATCGTCGGAAGGGCATTTCTAAATAACCTCCACCCAAAGATAAGTACCTTGCTTGGGAGCTTCATCCTCCACAATGCTTGAAAGATATGGACATTGGAAGAAGTGCCGGGTTTGGATTTGAGGAATCTGTAGGCAGATTTGACAGTAAAAAAACCACTCAGTTCGTGTTTCCAGAATAGAGCGTCCTCCTCAAGAGGTTGAGAGGGTGGGATTAGGTTAACCCGTTGCCATCCGAGTTCGCCTGCAACTGCCTTGACAAGGTCTTCTTTCCATAGGCCGGTATCCTCATGGATAAAGTGGCTCACTCTCACATCGTCACTTACCGATTCCGGAAGAGGCCCCGCCTTAGCCACCAGCTCGTCGGACCACCTGTCCTTGAAGAAACGGACCCTACTTCCATTACCGATTCGCCATCTGCACTCCGATTGGATAGCATCCCTAGCTTTCAAAATACTCCTCCATGTGAAGGAGTCTGAAGCTCTGGCCTGGCACTTCCAAATGTCTTCATTCGGGAAATAGCGCGCTTTGAGAATCCTGTAGCAGAGAGAACTGGGGTTTGTCGACAGTCTCCACACCTGTTTAGCAATGAGCGCCATATTGAAACAGCAAAAATCTCTGAAACCCAATCTGCCCAACAGCTTTGACTGGCACATATCTGTCCATGCTACCCAGCTCATTTTGCGCTTGTGGTCCTTTTCGCCCCACCAGAACCTGCTTAACAAGGCATTAAGATCATTACAAAAAGACTTGGGCAAGAGAAAAATACTCATCGTGTACGCAAGAATGGCTTGGGCAACTGCCTTAATTAGGACCTCCTTTCCGCCCCAGGAGAGGAGTCTTTCCTTCCACCCTTGCACTTTCCGCCAGACACATTCTTTAAGGTTCGTGCAAAGCTCTTGTTTGGATCTTCCGAGCCACGCTGGAAGCCCGAGGTAGTGGTGGATGTGGTTGCCGTGAGAACCCAGCAGGGTAGTAAGCTCATGCCTTGTGGCATCATCCGTGTTGGAGCTGAAGAGCACCGCAGTTTTGTCAACGTTGATTGCTTGTCCCGATGAGTCAGAGTATAGCTTCATAAGGCTAAGAAAGTTTGTGATATCGAGGTTCGTAGCCCGAAGAAAGATGAGGGCGTCATCTACGAATAGGAGATGAGATAGTGTTGGTCCACGCGGGTTAAGGGTAATACCATGAATGCTCCCTTGAAACACCGCCTTAGATATGAGTGCCGAAAGACCTTCCGCACACAGCAGGAAAAGATAAGGAGAAAGTGGGTCCCCTTGCCTTAGTCCCATCGTGGAAGGAAAATATTTTGATTTGAAGCCGTTAATGTTGACCCTATACTGCACAGTGGATAGGCAACTCATGATCCAATCGATCCAAATTGGGCTAAAATTCATCACCTGCATCATCTGTTTCAAGAAGGTCCACTCCACTCTGTCATACGCCTTGGACATATCGAGTTTGATCGCAATCTCCCTCCTTCTCCCACCCTTACGCCTCCTGAGAGAATGTATGGCTTCATAGGCCACGAGCATGTTGTCAATGATCAAACGACCGAGTACAAACGCGCTTTGCTGCTCCCCAATGATATTCATAAGCATGACTTTCAATCTGTTTGCCAGCACCTTGGCGAGAATTTTGTAGACGACATTGCATAGACTGATAGGACGGTAATGAGAAAGGGCCTAAGGATCGGCCTTCTTTGGAATCAAGATTAAAGTTGTAGAGTTCAATTCCCGAAGATGATCTTCCCTCACTGATGGGTCACTGCTCTCCATAAAAGATTTACACCATGTGAACACATTACGGCCCACCGTAGCCCAGTGTGAGCGAAAGAAACCCGCGGACATCCCATCTGGTCCGGAGCTTTCGTAGGGCTCATCGCTTTCACTACACATTCAACTTCAGCAAAATGGAGCGGTCTGATCATATCCTGCTTCTGGACCTCTGAGAGTTTCCTAGTAATAAGAGTAGGTATCCACACAGCAATTGTCAGACCCGAGGATGAAAAAAGAGAGGAGAAGTGGCTAACCGTTGCCTCGAGCATTGAGTCTTGATCCCGGATCCGGTTGCCCTCATTGTCCTGCAAAACGTGAATATAGTTCGCCCTTCTGCGATTGGAAGCTACCCGATGAAAGAAACCTGTATTCTTGTCCCCCTCGTGTAGCTAGTGGGTCTTAGCGCGCTGCCTCCATAACTGTTCCTCATCATCCAGTAGAAGATTGATGCGAGCTTTGAGAGCCTTTATAGCATCGTCTCTGTGATCAGAGGGGACTTGATTTATAAGAGAGGTGAGCTGTCTCTGGTTTCTCTCAATTGCTTTCCTTAGGTTTCCACGCTTAGTCCGGTTCCACTTCTAGAGGTCCCTGCTACATGACTGTATCTTCTTGCCAAGTATATGAACTGTTGTTGTGTTCCCCCATGATTGGCTGGACCATGCTTGGTGTACAATGCGGTGAGTCTCCCTGTCTCGTGCCCAGAATAACTCGTATTTGAATTCCTTTGGAGGCCTCCTTGCAGGTTCCAATGAGTCGAGGATAAGAAGAATTGGGCAGTGGTCGGACGTAGAAGCCGCCATATGAAAGAGTTTTGCCTCCGGATAAGAAGATAGCCACTGGGGCGTGGAGAGCGCCCTATCCAACCTCGCCTCCACTCTGTGCTCACCATGTCTGTTATTACTCCAAGTCATAGGAAAACTCACAAAACCCAGGTCCATCAGGTTACATGTGTCCATTGTGCGACAGAAAAGGTCCATCTGCCCTTGCCTGCGAGTCCTCTGGCTTCGATACTCGGTTGGTCCCGTCACCTCATTAAAATCACCCATAACTAGCCATGGGGTATTGCTATGTTCACTTAGCTGAATGAGAGTACTCCAACTCAGGTGACGGTTTTGAGTGTCTGGGTTACCATAGAATCCCGTGAAGCGCCAATCCATAAAGCCTGCATCGATATGTTGATGGGAGAAACTGTGAATGTTAACTGGATCCTCATTGTTCCACTGGAGCGCCAATCCACCCCTCCTAGCCATCGGTTCAACCGTAAAGCAACAATCGAAATTGAGCTTACGTTTAATGTTATCCATCTCTTTAGCATTCCTCTTGGTTTCGCTTAGGAATACTAACTTGGGAGCTTGTTTCCTGATCATGTCAAGAAGGCAACGAATTGCACGTGGGTTCCCAAGCCCACGACAATTCCAAGCAATGAGGGCCATTTACGGTAGGCGGGGCTGAGGGTTCACCTCAGCCACCGCCTCCCCTCTTTCTGCGACCCCACTCGCTTTAGCCCGCTTTGGTATCTGTCGCACTTCTTCAGGTACATCTGTATGCCTCCTTTTGGCCTATGGTCCTCCCACCCCATCCTTTTCATCATGATCAACAAAACTCTCCCCCCTCCTCACATTCCTTTTCCATTTCCTTCTTGGTCGTCTTGACATGTCTCTGTTGAGAGTGATGTCCACTTCGCCCGTGCTTTTAATCCCCGTTGGGTCCCCCCCATCCGTCCATGGCCTTTGCTCATCCACCTTACCCCCAAGGGCAAGGTCTGTCACCTAAGCCCCGTCTCTCCCTATGCACCTTATACCCCCACTCTGCACCTCATGTAAAGACTCCTTCCAGCTCCCTCCTCCTTGGGATGGTCCCACCCGAATGTCCATCGCATTTGTCGTGACCAGAGGTGAAGGTCGGGCAGTCTGCGTATAGCAAATGGCGTCGTCCACACCGTCCAACGAGCGCTCCCAGCTCGCCTGCCAGCACCCAACAACGCCATGTTGAACAGCCTGGTCCCAACCCACCCCTGACTGAGATGTCTCCCCCCTGTCGTCGTGCACCCACGGCTTCTGGATCGGTAAACCATCCAGGACACCGTCTGGACTGAAGACCACCTTGTCGCAGCCTGGTGGAAAGTCCTCTATTATGAAGCCATGGCACGTTGCTGCCTCTGCCAGTTCTGACTGTCCACCCAGACGTCCAAAGCCCACCCCAATCTGGCCACTCAAATGCATGTTGCAACTGCCAGCTCTTGGCTGAAAAACTGCCTCCATGGGCTCCCGCACCTGAAGCCGAGAACCAGCTCCCTTCTTCATCTCCCCCCCTCCATCTGGACTCCCGCAAGCATCCCCCATCCGATTTCCCAAGTATCTTGTTGGGTGTACCCTGTTCCCGTTGTCCTCCCCTCTTATTCTCCACGGTTTTGTTCCCACCCGAAGACCGCTACCATACGGCATATCAGCCTCCACCTTCATTCTCTTCTCAATGGGGACAAAAGAGCACTCTCTGAATGCATGACCCATCCTGCTGCAATAGTAACAGAAAAAGGGAAGCTTTTCGTATTGAAAGCTAACCCATTTTCGTTGCATGTCCCCCACTTGAATGAAGATGCCTCTGAGTAACGGTTCTCTACAATCTGCCATTATCCTCAGCTTGAGTTCCGATTCAGACGCCTCAATCGCCTCCACCTCCTCAAAGGACTCGCCAATGTGTCTTCCCAGAACCTGCTTGTCAACTATGAATGGAGTGCCTGAAACGTGGAGCCATAGAGGCGTTTTGACGAACAGAAGATTGATAATGTCCGTCTCTTCTCGCAGATCTGTAATGAGAACAACGCTGCGTTCGTACAGCCATGGACGACCTTCCATAATTCGGGTTTTGTCACCTGGAACCGAGAATGACACTTTAAACAGATTTTCCCCCACCTCTATGAACCGGAATGCACCCTTCGTCCTCCACAGCCTCCTCATCATAGCTTTGAAAAGCTCTCGGTTATAATTCTTAGTTGTCCACACCGAGCACAGGATTGATTCCTCATTTTCGTCCGGTTTGATTCTCTTCAGCGCCTCCCTTGAGATTGTCATAGTTTGTAGCTCCTCACCAAGCAAATCCCCAATGCATGGTGCCGTAGGTTCTCCCATCTTCCTCCTAGACCGCTCTGCCTCTGCTCGTCGTCACCAGGTACCCATCAGCCAACCCACTCCGTAATACGCAGACCCCATCGTTTTCCGGTGGCCCCACCACCCTGACCTCCACCCGACTCTGAGTGCGTCCAGAGCGCCTGTCGGAGTCATGCGGGAGAGGACTACACTCCTCTCAGGTTCTTGATTAGACTTACACATGCTAGTAGGCAAAACGAAACGACAAGACAGAGAGAGAACTATCCCTACTTAAAAGCGCAGAGGGCATGGAATGAGTCCACAACACCTTCTAAGTTCTGACCCATGCAACACCCTGGCATAATTAATTAAGTAATTAAGATGGCCTTCACATAATTAAATATCATCCAAATTAACAAGGATCTTGTCAATTAGTGGCCGTGGCAAAATTGAAGGCGACGTAAATTCAGCTGTATTCTATTTCTAATTTTTAGTCGAACCGCATGCATGGGAATTTTATGTGAATTGCCTCGGACAATGGCATCCCAGCCGGCCCTGCCGGGTTCGATCGGGCGTCCAAATCATATCTGCATATATCGCAACACGTCATTGCCATTATTCGGATAACGAAGCTGCTCTGATAGATATGCATATGATATAAGAGATCTAGCAAATCTTCTAATCTTCCGTTATATTATAAAAATATTTAAATTGGCTATATATTGACCGTTTCCAATCTATTAATCCAATAATTAATTAAATTGTTTGTTTTCCCTTTTTAATTATATAGGCCAATCTTCCAGTCTGTTATACATAGAGTATTTTAATTTTCAAAAAGACCCAAGTTTGTTTGTTTCATTCATTCCCCAGTTCGGATGATGACCGGCCGCTGCATTAATGCTTCAAAATACAATAATTTTATGTATTGCCCTTCGCGTCACATCTGATGACAAGCACATCTCGAAGAATATATCAATTATGGATTTGTGGTGGGCGAACTGATCGACTGGCTAGCTGTAGTTTTTATTCTGTTGGGGTAAGGTGTGGAAGTTAAAAAATAAAATAAAAAATATTTTCTTCTTAGACACCTTTTTATATAATTTGGCATCTTGATAATTACTGAACTATCTTTCTTTTTTATCATTACCTGTACATTCAAATCTTTGTCAAAACTTTCACTGCAAGAAAATACTTTTTTAGCAACTTCTACTGGCAACCAAAAATTCTTTATTAGAAGAAAAATACTTATACAAGGAAAATTTTCATTACTAATAATGATACTTTTATTGAAAAATTTTCTTGCTGTATACGGAAGTATTCACCTGTAGATTATGCAGAAATCTTGGGGGAGTAAAAATAAGGTATATTGTTAAATATTTGGTAGATTGTCGTAAGAATATTATAAGAATGTCTCAAAAGACTTGCTTATAATACGCATTTGAGATGATTGTAAAAGCATACCCATTAAAAAATGATATTTTTATAAGCAAATGCTAATTTCCTTACCTAGGGTGATGTTTTGGCAACTAAATTCTGATTCAATTGCTTAAACCATGAATCATTAGTAATTAAATTTTTTTTTACAGGTTGCTGTTTGATATATCTCATAAATTATTCGCTACTGTGGTTTTTCTTTAATAACTAAATTTTAATTGCCAACTATTAAATTTTTTGATATTTTTCCATATAATTATCTTACCTATTTCGACTTCATTCTTTTTATTTTTAATCATTATTCTCTTACTTTTTAAGATTTTTCATTCATACTTTTCCGTGCGGGCTCACACATGTTTATCCATGCTTTTTTATTTTTAAAATATTAAATAAATTTCAAAATTGCTATATTCTTCCAGCATAAAATCTGAATAAGGCCCACATATTTTTAAATAAATAAAAAATCTATTTTTTGCGGTGGCTAATATATATGCTTGGAAATAAATGAGATTCCTGGAGAACCTCTGACAAATAATGATCACATTCATAGTCTCATTTCCATTGACAGTATTCCTAGCGTTCTTATCTAAATTATGATGTGCTAATTAAATGTGAGGAATGATCATGTGCGCAGTGCGCTTAGTCACAAAACCATTTTCGACTAGTGCAAAAACAAATTTTTTATTAAAAAAATTTAATACAATTTTTAATTTATGCGTATTTAATCTGTAAATCAATTTTTATCATTTTTGAAAATATATATACATTTATTTAAAATAATTTAAATATTCCAGTGTTTAAAAATATAAAATAAATATATGCACATTTTCAAAATGATAAAATTTAGCTTATAGGGCATATTTATTTAACATAAAACTTTTTAATCTAAAATTTTTTAACTTTATTTTTAATCAAAATTCCACATCTTTTTATTTAAGTACTGTACTTCTCAATTATTTTTATAAAACTGATTACGCAATTAATTTATTCATTCTAGCTTTATTTTCTTTAATTCTTGTTATTACATCTATCGTATTACATTATTTCTCTTAATTTAAAAAATTGTATATAAAAAATTTTTCATCCAAAAGTTTAATCTTTCTAAATATGCTCATAATTAAGAGTGTGTTTGGTTTGACATCAAAAATGTTAATCAAAACTTTTTTAATTAAAATTTTTTCACTCTCCATAATTATATTAGTTTTTAATTATTTTTTCACGTCTTTCTATACAAATAACTCTACTTTTCAATCATTTCCGCACAACTATATATACAACTAACCTATTTATTTTAATTTTATTCTTTTTACATATCACTATTACCCCTATCGTATCACATTATTTTCTATCAACTTCACAATTTCTATCATGAAAACTTTTTATCAAAAAGTTTTATTTTCAACCAAACACACCCTAAATATACTTCTATTAACAATTGTAGAAAAAATTTAAAAATATATTTTTGACTTGAGGGCAAATGATCATGTGCCATAAAATGCACATGGGTTTCTACTTTGAAGAATGTTTCATCCTTTTTCTCTAATTTTCCCCTCACATCGCCGTTTTTTTATCGATCTGTCTTTGATATTCGATGTGAAATTTGTTTACCCCTACTTTCTATAACAAATTATCATTAGTTGCATGTTCAACTATCCTCACTTCTAAAAAATATTTAAACTTCAGCTCTCAACTTATCACATCGTTTCTCTTAATTTTTTTTATGGTGACATCGTTTCTCTTATTTTTAAAATTTTAATATCCTTTCTGATTTCCCAGCAGAGAAGTACTGATTTTACAACTGGAACATGCTCTTTATGGCAATGCGAATGCCGGTGAGTAGCTTTTTCCACAAAAGCTCACATGAAAATATATGAGGTGGTAGTTGAATCCTTTTAGGAGGTGTTCCAAGGCTTTTGACCACCTGTAGCATGACCAAAATGCAAGATTTTAACTCAAAAAGAAGGCATATATCTTCATTTGCCTCGACCAATGATCTTGAGAATCAGGTAAATCTAAAAAAGCAGTGGTTTTCGCTGGCTATGACAAGGTGACCCACATAAAGCTAAAGGCATTCATAATCCATTCCACCCGACAAGCATGTTTGAATTGTTGCTAGGGCCCTGCCCACTCAATAAGTTAATTCTTCTCTTTGCCCTCTCTTCTTTCTATATACACACAAACACTCCCCACCTCCCGACTATAGAAACAGGAACCAGTACTCGTGATGATCGACGATCAGTTCGATCATTTACAAGACTTCGTGTTGCGGTGGATTACGAATTAATCTCCATGCATAACCTGTCATCATACTAGCCTTTGCTTAACCTTTCATCATACTAGCTAAGAGATGAGATTGGCGACCAAAAGACAAAGCAGCAGTACCACTTTGTACTAGAAGTTTTTGGAATATTTGAAGAACCTGATCTCTGCTCGGTCGTCTCTTCACCCTCCAATCTCCATTGCATGCCAGAAACCAAGCAACTTGCACCATCTCATAACTTTCATTTATGGGGTGTACTCTTTTCGTGGGGAAATTCATGACTGCAATTATGTCTTTTGCCCATGATTCACCTTGCCGATACCACATGGAGGTATGGACCACTGGATAGATCGAAGATAAATCCTTGTGAATTTTTTTCTTGGTCAATCTTACATACAACTGCCGAGAAAACATATTATAGGAGGGCGGTCAACATCCAACACCACAAGAACTTTGGGCATTAGTAACAAAAGCAACGAAAATCATGTTGTCGCTAATGACCTATACTCTCAACAATGATTTCTTACATAGCTGCTAGTAGTTTACATCTGGCGATCAAGTTTTTTTTTTTTTTTTTTCCAATTGTTAATTTTTTTTTACAATGTGTGCCATCCTTGCGCTAGGGCTATGCTAATCTTCTCCGTATCATTTCAATTTTAATAAAAAAAATCTCTTTTACAATAGGCATATATGAGTGCTTTAATTATTACAAGTGATCTTTTCAATCTAGTCTAAAATCTAGAGATTTTAGGTTGATCCAAAATTTAAAATTTTTTTTTTATAAATATATTAATCAAGTTATATCTAATTTATAAATTAAATTTTAACATTTTTGGATATCTGTATATATTTACTTTGAATTATTAAATATATGGGTAGTTGAGTCATTTTAAAAATTCAAAATACATACATACTTATATCCAAAAATGATTAGACTTGATTTATAGATGAAATACTAGATTAATATAATTATAAAAAATATTTTCAAAAAATAAAAAAAATTAAGTTTTCAGACCCGTTTGAAATCATCGAATTGATTTTCGGTGAAGAGGCCCCACGCACATACTTGATTTGGGTTAAACTTAGTCTCTTAGATAAATAAGTCATATTAAATACTATAAATGAATTAGATTTTAAATCAATCGTCAATATCTTAAAAATTAAATAAGTTACATGAATCCACTTCTATGTAATCTAATTATATAAAAGTAGAACCCATGTATATAATCTTGAGTCTATTTTCTTGAATCTAGAATTTGGTAAAGACAAACCTTACTGATCAATTTGTTAGAGATAGCACAAAAATATAATGCCCATTGCTTGAATCTGTCTAAGGGACTTATACCTAATCAAACATGCCAAAGGAAGTTGTGAGCATGTGAAACGAAAAAATTCTCCCGCATTCTAAATTTATTAATAACAATTATTAATTTGCACTTGTTACCCTAGCCTCGTTGAAAGTTTGCCTATACTGTGCATTTATTGTATGGTTGAAAAATATTGGTATTCCTTTTCATTGACGAACAGTAAATCATCTCTAAAAATAAAAAACGACCGTTATCAAAAAAAATAAATAAATAAATAAAAATAAAAAACGACAATTAGTGACCTAGCTACTATGTTTGTTGTGAACCAATCTCACCAAAGTCTAGAAATATTTCAGATTTAGATTAGCTTGACCCCCTGCCGTGTTTACGAAATTCCCTTTTTAAAAGTAAGAAAGAGGAGAGGAAAGGGGGAAGTCTAATTCCCATTGCATTTCAATCATTTTATCTAACTTAATTATCTTAATTTATTAAAATTTTCTTTTATATTATAAATTTTTTATACAACCATCTTATTTATTTTTACTGTTCTTCTTTCTATCACATTTCTATGCCCAAAAATTTTTTTTACTTTTCCACCTCCCAAGACACGCCCTTGAATATTGGCTGGATGAGAATGCCACGATCCCACTCTTCCATTCCTTTTTTATTGGATTTTTTTGATTGGCCCACTCTTCTCTTCTTGAACGATCAAGCTTGTGCAAATACGTACACGCATATAAAACTACAGCGGTGAAAGATGGGCAGAATTTTAAGATGAATTTTTAAATTGTATATTTGACAATTGCGTCCACCTTTTGATGGGTACTGATAATGTCGTCAATATCACGCTGCATATAAAACTACAAATAATGAACATGTTGCTGATAATGAATTCAGAAAAGTCCAAGTCCAGCTGGTTGGAGGAACGGATCAGTTGTATGTACATATGAATGCACTCGACTCTCATCTAACTATTGATTTCGATCGAATCCAACATGACTATGACAGGTTACGATTTTTATTCACTTTCCTTAGTTCCTAAACAAACCGTAAATATACATCAAACGGACCATCTGAAAATCATGTAATACCTTTTAAAAAAAATAAATAAAAATTTGTTGTTACATCGAATGGGACCTGAAATTTGGTTTTCCTGTTTCGAACTAATTGCAGGCCGTCTCCAATTTCTTCCAACTCAATCCTTATCGCTAGGCTTCGAAATGGCGATTAATTGTTAAAACAAAGAAACTACGTGACCAGTTGATGGGGTATTTATTTGTCTTCCTATATCATTACTACACCCGACACCCGGCCTGCCGATAACCACGCCACCTGAATATTTGAGTGACTGGAATTTCCAAACATTTAAGACGTGTTTTAGGTTATACAAGATTTTTTAACTGAATTTATATCATTATTCTCATGACAGCTTTTTCAATTTACAATATGGCTTTACCCATTTTCGATAAAATTTTACTCATTCTTAATGCACATCATTACATTCTCATCTCATACAATTTACAATATAACTTTACCCATTTTCAATAAAATTTTACTCATTCTTAATATACATCATTACATTCTCATCTCATATACAGATTCCATCCAAGAATTTGTGCAGTTTAAAACACGCTCTCATGGATTACAAGGCTTTTTTTTTTTTTTTTTCCGAGCACTAACTCAGATGCAGCCGGTCTTATTAAAATCGGGTTAAATATTCGTCTGGCTGGCTAAGATTCTGAATGACCATTTGATTGGCTCAACAAGTTGATCACTACCACGCATTTCTTTGAAAATATTATAATTTAAATAATTAATGAAATATTTTAGCTAACAAAAAAGTTATTTAACACATACGACCTGGTTATTAAATCGATACTAACAAACGGCGGAAAACTGGGCTGGGTTGCAGAACTAATAAAGTGCACCCGATGGGATTCGACTGATAAAAACGTATGACGATTCATAATAAAATTCGAAGGAGAAGAAAGGGAAAATGCACAGATTCGCAGTTACACCCCTCTGAAAACTGGCTATTGTCACGACGACGGTATGAACCACGGCCACCAAACTGGGAAACCACGCCATGATTAATTTACAGAGCGTGTGAAACCGCCAACAACCACAGGCAGAGACCCCACTCCAGCTGGATTTAATTATTTGCATCTCCAAGACCCACCGCACCCGCCCCACTCAATTTTTGTTAGCAATTAAGTTCCAATGTCCGTCTCAAAAATTTAAGAATAGGGACGCTCCAATTCATCTCATCAACCGAGCATGCATGTGCAATCATTAAGTATTAGGCGTCGACCGTCAACAACGTTTCCCTTCTTTAATTAATTACTTGGGTTGGGTAGGCATCGTCGTCTCTGATTTGCCCATCATTTGAAGAAATACCCTTCCCTGAACTCCAACCCACGCATCCACAACAATCCATCTATCGATGCAACTTCTGCAATTCCAGTACTCACATCTTCTTTAAAATATATATTCTTTTTTTAAACCAAAATTTTTACCCACAAAAAAGGTGGGGGAAATCGCTTCTTCGCCTCGGTCCTATTCCGGTATAGCACTCAACTGGGCCTTGAAATTACGGCCTCTGCCTCTCCTCATAGCTGGAGCTGGTCGCTTCCTCCGCTCCTCCGACCCAAAAGCCACGCGAGGTCCACGAGCTACGCTGACATCACGGACCGCTCTGGGGGAGCCGGCCGCTACGGGCACCACCGCGTCCGTCCTCTTGGGGCGGCAGCCGCACCCACCTCCGTCCCCTCTCACCGTCAGCGCAGAGCTGGCTTTCACCGCCAATGCCGCCATCTCGTCCACCCTCAGCGGCCTCCTCAAGGTGGTGAGCGGCAAAGCGAAATAGAGCTGCCCGGGCTTCAGCTCCTCGTCCCCGCCGATGGCCGACACGAAATCATCGACGCCCAGTTGGTCGGAGTCGCAGATGAAGCACGTAGGATCCTTCTGAAGAAGGTGAGAGACCTTTACGGGGCAGGAGAACTCCTGCAGCTTCCCGTCTTGGAGGATCAGCTTGGCCGTCGCCACGGATGTCGACTCCTCGGAGTTGCAATTCCCCATCGTCGTCGTCGTCGTAGAAAAAGCGTTTCCTGTGTCGTCAATGTTCGCGCAGAGGGATGAGGGAGGAGGAGTTTTCAGCTGCAAGCTGGACCTTGAGGTGAGGTGAGGTGAGGTAGGTCGGGCGTGGAAGCGACATTTGCGATGTTTTTATAGAGGGAGGCTTTTGTCGGGACATGGGCGTTTGTGTCGTGTAGTGAGGTCAGTGGAACAGGGTTGTTGAATAGTGGTGGGCAGCAGCATTAGTAGTAGGTCCGCATATATGTTCTATAGATCTAAACAATTATTCATTCCCCAAAATAAACGCAATCCATATAGTTTATATATGTGCATGCCGCAGTGTTTTGATTAATAAACTATACATTATCAGTTATATATCAGTAGTGAGATTGGAAGACTTGAAATTTGATCAGCGTCGGTGGTGCGGTTTGACTGGGTGGGTGTGGGTATTGTACGTATTTTGACTTGATATAACATTTCAGGGTGTGTTTGGTAATAAGGAAAAACTATCAATTTAAAATTTTTCAACCTAAAACTTTTCACTCTCTATAATTATTATATTTTTAATCATTTTTTAACATTTTTCCATACAACTATCTTACTTTTCAGTTATTTCTACGCAATTACCAATACAATTAACTTATCTATTTTAACTTTATCATCTTTACTCTTCATTATTACCCCTATTATATCACATTATTTGACAACTTTTACCCTCCAAAACTTTTCATCAAAAATTTTATCCATTCCCAAACACACCCTTAATATCTAACTATCATATTTTTCTATTACTATGTTTTGAAAGTCGATCAAGAATAAAATATATATATATATATATGTGTGTGTGTGTGTGTGTGTGTGTTTTGAATGAAAAATGTAGAAAAGTAATTCCAACAAAAAAAATTTAGAAAAGGTGAAGGACTAACGTGATAAGATATATAAGATTATTTTTTTTTATGTAGGGTATGCTCGGCTATAATAAAACTTTTCAAATCAAAATTTTTTACTTTTTATTATTATTATATTTTTAATTATTTTTTTACATATTCATGTATAATTACTTTATTATTCAATCATTTCTATACATATAACTAACTTACCTATATTAACTTTACAATATTTACTCTTCATCATTACTGCTATCTGTTATATTAATTTGTATCAATTTAAAATTTTACACACAATCATAAAAGATAAAATTTATAATTGCAAGAGAAGGATAATTATATAAAAGAATGTATATAAATTATTGAAAAGTAATATAATCGTACAAAAATTTCTAAAAATAATTGAAAATTAAAATAATTATACGAGAAGTGTATGTAAATTTTGCCTAGAATTTTTTTTCTTTTTTTGCAAAACACGCTAATATCTCTATTCTAATAATTTTTCGCCATGTTTTTATACAGTTATTATTTCTCTTGTTTTTGTATTCTTTTTTCACTTGTAATCATTACTCATATTAGTGATATATATATTACGTTATACTCATATTTTTGAAAAAAAATTTGATGGAATATTTTTCAAATCTTTTTTCACAAATTCCTCTCCTGCTTAATTCTTTTCCCCCCCTCTTCACATCTTCAGAATCTCACCCGTAGTATTTTAAAATTGGGAGGTGGGTGTCTTAGACGGAAAAACGAGGACCTCGAAACTGGGAGCCAAATGCCGGCCTTCTAAAAAATTCCTATAGAAACCCCTCCCCGTCTTTTCCTGCGGGAGCATTAAATAGGGCGGTTTACCCAGCTCTACCTTCTCTGCTCACGATGTCGACGTCGAATCCGTCCATTATTTCAACCTACAGATAAATGAATCCTTAGCCTTGATAATCCAAAATCTAAATTTCATTCTTACATCTTTGTATTCCTTTATTTATTTTAACGCTGATAATTCCTTTATTTATTTTGACGCTGATAATTTCTATCTCTGACGACTGTCATTTAAACTTTTATTTTTTTACTAACACTCATTTATTTGAAAACTAGATTTTTTATGCTACGGATGTGTTTGTTTTTACAAAACATTTTTAAATGAAAAATTTTTAATTATTTTATTTGTTAATTATTTTTGGCGTTTTCTTATGCAAATATCTACTGTAAATTTCTCTCTATCAAAAACTTTTCATCCAAAAATTTATAATTTCTCAAACACACCTTAAAAATGAAATTTTGGCTAAAATTCAATTCCTTGCTAATTCCAAAATTTTCTTATTATCTAATTATCCAAGTTGATTTTTTAAAATCTTGAAAGGCTTAAATTTATATAAATAGTATGGTGTATGAAAATCAAGAGGCTTCCACATGACTTGTAACCGGCACATTAATTTAAGCCAACCAATCGTATACATCACATCTTATATTATGAGGATAACTTGTTCGAGCATTACAACCGTAGCTTTTAAGTAAGCAGTGGGCAGCATGCATGCATGAAACCATTTGAGAAAGAATCGAGAGGATGATTGGAATTGTAATCAACATAATATAAGATATATATGCCCTACATGTGATTGGAGAAAAAGCGTGAAAAAGTAGTAGATTAATGGATAAAATAAATCCAATATCAGCTTTTGGAGGATTGGATGTATGGGCACATGAAGTGGTCGGGCTGCAGCTGCTTGGAGGCCGCGGCCCCATGTCGCTTTGCTTGAAAGAGAAGCTGCCTCCCTGCTTTCTTTCTCAGTTCCCAGAGCAACGTGTAAAATACCTAACAGTGCATGGAACTGAACGTGTGGCTGGCAAACGTGGCTTTGATGCAGAAAGAAAATGCCCGCACCATCTCGCTCTTGAAAGCGGCGCCGAGCGCAAACAAACATTCCTGATATATGTGTATAATAATAAATAATATGCAGATATTCTCCGGTCCCCTTCCAATACTGTAAATATTTATTCCTGCACTTTCAATTCTTAGAAATAATCAGCGAATACCACTGCTGCTTTCCTTCTGCCCTCCGTCCCATGAATTGCTCACTACAACAAAAGTAAACAATTGCAACCAAAAATTTGCAATGGAAATTTATTTTATTGTGATTGATAAGATTTTTACAATGAAATACTATTTTCATTGTTACTGGTGTGGTTTTGTCTTCAATTTACAACAAAATTTAGCTCATTGCAAAAATTGATTTTTATTATGTTTAATTGCAACAAAAATTGCAATGAAAAATTTTTCTTTGCAATTGTTGGACACAGTTGCAACAAGACATTGCAATAAAAAGTTTTTTGTTGCAATTATTGGACAAATTGTAACAAAATGCTTCTTTTGTTGCTATTAGAGTTAACAACTTGCAATGAAATTTATCTCATTGTAATAAAAGTGGTAGATTTTGTATAGCAAAATTGCAATCAACAATCTTTTAGTTGTTATTCTCGTAGTTAATGATAGGCCTAATTGCAATGAATTTTATCTAATTATAAAAGTTAATGTTAATATATTAATTCTTTTTACTAGTATAATTTAATATTTGAAATATTTTGTTTTATATTATGTATTTACCGACATAAATTGTTTATTTTTAAATGAAAGTTGATTGTGTTACTTGTTATTTATTTATTTGATATATAAATAATAAATAATTATAAAAATATATTTTTGATAAAGTTATAAAATTAGTGACAAATATGTATTTGGATTTAATCATGAAATGTTTACTGATTTTAATATTTTTTATTTTTTAAAATTATTTTTAAATAAAATTCTCATAAAAATTTATAACATATTTGATAAATATTATCATTTATTTTCTTCCAAGACACTCATAAATATTGATAAGAACATTTATTTTTGAAAATAAAAAATTCATTTTCAATATTATGTTTAAACTAATGACAATATGGTTAATATAGCAATTACTTAATTCACTCTAAATGTATTTATTTAAATAAATATTTTAGCTATTAATAACTATTATTTATCCAATAATAAAAATATGTACGATTTAAATTAAGCAGGGATATAAAATTAATGGTGAGAAGAAAAATACTATTATGGATTATTAGTGCACACATCTCGCCATTCATATGAAAGTGATGATTTTTAAAAAAGATATGTATAATATATTAAATGCACCGGAAATGCCTAAGTCCTCCTGCCCATTCCCGATCCCCATTTCCTACACTTATCTTCATTTATGTAATCCCGAGTCTGATCTACGTGGTATAAGGCTCAAAACTACGCTAAGCAAGGGAGGCGACCATGCATGATGTTTGAGAATTTTATGACCTGATTTGAGGATCACCATTCTACCACAAATTGTTGGTCTACCAACAAGTTTAGAGAGATGTGACCTGCAAGATCTATTGGTAAAGTGTCACGAGACAAATGAAGAAATAAAAGGTTGAAAAAGAAGAATCCTGTCACTTAAGAGTTCCTGATATAAACATATCAATCTGCCTATATTAAATCGCTTTGGTAACTGGTGCATGTCTCTTTTTTTCTATTTATTTTAGAGTTGTTAACAGAATACCTCTTTCCTAGAATATAGAAGTAAATTTGTGCTTTTCTCAACCCCTCTTTTTCTGTCGGTCAGTGTTTTCTCGTGCTTTCATATCAATCACTATTGTAGGATTGCAAAAGAGATGATTTTTTGAAGGCTAATTGAAGATGTTCCGATGTTATACAGAGCATGGAGAATAACTGCAAGAATTATGTAATCCTACCAATACAAAATTGGAAGATGCTGTCAATGTAATATATTCTTATTCAGAATAGCTTTCCACCTCAAATGATTTTTTTTTTTAGCATGCAGATAACATGATAATGACTACGTCAAACTTCCTTTTTATCTTACCAAGTTTTGGACAATTTGATTGTCAAGTACGAAAAAATCATCTAATGGTCCAGGAAAATGGCAGAAGTCGGCCTTTTTCACAATAGAGGTTTACGTTAATATTTGTTATCAATACTTGTTAATCTGAACTTGATATTAATTTTATGAGTTTTCAATGACCCATATACAAACTTGTCAAGAAACAATGGGGCCAAATTGAATGAAAAAAAAAATCCTCTATCTACAAAATTTGCTGCCTTTCTTATTAGCTATTTCATTTTCTTTCATTTTTTTAACAAAAGCTATATAATGCATTGGTCATCATTCTCAAAGTGATCTATCATCCATCTCAATGCCTAGTTGAAATGGTTCCCATTTACTCTAATCCCTTTTGAGATGAAATTTATGATCTAATGATTTAAATAATTCAAAGTCTCATTGAGTCATTGGAGGAGATCTATGGTTAAGGCTTGGATATGTTGCCAGTTTGTGACTCTCTTTTATAACAATATTCAAACTCTATTACCCACTCCCAAAGCAGGTGAGTTGGATGTAGTTGAGCCAACCTTATTCAAATCATTAACCAATTCCCTATATCTTTTGATTTTTTGCAAGCGATTCAAAGATGAGTTCATAATTTTTTTTGAAATTGTTGTACAAGTTGCTTGACAAGTTGTTTGTCCAGATCAACTATTAGTTTTCCTAAGGTCAAGCTATGCTTATTTTGCAAGCCAATTATTAATTTTCTTCAGGTCAGGTTATGTTGTGCATTACTGATTTTCTTCATCAATTCATTTATACAATAGATGGTGTCTCAATTCCAACTTATATCATATAAGTTTGTCTTCAGGTTTGGCTAAAATTAGACTAAAGCTAATCCGTTTAGGCTTTTCATCATAAAAAGATATATGGAATAAGAAGGTATTGCTATTTCTAATAATAATGTTATGGTTTCTTTTAGTTTTGTACTTCATATTATTTGGAATTGTATCAAACATGTTTAAGCCAGAATGCGGATTTCAAGCCTAGCCAAAGTTTCAGGCTTTCTACAAAATTTTCAAATCCTTTGTTCAGGTTCGTCTATTTCAATGTCTTTTGATAGTTATTCCTACAAAAAATAGCTTGGACAAAATGGAAAAAAAATGTTATTTTTGCATTTTGTGTAAGTTATATTAAATAGTACAGTTAAATGAATTGTGAACAGTTTAATGATTAATATATGTTGGGTATGTACTAGTCTATTGTAAAGGGATTAAAAATTTTTACATGGAAAATGTGAAGCAAATGTCAAATACACGTGCATGACTAATAAATCTTCAACAAAATTATTAATAATCTATTTGCACGGAAAATAGCAAATTGCAATGCAAATGGATCAAAATTCTATGGCATATTTATTTTATTCTTATGCATGGAAACCTATACATTATTTTTCTTCTAGTACTTTTTTTTATTTTAGTTCTTTTTGATAAATTTTTTTCATATTTATACTTGTTTTTCAAAACACTGTGAAACTCTATACAGCTAATTCTTGTATTTTGGGGGGGGGGGGGGGGGGGGAAGGTT
>JAXCLR010000063.1:63007765-63023624 GCA_035584095.1 Annona squamosa | reverse complement strand
GCGGGGATGAGGCTGTTATCTACTCAGTCTTCCATCTCTCTAATCATAAATAGTTTATGTTTACTATTTTAAAGAGTCAAGACATATTCACTTTTAGTTGGATATATTTGACAAGTCAAACATACTATCTTCTAGGTAATAAAAGGTAACTGTTGATAGTTCTACATGTTTCCCTTTTTCTGTTTGCTTCTCTTTTCTTTGCTTTTTACTCCTAATACATGTAAATAACGAATGGTCCTACAAACGATTCCATTGATCTACCTATTGTCATATCTTATTTCATCTAAAGATTTTTCAAGATAATTGCCCTAGGAAAGACTTGAGGAGAAGTAGTTTCAATTACAGCAGAGAAAAAGAGGGAAAAAGAAAAAATCTTTCTTTTATATATATATGGATCTCTTCCATGAGTTATGGTATGATCTTTGGAACAAGAAGCTTGAGAAAAATCTCATCATAAGATTAGTTGCAACTATGAAATTAACATGATTTTACTAGCATGGCCCACCATTTGTTAATAACAGTATCAGAAAGGCGGCTAGGTGTAATGAGTGAAAGGGCATGAGAGATCTAAGATTAACCCATCTGACCTACCTTATATGCAAACAAAGTTTTAACCTGCATAGCCTTCTGATGAGCTACACACAAGGTAGTTGATTAGATGTGTATCATGCATGCATCAAACCAATTGTGATAATGACTCTCGGCATTAGGGCCTTGGCTCTGTGATGAATGATGAGGCTGAAGCTGGTCAAAACCGTAAGTCAAGACGAAGGCATTAGATCAAAGCATAAAATCTCGACCGATATGGGGTTGTCACATCACTTGTCCTCTACAAATTCATCCCTTATGGATCATTGTTTAAAGATGTGAAAGACTGAATTTGTAATGTTGTTCTCACTTTATATTGATGTGCCCTTCCATTGGCTTTGGGCTCCAGATGCCTCAATGCGAAAGACGATGATCATGATAATAGTAACTATCTATAAATGTATGTGGTTTAACAAACTAGGTATTCATGTTGTGTCATCACTAAGTATTGACTTTTCAAAAAGTAACGTGCAAAATTTTAAGCATAAAATTCCAATTTCTCTTAATTGTACAGATTTGAGTATTACCTATCCGCATCCCATTTCTCTTAATAGATGGTAATTGAATTATTTTCGGAACCTGAAATGGAATATGAATTGCCGGAGTTTTCAGTTCGCGCATGCATGCATCCAAATATCATTCGAAAAAAATGCAGTAAGGCGTATATGGCCTTAATGTTGTAAACGGTCCAACCTTTTTTCCTGTAAAGGAGCACAGACATGCATCATGAGTGACCGACACGCACATTAAAATTGTGACCGACTCGTACAATGTGATTGGACAATCTCTTTTGGATGCCGCAGGGGACCACATTAGAATTATGTATGTTTCGTTTCCCAATCCATAAGAAGTAGCAGGTACACCGACGCAGACAACCACACTTGCACGTAGACAAAGGTGACTTTTCATGACCTTTAGTTGCCTTTGTATTAATACGCCCCCACACCATCTACAATTACAAAATCACACAAAATGGCATGCAGCATATTCATCTTGAGATAAATGATCCAATAACTCCAGCGATGATAGCCGTTGGATCTCCGAGTACAGCCGAGATGATGAACTGCATAGCCATTCCTGCCATCTCACAACACTTCCTAACTCTACCCTTGCTACGGTGGTGATTCACAAGCGTCCCTTTGAGGCTGGGAATCCTAGTCTCCAACTTCCTCCTGTTCCCCTTCCCAAAATACAAGTACTCCTGCCAGCTCTCCACCAGCATCTCCTTCACGCATGACACATGGAGGTTGTATTTCTTGCATGTGGATCTGTAGCTCCAGCTCTTGCCCTTCCTCCCACATTTGTGGCACGATGCACAGACCTTCCTGTACAGGTATAGCTTCACGTCGCCATCGTCGAGCATGCGGGGGAGATGGGCGCAGCAGGGATGGAGATCAAACCCGCATGACTTGCAGTGGTAGACGAAGCCTCCGACGTCCTTGTCGCAGGCGTTGCAGTAGCGAGGGATGTCGCCAGGCGGGCGGGCCATGAATTGGAAGGAGCATTTGGCGTAGAAGGGATGCAGGAGAGATGACGACGCCAGGGCGCAATGGCGATGGAGGTCGAAGTCGCAAATATCGCACTTGTAGCGCGACCCGATGCCTGCTTCCTTGCACCCATCACACCTGAATGGGATTTCCGTGTACTCGAACCGCAGCTTGTGCTGGGGGTGGCTGAAATGCGTTATCTCGTTGTATTTCATGCTCTTGTTTGTAGCTACTAGTTGCCTAGCAAGCGCCCGCACCCAGGCAAAGAGTCCTGCAGATTTGAGATCTACATTAGTGTTATTTATAATGTAGGTCGCTGAGGATTAGATTCTTTTAATGTTTGATATATTAGTAGTAGATACGTAAGTGATGTTGATAAATGGTATATCTAGTTGGAAGGGCAAGTAGATGGAATGATTTGGGGGTGGCTTGAGATGTAAGCATGCATCTTGGCATTTATGCTTCTCGGAGATGGTGGGAATTCCATTCATGGGAATAGATTGTCCTTGCTGTGTACATCGAGAATCCATCCCAATCCCTTTTATCAGATGGATGTGTAAACACAAAGCATATCGAATTTTTTTGAATGTCCCACCTGAGAATTTCGAATTTTTCGCTTTATTAGTTTGATAGGATGTGCTAGCTGAGTAAGATACAACAATACCTTAAAACAGTACACAACTATATATGTATGGAACAAGCGATGACGATGATATATCCAAAACAAACAACGTACCTGTGCTACCTGCTAATATAATGTATTCGAGTTCTATTGTTGTCTAATGTTTATTGATTCGGAGATTCTTTGGATCGTCCCGCCAACACTCGTCTCCACTCCCATAAACCTAGTAATTTTTCTCCCTCTATATTGTTGTGGGTATTTCTACTGTATACGACTATTAAGTGGAAAGGTGATTTTATGGAGGATGATTAGAATGAGAATTCTTGGCATTCTTTGAGTTGGTTCTCTCGAAAGTAGCTTTAGCAATGTATATTTTATTGACGAGATTGTCTAATCAGCAATCCTGTGACTGATTGAAACACGACTGGAAAGATGTTATACGAAATATCAATCACTTCAGTGGCAGCCACGCATCCCTGGTCCTAAACGGATGGATCAGAACTGAACTTGGAGGAGCTATTTTATATACATACATACACGGCAAGATCACAGGTGAACTTCAATTTAAAAGGAAAAAAAAATAAAAAAAATCACAGGTGAACGGGATGTTGTCACATTCAAATTTGCATTAAATTCGCGCATGCAAGCATTTGTTCGCATGCACTATGTAGTCTATGCACTGTGGGCCCCACCTGATCATAAATGCAAAATTCATCCCACCCATTGTATTTAGAATTGTTCACTTTAATCGCATTTCAATTTTCATCCAAATCCAACATGTGTGCAGTCCTCATCTTAAAATGGTGCAAAGTCAACGTAATAAAATAGTTTAATGTAAATATCAAGTTTAAAGTGATTTTTTCAACATCTAAACCGTTTAAAGTATGATTTATATATGGATAAATGAGTGTATAAAGTTTCATTACAATCTAATATGTGTAGGGTCCATTTTACAGCGGACTGCACAGGATCGGGTCTCTCTCTCTCAGTCCAATTTTACACGTCATCCTTCCAAAGTGAAAGTGAATTTTTAGGAAAATTTACTTTGAATTCCATCTTCATTTCCAAACCAAGTAAAAAAACAATTTACGAACTAGTTTTGTCATCAAATGTTTGAATAAGGAATAAAAATTATATCAGTCAAAAACTTGCATTGTTTTCAAATTAAAAATTACTTAAAATAATTAATAAAAAGAAGTTACTTAAAAATGATTTTAAAGACATTAAAACTTATTTATTTATTAGAAAGATGTATAAGATCTTAATTCAATATTTAAACAATTTAAAATAAAAAGATCTCGATTCAATATTTAAAGAATTTAAGATATTCATCCTACCTAAAATAATAATTCTATATGATTTCATGATAAACTATTAAGAGAGACGTGGCTAGGTCGCTAGGTACGTACAGATCGCCGTGATTTGTATGTATATCATATGTCATGCATATTCTCCATGTCTCCACGATATCGATAATATCAGAAGAAGATTATAAATGCACGACCCGGGTGAGTAGGCAGGAAGGCATGCAGGCCATCAGATTGGTATTAGCTACAGCTGGAAGGATCAGATTCGAGATAGAGTATGCAAAGCTGTTCCTTCAACCACTATTTTCTCATCTTTCAGCTTTCAATACGTAACACAAGCATCCCTTCACAGTTTCACTACCCAAATTTTAATTTTAGCAACCGAAATTTTCTTGCAAAAGTTTAAAATTGAGTTGTTCAAGAAAAATTTGACCGCTAATAATTTTTGGCATATTTTACGAAGCAACTATTAAGAAGAAATTTCGTTTTCAATAGTTCACATTTTGCGTGCAGGCAATCAAGTTTTCATTTGATTGCCAAAATATTATCACAAGTAAATAAATTTTTTCTTGCCTACAAAACGTCATTATAAGTATAAAAAAAAAATAAAAATCCTTACTTACGTATTTTCCCTTTTAATAAAGATATTTCTTGCTAACAAGGGTGATATAAAAAAATGTATCTTCTTATACTGCTGCGACCCCGCAACGGAATTAATGGGTGATGTGCTTTAATTAATGGCTTCTCATTCGTGGATATGATACCATGATCGTATAGCACAAGAAGTTATCATACTTACCACCTATTTCGCATGATTTAATAGATTATTGACTGCATATATTATAGGCCTCTCTACATTTACCATCTCATCTTTTGAAATTTGCATCTCTTGTAAATAACATGGCCGGCTGTCTGATTGTCGGACAAAAAAAAAAAAAATTTTTTGAATTTTTTTTATAAACATATTAATCTAATTATTTAAATTATAAACCGAATTTTACTATTTTTGGATATATGTATATATCTATTTTGAATTTTTAAATACATGGATATTTATTTTTAAAATGACTCAAATACCCTGTACTTAAAAATTCAAAAGAAATATATACATACGTCCAAAAATTATAAGACTTAGTTTATAAATTAAATATAATTAGATTAAAATTTTTATAAAAATATATATTTTTGGGCCGGTTTGAAGATACGCACTCTCAAAATCATGTAGTATGCAAAAATATCTTTCTTTATGAGCTTTCTGTGTAAAAGTATTCTATCTAGGAAAAAATCAACGTTGAACTGGATAAACACTTAACTAATAAAGTTTATCTAAATTTCGTGGTCCATTTAAAAACATTACAATTTTTTTTGTTTCAACAATGATTTAGCAAAATTTGTTGAAGATTTTGTCAATCTCACTTCAACTAAGATTAATTACAAAATTTCCATTTTCGTTGTCATGTTGTTGTTCTTTAGGCAACAAAAATAAAAAAATATATAAAAGTGTGTTTGTTCAGAAGATGATAAAAAATGAAAAAATAAGAATGTAAAAAGAGAACACCTTTACTACCATACTTTTTTTCCTCATATTCCAACCATTTTTTATCAGTTTTCAATCATTTTCTCATGTCTTTACATATAACTGCTTTATCTATTTTTATTTTTACTTTACCTCTGCCATATTTATTCCATTTTCATTTGTCGTTTTCTATCCCCTTTAAAAAGCATACTTTGGAGAATTTGTTGACAAGAAATTTGTTTCGATTTTTATTGTTGAAAATAGAATTTCTTATCCTAACAGCGTACGATGACGTACTATAGGAAAATGAACTTTTAGGACGTTAAATTCTATCGCCAAAGCATCAATTTATAATGTCACATCGCTAAATTTAAGTAACTGTAAGTTGGGCATAAAAGACTGGCGATAATTTCTTAACGCAAGGCTTTAGTGATAATTTTTTTTGGTAAAAGACTATTTTTTTGTTACATCCTTTATATTATCATCCTAAAAGCTACTTCCTTTTTATAATATAAAAGCTAATTTTTGGTGACAATAATCATTTACGTCCGTAAATAGTTTTTTTTATGAGAAGTTTTAATTCTTACTAAAAGTATGTTACAAAATGTTAACTTTCTTATAATGATGTAGCTTTAAATGGTGTCGCACTTGATCTTAATGTCAATATAATATAAACCCTTCAAGATTAAAATTTTAATAAGATAAATATTTTAAATTTATTTCACAGATGTTCGATTTTTTTGATCTTCATCTATCATTTCACTTCCTAGCCCTTCAAGAACAAGTAGGCAACAATCTGTGGATTGACTAATTAAAAGCTTTATTTGGACTTTCTTCTAAACACTTTTTAAAAATTTCTAAATCAATGCTAAACAGTAGTTGTGCAGCAACCATCATTAGCAACAAAACTTATGGTTTCATTTTTAAATTTAAAGAATTTAAGCAAAAGGTGGAGAGTGAAGTAGGTCAAAAAATACGATGTCTATGCATAGACAATTGAAAGAGTATACGTCAGCTGAATTCTCAGAGAATTTACAAAGGTGTAAAATACGCTAATAACTGACTTGCCCAAATATGCCATGGCAGAATGAAGTAGAAGAATGTAATAATTGACACTTAGTAGAGATATACAGAAGTATGTTGAATGACAAAAATGTGACACCAAAATTTGGGCCAATGCATGAAGATTGTCATCCATGTTATAAACATGTTTCCTCAACCTAAACTTGGGTATATTTCTCCTTTGGAGAAATTACCGAGTATTAAACCAACGGTAAGTCACTTCCATGTGTTTGGATGTATCTACAATGTATTTTTTTGTTGACCACCTCTACAATAGTTTGATAAAATGGTCATTCGTTATATATTTGTTGGTTATGAAAGCCAAAAAAAATGGTTGGAGATGTTGTGATCCAACCACAGGTAGATATTATGTCTTACGAAATGTGATTTTTGATGAAGTGTCATTTTGGTGGTCATCACAAGCAATCTTATTACCTTACTCCAGTGAAATGGAAGAGAAGTTAAAGGAACGATTGCAAGAGAGGCTCAAGTCAGGCTAAACTTAGCCAACAGAGGAGTCGATTGAGAAGGACGATATCTCATAAGGCAAAGAGGAGTCCAGACCGAAGTTACTAGAAAAGCCAAAAAGCCCGTGACAAATAGATGTGCATCATGGGAGTATTAAAGAGGAAAGACAAAGCTAAATCGAAGAGTTCAATGAGCAAGAAAAAGCACGACCTTTTCCACGATGATTGAGTAGACAACGAAAGTCAAATCCAAAATATCCCAATGCAGTAGTACTAAAAACAACTGAAGATGTGGAACCTGCCATATACGAGGAAGCATCACACAATCTAGAATTGAGGAAAGCTATGGAAGAAGAAATCCAAGCCCTAAATCAAAATGAGACATCGGACCTAGTGCAAAAACTAAAGGATGTGCAATATATATCATGCAAATGGGTGCTCATGTTAAAGATGCAGTCCGACAAATCAATTGAAATATATAAAGCTCGGCAGGTAGCTCATGGATTTTCTCAAAAGTATGATCTAGATTATGATAGGACATTTAGCCCAGTGGCAAAAATTATCATAGTTTGTGTATTATTAGTTCTTGCGGACAACGAGTCATGGAAACTATGGCAAATAGACGTAAAAAATGTATTTCTCTATGACGGCTAGATTGAGAAATATATATAATACAGCCCAAAGGGTTCGAGAGCATAGTCCATCTAAAGTGTGCCTACAAGCTGAAAAGTCTTATATAAACTAAAGTAAGCACCGAGAGCATGGTATGGTAAGAAGCTGAATTATTACTGCAAAGTGATTATTCTATGGCACCAGCCGACTCAAGTTTATTCGTGAAAAATAAAAATAGAAAGCTAGCAATAGTAGTAGTATTTGCAGATGATCTTATTATCACAGGAGACGATGAAAAAGAAATCAACCAAACTAAAGTCAATCTCTCAGTTCGCTTCCTCATGAAAGACTTTGAAGAGTTAAAATATTTTCTTAGGCTAAAAGTGGAGCATACAAGAGAAGGGTTATTCCTATGTCAATAAAAGTACGCTCAAGATGTGCTAAAAAAGTACAGAATGCTTGACTAAAAGCCCATCTTTACATCTATAGAACTCAATGTCAAGCTACGCCCTCTTGAAGGCCTGAAGTTGGAGGATTCAACAATATATTACCAACTAGTGGGAAGTTTAATCTACTTGACTCTTCCATTGCTGGATATAGCATTTGCCATCAATGTAGTAAGTTGTTATATGTAGAAGCCAAGGAAGTCACATCTAGACGCAGTACGATGCATCTTAAGGTATATTAAAGGAACTATCAATTTTGGTCTCATGTATAAAAGGAATACAATATGTGAGGTAGCGGGGTACTTTGATGCTGATTATGCTAGAGACCATGACACAATGAGATCAACTACTGGATATATATTTGATTTTGGATCGGTAATGGTTTCATGGTGCAACAAGAAATAGCTAACTGTATTTTTATCAACTACTGAAGCAGAATATAGAGCAGCTGTAAAATATTGAAAAATAATGATAATAATTTAAGTTGAATGGTCAAAATCTACGTAGGACACCTTATGTTGCAAGGGTAAACTTTTTGACCGACTAGGCCAAATGAGTAATAATGAGCCTTGACCAATTATTATTTAAATATATCATGCGTTATATTTATATTTATATTTTTGAATGTTATTTTAGCAACCTGTGTAGCTTGGTTGGCATACAGGTAGTCCAAGTGATCTTAGAGGTCTAAGGTTCGTATAGGGGGTTCCACAGAAAATAATTAATTTTTGCACTTTTGACTCTCCAAGCATATAGGCCCTACAAGATAAGATAAGATAAATATCTCAGTGGATAATATGATATTAGAATTGGAATTTAAGTTAAAGTGATTTATCTTTTATTCCTTTCCTAGAATTTTAGGAAACCTACGAGAACCCTTTTATAAAGGGTTTGGAGAGTTGGTGGATGGAGGTATCCGTAAAAGAGATTTGGAAGATAAAATTGTAGAAGAAGAGAAAGCTAAGGCAAGTGGAATTTTATTTAGAAATTGTCTTTAGTTCAATAATTATGTAATTTTTGTGTTCAAATTATCTTTATATAATTGTTATGCATGAAACATTACATTATATGATTTTTAGGCTATATTTGATATAATTAAATTTTATAATCTTAAGCTTTTAGGATATAAAATTTTGTAGGTACATATGTTGAATTTTATACTTGAAATTATACGTATTAAGATTTTCGAGTTTTACTATGCATTTTATTTTTATATAAATGCATTGGTATGCTATAAATATATGCATATTAAAATTATTTATTAATGATGTGGGTTAATGTAATAATGCTTATTATAATATTAACCTACGTAAAATCTCGGATGTCCCGATTGAAATTCGTCTAGGAAGAATTTTCGTAAGAAAGGAAATTCGTCTAGGAAGAATTTTCGTAAGAAAGGAGAAAGGAATTCATCAGAGGATGCGTCAGAGAGCAAATACGGCTAGAATATTTTGGCTAGGAAGTTTACCTTGTATTTGCAACTAAAAATTTTTCATCGTTTTTATTGATTTAATACATTTAATATTTTTTTTGGTGCTTCTAATATCCACGTGTTTTTGGAAATTAACATGTAGGTCATTATAGCAATAAGGGCTAAGTAAGAGAGGCTTTGATGGACTCACCTGCAGTAAAGGCCATGATGATGTGGCTTAACATAGGACGTTCATTCTATTTTGTTATGATTTATTCATTTGAACTCCGATTTGAATAATAAAATAGTCTATTTCTATATTTTTAATACTTCTAGACTTAATGGAAGGGTTTGATTTTGCATCTGTGGCTAAATTTTTAAGATATTAAACTAAATAATTATTTTATCATTTAATTAAGTTTTATTTGTGTCATTATCCATTTTCAAATCATTTTCTACTTGCTAGTAATATTAAGACTAACCCATTATTTTTATAGGTGTACCAAATCAAATAGGACACTGGCATTTTGGATTTACAAGGAGATTTTGAAGAATTATTATTTCCATTTATTTATTTTAAAGACATGTATTGAGAATGATAGACTTGCAAAATTTCTTTTTCTTTGTGTCGTGATGTAATAATGGAAACATGACTGGTGGAAGTAGAACTTTGAAAATTTTATAAAATTGTAATAATTAATTTCATCATAAATGTGTGATTGATCTTGAGAAATTGCATTAAATATACGGTTCAGGATTACTTTTCTAAACCAGTATGTTACAACAGCAGTCATGGAAGCACAGGAAACTAAATGGCCGATGCAACTAATGAAGGATCTACACCAATCTATTGATTATTTTGTGCTCATATACTGTAATAATGAATCTACTATATGCTTAGTAGAGATCCAGTATTTCACGCAAGAACTAAGCACGTGGAATTGCATTATCACTTTATATGAGAAAAGGTATTACACGAAGAAATAAAGATGGAGCATATCAACATTCATGATCAAATTGTAGATATATTTGTCAAGGGACTGACTAAAGCAAAGTTTGAAAAGTTCAGAAGTCAAATTGGCCTAACAAACAGAATAGAGATAAAAAAAAAAAAAAAATCAGTGTTGAGGGGGAGAAATGAAATTCATCAATGACTTAATATTGATATATCATCTAGAAATTTTTAAAAGTTACCAGCTTACCTATCTAGATTTTTTTGACATTTCGAAGTAGCAATTTTTGAAAATTTTGGTTGCTTATTAAATGCATTTGGCAGTGGAGCATGCTTATAAAAGGAGGTGACCACTTCCCATGGCATGCATTGGTGGTATGTGAGCTACGTGAGTTGGTGAAGGTTGGTGGCAAGTGCTTAGTGTGCGTGAGTTGAGTTGTGAAGTTCTCATCAATATATCAATACCTCAATGAAGAGAATTTCCAAAAAGTTAGATTAATAAGGGAATTTGACGAAGAGATAAGCCCAATTTTGTGAAGAAGAATGGGAAGAAAACAGCTTTATGGAAGTTGGCTGGATGGATGAAAGTCTCAAAAGAAACGCTATCTAGATGAACTTTGTTGGTCAGGAAAGAGTCTCAGCTCTAATAAAAGGTGCTCAAAGAATGAACACAGACAGCAATAAGGAAAGTAAGGCATTGGATTTCTTCATTTCTATTTTGATGTTTGAACAGTAGTTGGTATATTAGAAAAATGGACGGAGATGGGAGGATCGATGGTTTTGCATTTCGGATGGCTAGAGCTTTTCCTGCCAGTTGCGGTTCTTCTTTGGCCGTTGGGAGCAAAGCAGCGGAGAGCAGTAAATTTGGGCGAGGCTTTTGCTTTTTTCTTTCCCGAGGAAGGAAGGAGAGGATGATAATAAGAAAACCTTTCTCAATTAATGAAAATCGATGATACTCATAAGGCAGTCCATTCATCACCCGCATGCGCCAGACAAAGCTGAGTAAACAGGGCTCATGACGGGTACTGTTGAAGTATGCCCACGAATCACTCGGTTAGAGGCCCCTAGTTGGAATTTTAAAAAAAGGATTGTGAGAAAACGACACCTGACCAAGAAATTGATTTTCATCAACTTGAGAGGTTGACATGGCTTCAGCAGATTGGATCCTGTTTTCTATTGTCACTTTTTAGAATTGTGGTTTGGCAATGGTTATGGTCCGCTAATCAATGCAGGTTTGCCCGGCAGCTGTTCTGTTACCGAGTTCTTATCCATCTGATGGTGACCTCTCTCTCTTAGTTCTTCGGTTTTATTACCCGAATGAATTTCCCGAACTGCCCTTTTACCAAGCTATTCGAATTGAATGATTTTGTGGTAGAAATAGTTTGGAATTCCATATGTCATAGAAAATGGGCATCCAATTCGAGGCATTGACTAAGGCCCACCACAAGCATGAAAATGGGGTCCATGAGAACGAAAAGCGGGGCCTCTAAATTCCATTGTTACCAAAATATTCATTTGCCTTAAATAAAAGTAGAAGATTCAAATCGGGGCAGCTAGGTAGGTATTTATTACTTATTCCGGAGAGATTTTTAAAGGGCACCATCAGTGGAAGGAATCAAGGGGAAAGAGGGCCATTGATATAGAGGAGGAAATGAGCTGGCCATGTGTCTGCCTTTCACTCGATACGCTCGTCATAAAGCTACAAGTGGTGTGAAGTGTATTTGCATTTGCAACCTGAAAGGTTTTGTGATATTGCACGTTCTGCACTCTTTAAGCATTTTAAATTTGCATACACATTCCTACCACCAAGGCAGTACTGGTAATATATGATGGCTGGTAATCAACCCACTGGGTTCAAATATTCTCTCCTTGGTGGAGTTTTACATGTGTCCTCCCTGAAAATTAGGGTTTTTTTTTTTTATAATTTCCCTCAAAGGTGGGGTTTTTACAGATTTTCGCTTAGTATGTTAGAAAAGAAATTTCCTCTAAGTGTTAAGGGTTGTGAATTTGTTAGATTGTAACATGTAAGTTGTATAAATACTTCTGCATACACGTTCCTGATTTTTGAAGCCCAAAACAGCGGCAGAGTTGGTCCACGGGTGACCAGCTACCGCGAATGGGCCCAACTCACGTTGCTTGTGGATTGAGCCCCGGGGCCCGTCCCAACGTATGCATTAGTTAAGTATTGTCAGAATAAAGAAATTTTTATGAATTAGGAAAATAATAAAAGATGGAATTAAAAATAAGTAATTGAAAAGGGCATTTACTTGACTGCATACGAGACGAGAATTCTCTGCATACATCGTTTCTTACTCAACTGGATTGGACGCCCATTTCGGACCCAAATGCCCTTTTTGGAACGGTTGGCAGATTTTAAGAAAGTGGTGGTTTAGGTGACAACAAAGGTAGTAGATTAAGTACTCATAAAAATAAAATTAAAAAAAAAAGGTAGTAGATTAAGTAAATTTCAGATAATATATTATATTAAAAGAGGGATCTTATTATAAGCACTGTCGGATCCGAAATCAGAAAACTAGCATAGCATACACAAGATAGATGATGCAGCCGAAGATCATATTCTGCACAGCAGTCTCAGCAGCCACCTTAGCTGTCATCCTCCTGGCCTTGATCTCACCATCACCGGTCAATAATAAAAAGGCACAGAAGAGCCCAACAAGGTCATGGCTAGCTCTCTCCCTCTACATCCAACATCCCCAACCTCAAACCCACACCACTCAGCTGCTGGCTGGTGCCCCTGGGGCATTGGTCTTCCATCACACTCTCACTGAGGAACCCCAAAAAAATTCGCAAGCTGTAGGGAGAGCCCAGGGCTTCGTCATCCCTACCCAGCCATTCTCGCATTCCGACTTCAACATCGTATACTTGACGATCGACAGCGGACATCTCTCGGGGGGACTCAGCGTCAATGCCAAGAACATGGGCCACAAGGCCAGAGAAGAGCTTAAGGTTGTGGGAGGTACGGGATCCTTCGCATTTGCAAGAGGGACTGCTGTCTTCACGAGGCATGGAATGCTGCAGTCGGATGGTGACAGTGCGATGTACCATGTGAAGCTGCGGTTGAGATTTCCTGATCGTAGGATCCAAAAAATTCCTAGATAAAAGAAGGCATGTACGTATTTTAGGCATTCATGAGTTGTGAGTTTTTTGTGCTCGAATCTCTTTTTGGCCACTGACTGCGGCAACGTCTTTATCAATGGAATGGGATTGTCGTGTGCTCTACAATCTAGCAGGCTGCCTTAATTTCCGACGAGATTTTTCATGTTTTTTACTACAGGGAACGACCGTGGGGGCCTGTTAAAATGAGCCCAACGCTGTGACGTTGTTGGCTGGAATCTCAAAAGCAAAGCGGCTGGCTTTTACTCCTACGGCCTTTTTGCCTTGCGAAGTACGTACCCACTTACGGATACTACTATGCATCTTTTATACAGACGTGATTTTTCACTTGTATGGACACCATATATCTTAATGTATTCTAGTTGACTACTTTCCCTTTCAATTTCCTGTCTCTGGTTTTGTTAGATTAGGGCCTGAGGATTTTCAGGATGTTTTCAAGTCTCGATTTCATTTATCTTCACAACTAGATTGAGATGGGGATGGGATAAGCATGTGATGAAATTTTTCACATTTCCAAAAAATAACAACTTAATTTCCTTATTTTTTCATAATTTTTCCCATTACTAAATACTAAATACTAAATAAATGGCCCATACGAGTCATTTATTTGCACATGGCGGGCAATATAAGACGTAGATCATGATTCTAAGTGGTTGCAAGATGAGTCCATGGATGGATCACAAAGTGAAGTCAAGGTAAGATCATGCATACTAAATGCATCATGGAGATTACAGATCAAATCATTCTGGCTAATGCACCTTATAGATCAAAAATTTGATGCATCATGACTTTGTTAGGTAGATGTAGTGACACTTGTGGAAGGCGAGTTTGGTTTGTGGCAGACACCAACTGCTGGGTAATGTTAACATGACAATGATATGAATAACTAATATGGGTTCGAACCAAAATTAAGGTGGAGGCAAGTGTAGTCCTCCTTATTCGGTTGGGAGCTGGTTGTCTCCCCATTTGATATTTGAGAGCTGGTGGTCTCTCTTTGGAAATATTGTTAGAATTGTCTCAGGACTTTGAATGTAATATGAATTGAAATATGTTGTAAATATACTTCAATCAAAAAAAAAAAAAAAAAAAATATGGGTAGCGCTTACAATCAAAAATATATATAGCGCTTATGTAGTGCACGTGTCGATAGTCTTAGACCAAATCGTAGACAACTGAGGGATCATTTGTTTCCCCATTTTTAAGGCACCAAATGAAATTAGGTTTTTAGGTAAGTGGTGCGATGATAAGGAGTGTTTTTTTTTTTTTTTTTTTCAAACTATTTCAAAATGAAAGGGAAATCACTCATGGAGTTTTTCCTTATGGAAGATGGATGCAAAATGTAAGCCCATATAGGCTATAAGTCATTTCATTTGAGGAGGAGAATACCTAGGTTTCATTTGGCCACGGATTAGGTGGAGAAAAAACCCGATTACGTAATTTACAAGGTGCTTAGCAAATTTACGATGACACATTCGCTGCTAAAAATTTTTTTTTTTTTTAAAAAGGAGATAAGAGTGAAATTCTCACGTGCGACTTATCAACTTCTGATAAACGCCTTACAAATTTACGCTATTTTTCTTATTATATCTCATCATTTTTACATTTTTTTCAAAAATATTTTTCTTACCCCATATCCCACGGAGCTCACATAATTACAAAGCGCCTTCACATATGAGACATGCAAACCAAAGAAGTGGATAAGTGGTAACTTAGAACCTCACTCACGTACACTGGCATTGGATTATTAAGATCCAAGATTTAAGAACCAACTCACACAGATGTTCGTGACCAGGAAAGACGTCACAATCGAATGTCCTCGGTTCCTTCCATGCTAACCATGGGCATCCTACTACACGTAGCCCCCACTTAAAATCTGGAAATTAGCATCCATTTAATGAGATTTAAAAAAAAAAAAACACGTTTTTAAAAGGTTGTTCATTTTACCATGATTAACTCCTCTCAAATCACGATATGACCCTCTCATTTCAAATTGCGCTCGCTTGCCAAAGGTCTCGGATCCGCAGCTGATTTCCAACCAAACACTTTTCCTTTTTCCCTCGAAGCAGACGGCGCTGATGAATTTTGGATCCCTAGCATTTTTTTACCATCACATCTGGGCTCCGTCGAAAAGCTAACGACAATATCCCGTCGTCGACTTTCTACCCGTTCCTCAGTTTAAAGCATGCCACGTAAACATGAACCTCAATATCCACACTCCGCATATATTGGATTAGTTGAAGGTCCGCCCTCCCTC
>JAXCLR010000063.1:62977947-63007756 GCA_035584095.1 Annona squamosa | reverse complement strand
TATCGCATGCAATATCTTCTGATTCATCTCTCACAAATAACACTTCTTCCTCTATCAGTATTCAGTATCAACCATCCATTAATAAATGTACACCAAACACCCCCCTCTAAATTAAAATCCATCGAGATTTGGGCCCACCGGTGCAAATTCAACTGGCTGAGAGTTATTACCGCACCACATGAAGAATTCTTAATAGCTGCGCAAGAGGAAGAGCAGGAAGACGAGCAGCTCTACCTCCCAGCAGCAGCAACCAAGGAAAATGGAAGCCATCCCGCCGGCTACACCACCCGACTACCAGTTCGAGTGGCCCGCATCTCCCTCCAACTCTCTTCAATCTCCGTCTTCTTCACCGCCGACAGTGGACTTAAGCCCGCCATTAATAGCCATGGTCGCCGTCGTAGGAGCCGCCTTTCTCATTGTCGTCTACTTCCGCATCATTTCCCGATACCTCATCCCTCCAATCCGCCGCATCAGACGTCGCCGCCGCCGCCGCCGCCGCTACCCCTTCTCCGCCTCCGATGTGGAGTCACCGACGTATGACGATTCGGATGCCTTCAACGGCGCCGCCTTCCATTTTCTTTCCCCGTACGGCCTCGACGAGACGGCGATAAAGACGATACCCCTCTCTGTCTACGCCAAGGGCCGTCGGCGGTCTGCCTCCGTCGACAGTGGCCGTGAGTGCGCCGTCTGCCTTCTAGAGTTCGAGGAGAATGACTCCGTCCGTACGCTGCCGGCCTGCGCGCACGCCTTCCACGTGGACTGCATCGACATCTGGCTCCGATCCCACGCCAGCTGCCCTCTGTGCCGCGCCGGCATCTTCCGACCCGAGACGTCGCCGTTCCGAACGCTTATGTCTGCCAGGATTCGCCCGAGCCTCGATGACGCTGTCCTTGGAAGCCTCATCCTTGCTAATCCCCTGCTGCCGTTGCCGGTGCCGCTGCCGCCTCCGGAATCTGACCCTCCGGCTCATGAGATAGTGCCGTCGGAACCGTCGCCAAGGAACGAGGTGGAGACCCGGAGCACGCGTCGAAATTTCCTGCTTAAGCGATCGTATTCTTTCGGCTTCGAGAGGAATCTCGCCGTCGATCGGCTGGTGTTGGACACGGCCACTGCATCGCCGTGGCGGTACCGCCGCGGAAGCTTCTGGAGCAACAAGCGGCCGTCCCCCTCCCCGTTCACGTCAAAGTCCCGGGTTTTCTCTTTCCGAGCCATGAAATCGCCCTTCTTCCGTCGACGGAGCGGATTCTTTCCGTTGTCGGAAAGCGGCGTAAGGTTCTCGAGCGGAGGGTCTTCCAGGCGGAGCAAGTCGCTTACAAGCCCTTTCTTCGGGCGGTCGGCTGCGGCATGGTCGATGTCCAGCCGTATGCGGTGCGGCGACCCGGAGGCACTGCTGTCGCCGGAGAGACTGAAGTGAAGGTTGACCGATAGCAACCGGTTTTCATCCGGAATGCCAAAGCGTCGCCGCGGGAGATGACCGGGAATCTGGGCTGGGCTGGGCTGGGCTGGACCGGCACGACGTTTTTAATGGGCGTGCGTCGCATGCCAGGAATTCAATGTCATTGCCGGGAAATGGAGTCATTTAATGCCTCACATAAATGCGAGTTTGGAAAAGCGGGAAGCGGAGCTTTCCACAGAGACCGCGACGCCTTTTGACAGGTATGTAAGGCCGTGAATTACACACATATACCAAAAAAAGAAGGGGCCAATGCATGCACCTACTCTTATAACCTTATCTGTACACGCAAGCATCATCGCCTTCCATTTTACTTCAGCCCTCTATATCGGCTGTTTGTGGATGAGATTATCGAATGGACGGTTAAGATGGTTTGCACGTATTTTTCTCGTCCACTCTCATCTATACACGCTCCGGTGCGTGGAATTGACTAGACTAGCGGGAAAGGCGGGGCGGGTACAGTGAGGCATTAATAGTCGATATATTTCTACCCAGCGAAATTGATCGATGGGCCCTCCCATCACGCATTTTTGTCTGATATATAATTTTTTATTGATAAAAAGGATACACCCTACCTCCTCACCCAACTGTGGCCGGCCAAAACTTGTCAATTAAAACTTTTCAACTCAAAATTTTTTATTCTTCCTAACTACTTTATTTTTTAATTATTTTTTCACATTTTTCTATACAAATTACCCTACTTTTCAATTATTTCTACACAACTATCCATACAATTAACCTATTTATTTTAACTTTATTCTCTTTACTCCTCATTATTACCCCTATTATATCACATTATTTTTTATCAATTTGACAATTTCTACTTTTAAAACTTTTCATCAAAAGTTTTAACTCCAACCAAACACATCCGAAATGAGTTACGGGTGGAGAAATCCGAATAATTTATTGTCAAAAAATTATTATTACAAATTTTATGAAGAATGGCCCAGATTTGTCCCACCAGGTTTGGTGGACTAAAATAGAGACCAAGACCATATCTACTAAAGTATCAGCAACATCATTCCCTCGCCTTAATATTTTTTTCTGATATCCTTGTGTTTACAACTCTGGTCATCTCAATTACATGTAAATTTTTGTTCCATCCGTTGCTGAAGGGTTGTAAATAAATCTAACATTTTAAGTTAACAGTGTATCTGCAGCTGACATTGTTCTCAAAAAGAAGGACAAAACTTCCCAAACCGGATCCTATGATGGGACCAACTGTGCCGATCTGGGGGTGGAACTAGCAACTGGAGGCGTTGGAATAGAGACATTTCTTCTGTAATGTAGTTGAATTTTTAAGAGAAATTGGGGAATAAATGTTGAGAAATTTTTTTTTTTAATTTCATTATGGTATATCTTAAATCTTCCCAATTACATATATAATTTTTATTTATTTTTTTTTTGAAATTCTTGAGAAGGGATATAAATCTAACATTGAATATGTGGTTCCTTACCGGGATTGCACCCGACAATCCCGCCCACAGCTGAGAGAGATGTGGCAGGCAGTGGCGTGTAAAAAATAAGAGCTGCCTGCGTTAACTGATGTAATTTTGGACTAGTATCTAACTGTTTGATGATCTTGATAACTGACAAGAATCATCTTTTCGATTATGAGGTGATGGAGATTTAAAATGGTCGCAGCATGTCCCGCCCGTCTGACTTTTAATTCTTTTCGAAGGTACATTTGAACCCACAACACAAGGTTCTACCAATGACCAATGAATAAGGCCACCCAAATAGTTAGCATGAATTGTTTATAATATTGTGAAGGCCCCACTCCGAGTAATCCAACTAAAATCATCTTGTCAAGGCCCCACTCGGAGTCTTAACACACTAGTTTCTTACAGATGAGACGAACAGGCAAACGGGTGAATATAGCAGCATGAATTGTTTATATATATATATATATGCGTGCGGATTTTTTTTTTGATTGGAGTATATTTACAACATATCTTAATTCATATTATATTCAAAGTCTGGAGACAATTCTAACAATATTTACAAAGAGAGACCACCAGCTCTCAAATATCAAATGGGGAGACAACCAGCTCCCAACCGAATAAAGAGGACCACACCTGTCTCCACCTTAATTTTGGTTCGAAGTCCCACGCGGGACTCGAACACGCGACGGGCGGATTTTAATTTTAAAGAGAAAGAAGTTTAGAAGCATGCTCAATTTTATTTTCTGGATAACGACTGTGGACCCGTATTAATCGCCGACTCCACTAGTGACTATGAGGCGAACAGGGGTGTTGAACTTGCACATGTTTCCTTCTCTCTGTTCACGAGGGTTAAGGGTGCTGTTGGTATTTGGTATTACCAATACAGTAGCTCTCCAAGTTGGACCACCCCATTTAATGGTCTTAGTCATTAGCATTTCATTGTGCATTTGTTCACAATGACATCTCACTTTCCGTCCAGCTCAATTGGTGGGTGGGCTATTCTTTTTCCCTTGCTCTCCCAAATCTTCCATTTAATGCTTTGTATCTCCTGAGTCTTGCCAAGGTGATATGCATGATATGGCATGGAGAGCCCTGTGTCATCCTTATGACTGTGGCTAAAAATGTCCTTGTCTTCGTTGTTTTATTTAGAGACAATTAGGGCTTGTTTCAAATTTTTTAAAATTTTTAGTTGTGGGTGTATTTGTCTAATCTTAAACTTTTTCACTCTTCATAACTATCTTATTTTTTAATTATTGTTCATATCTTTCTATATAACTATTTAACTACTCATACAAGTAAAATATATGCTTTAACTTAAGAATTGATCCTATTAACCTCGGCTAATCACAAATGGCTTGCGCAGCTCACCTAAAAAAATTCATATAAAATCTTTTTTATTTTTTCATACATTTGTTTATCTTAAGTGTGTTTAATATGTAAATTATATTTTTCTATTTTTGAATATGTGAATATATTTTTTGAAAATTTTAAACATCTATGTTCAAAAATTTCAAAAAAATATATATATACATATCCAAAAAATGTTAAGAGTTTAGTTTATATGTTAAATATACTTAAGTAAATAAATGTATAAAGAAAAGCAAAAAAAGTGTTTTAAATAGGTTTTTAAGTTGGCTAAGCAAGCTATTTGTGTAGCCCGATTTAATGAAATCATTCCTCTTTTTTACTCCTTATCATTTACCTTCATCATATGATATCATATCATTTTTTCTCATTTCAAAAATTTCTCAAATGCACTCCAAATTTATATGTCTGTGTCTAAGATAATTTTTTAATTTCTAAAGCAGCTTTTTTAATTTTTAATATAATTTTTCTTATTCTCATCCAAACCAAATTACATCAAAACTTTTATATGGCTTGAAATAGGTTCTTAATAAGCAGAACTTGCCCTGCCCTAGTCTAATGTTGTCTATGATGCTATAGTAATGTAAGACTCCAAGCGAGGTCCGTACTATGCTATCTCCTTCTATTATGAACTTTTCTTAAAATGGAGGTTGCATCCCCGTAGCAAGAGGCTGGCTAATACAAGAAAGTTTATGGTTACATGCCTAAGATGTTAGCATGATTGGACCCAAGGGTCGGTAATGAAGAGATTTTGAAAAAACAAAATTGATGGGTTGTTTACGGGTGCTAATAATTAGCTAGATTGTGAGATGGGTCACAAAATTAATTGCTGAGTAAGATATTAAAAAGTTGTTGGTTTGATTATTAAGTTGGTTGTTAAATAAGTTATTAAGAAATCACTAAATAAGTTTGCATTCAACTTGATGTTATTATCTATTTTTCTCTAGTCCTAACCTAGTAGCTATAAATTGTTTGGGTAAGATAGGTTACGAATTGACACCCCGTAGGTTGGATGGACCATACTACCTACCATTTGTGTGTATTGCCTTGATGGAGATAAATGAATACTTCAGTCGAGAAAACAACAAGCTACGAAGAAGAAATGCATTACTTGCGAGCATCCTCTCCCACTGCGTAGGATGGGACCTTTTTTCTTTATAGGAACCCATGAATTAAAACTTCTCCAACCGAGTATTCGACATCTCGAAAAAGAATTATGGATGCTAGGAAATGTAATTTGGGTTTATACGGATTACTATAAAAACATACACAATAAAATAGAATCAAATAAACAATAACAAGATATATATACATAAGATACTAAGATTTATATAGAAAATTCTTTAAACCAAGATAAGAAAAACCATGTGAGAGGAAAACAATTCACTATAATACATAGGTTAAGGTGATATTTATAAAATGACTCACACTCATTCTTTAAATGTCTCACACTTTGTCACGCTACGTCAGGACATCTTAGAAAGCGTGATTGAATCCTTAACTAATACATCTATAAATAAGATATCCTACGGATACTTACACAAAATCAATAGCACTCTCTTGCATATTCACCATGCACTCTCACATACAAATAAATACAAAACACAACCCAGTAGTGAAAACTAGTAATGTAGCAAGTTATCCTAGTCGAGACTTAGGTATACAGTGCTCATAGAAGAAACTTTGATCCTACCGTCTACTCCCAAAGCAATGGCTAAAGATGCCTTTCCCTCACTTAGTGGAAGTCTTTTCTCATAGTTTTTTCATTAGTACCAAGAACAATTCTCCTCATAATGGGAGACAAATGCTCCTAGGATCTAGACACAAGTCAAAACTTTTACCAACAGGGCTATGCCTATATCGGCGTACTTCAAAAATATTTATTAAGAATAAATTTAATTATAATTAATATATTATAATCCAAATATCGATACATAAGCCCAAGAAGCCATTAGCAATGGCCAATGTCGCAGTGAGAAGCGAATACAAACATACAGTGGTTGTGCCCGTGCCTGAACCTATACCCACCATCTCAACCAACTCAATACGCAGCTGCATTGATGCACCAAACAAGCAGGTGGCCATCTAATGAAGGTACTTGTCTTAGTTATCCTAATCAAACTAAAGGAATCAACGCAAAGTTGTATCCCTATTTTCGTATGATTTTACCGTCCTTGATGACGTCTAATTCGTCCTCAGGCGTGGTCCAGAATTCCCAGTGCCACCTCTCTCCATAAATATATGGGCTGATGAGGTCAATGGCCGTCCCGCCAGCAGGTCCCACACGCTTGAAGATGACCTTCACTCTGATTCAAGGTTCACAGATTATAGTTACATGTGGACGTACAACAAATAAAAATTGCTCAAAAGGTATAAATAAAAGGAAGTGCTTTTCCCACTTATCCCAAATACTAAATACTTTAATTAGGCCCTATTAATACGATTTTGTAAAATCAAAACCGTTATTTTAGGTGAAATGATGTTTTATAAAAAGAAAGGGCAAATTACACGTATACCTACAAATTTTACTACTCATTTAACTTATACTTACGAACTTTCAAAAATGCATCTTGTACCCATAAATTTTTATCCGAATTCTACTAATACTCATGTCCTTAGGAATCCGTTAAATGTACGTTTAATCCCCTTGTGAAATAACACATTTGCTCAAGCCTTAATCTAGTTTGAAGTTAGTTTGCTCAAAATTAAATATTCATATTCAAATCATATGTTATTTTATAATTATAAAATTACTAAAGATTCATTATAATATGAATTTTTAGATGTAAAATTATAACTAAATATAAGTATATTCATCATTTTATAAAAAGTTAATGACGTCTTTAATGGATTCTTAACAGCATTGGTACATGTGGAATTAAAATGAAAATTTATAGATATAAGAATCATTTTTGAAAGTTTGTGAATGTTGGTGGAGTTAGAGGTAAAATTCATAGAGTAGAGGACGAATTCACCCTAAAATAAATGAAAGAAAACATAAGTACATGCATTATACATACATGACAAAAAGTTTAGCAAGTTTATATACAATGTAAAATTATTCTAGTTTTATGATATATCATGATTATTTTATCAGAAAATTTTCAATTTTCTCTTGAATATGATACATTAAATATATTGGATAGTCTAGATTTCATAAAAAAAAAAAGTTTGATAGAGTTAAACAAAGCATTTTTTACATTTGAGTTTCCACTAAACCACTGTCTCATATATAAATATATGATTAATAATATATAGAATAGGTAGGCTTCACAGGATGAAGAGAAAATTTTTAGGTATTAATAATGATAGACACATTTAACAACTTTTTAAATTTATGAGATGTAACGGAAAAGAATCAATCTAATAACGAAAAAGCAGGAGATGGTTTCCAAAGCGGAAAGGTAAGCTACCCACCCGCCACCCACCCATTAAATTCAATTTGTTGCACATTGAGGCATTTAATTTAGGTGGAGCATGTGGGCGAGTGACATCTATGGTAAATTAAAACAGATAACTTCAATTACTTTTGGAAGAGCCCCGCATTGGTTGGCTGTTGCCGCTCCGCACTTGCAGCTCTATACTCTATATGCCCTTTTCCTAACACGTTGACTTGCGACCCCGCGACAACTGGCACACAGACTTTTACCTCCTCCGTTTCGTTTCCTTCGGAGTTTTGTGCTTTTCTTACCTTCCAACAGCTCATCCATACCATACGAAGAGCTCAGCTCTTTTTCTATTCGATACATCGATTGCCGACCCACTCGTATGTCCGAAATTTATTTATTTATTTTTAGCTGTTTGATTTTTACTTTAGGTTAGTTCATGCGTTATATTCTTCTTTATAAAGATTTTTACGATATAAAAATATTTTTAATCAATTTTGTGTATAATTTACAGAAAATGCAAATGCACGAGACTTTTCGAAAATGCCAGGACAAAAGTTACCTGACACAGCTTGGCATTTGCGCTGCTAATGGTTATATCGTATTCAGCTTGACTGATTAATCCACTGGCCTGTCGACTACTCATGGATTTGATAAATCATTTAGACTTTTTCAAACCAAAATTCGGTTGTACTATAACTAACTTTTAGAATAGCCAATTTCTATACATAATATTTTTCTTTACCATGCATGACTCCTGTTATGGTTTGACACTTTGAATGTGATTTTTTGTTTTTAACATAAAATAAATAAAAGATTTTTTTATTATAGACTTTCTAGCTACAGGGATGCCATACTTTTCACCTGATTAAAGGTGGCGCAAGTCTTTCATGGAAATAATAATAATAGTAATAATAAAGTGGTGCAAGTCTTATATTTACTTTTATACCTAGATACATGTAATAAACGTGTACGAATGCAGTACTACCATTTTTTCTTGTATTACGTTACTGTCTCGTTTGTAGGCGGCACGTGAACATCTCACATAAACATAATCCATGGATGACATTAATATTTGTAAGTGAAAAACAGAGCAAACAACTCCTGACGACTGCATATATGCGTCTTGCATGAGCCGGCCTTGGAAATTAATTCTTGCCCGATAGATAGATATATATATATATATTATATGTAGCTTATTATCAAATATATATATATATATATAGTTCTCCTGCGACACAACTCAACATATATAATTAATGTCAAGGGTTATATCATGTAGTAATATACGGATCGGAATGCGTGGTCGTTGGATCGTTCAATCTCGGATTAGCATGCATTCATGCATGCTTGTAATATTGGATTGTCCTCTCCACCGCATGATCCTTTATTGATTACTACCTAGGGGCTAGGAGAGAATAAGAATGGAAAGCAAGTTGCCGGCTTGGCATACCCCCGCTCCACGGAGACCTTCGAATTGGGAATTGCGAAAGGAGAACTGGGGATCGAGAAAACCTACGGGATTTGAAAAGTACAGCCCAAATGTACGGATACTAGCCATGCGTGCTCCGGATGGTAGAGTGGGATAGTAACAAGGGTTTGAATGAAAAAAACGTTAATGTGCATGCTAGGATGTTAATGGAAATTATATTGAAATTGAAAAATGCGAAGTTATCAAAATGTTGAAATTTATATTGTGAATTAAAAAGTAAAATTATTATGTATTGAAAATTTTAAAAAATAAAGGAATGAAAGAGTTTTTAAGAACGGAAAAAAATTTTGTTTCATCCCTTTTCCCATCTTGATAGGTAGTTTACAAAATGGGCCAAAATGAATATCTTTTTTTCAAAAACATGAGTTTTATATATATATATATGGATAACGTATGGGCATCCGGCTGAATGAGATATATACCCTTTGATTTGATAATTGATGTTTTGATGAAATTTAAATAACTCACACAACAAGAAAATACATTTTTTTATAACCTTTATTGCTGAGAAAAAAATTTTATTTGCAAAGAAAAAGATAAAATTTTGTTACTTATGGTGATGCTTTTATAGACCCAAATTTTTTCCTATTATAATAATATTTTCACAACTAAGATTATGTTTGAAAGTGATAAAATTTTTAAACGAAAAGTTTTAAGATAAAAAAATAATATGCTATAATAAGAGTAGTATCAATGAGTACAAAAACAATGTTAAAACAAATAGATTGGTTATATAATTAGTTATATAGAAATTATTAAAAAGTAAAGTAATTATATAAAACAATGGGAAGCAATAATTAAAAATAAAGTAATGATGAAAAATAAAAAAAATTTATTTGAAAAGTTGTTGCTCTAGCTAAACATACCCCAACTCAAAACTACCTTACTCAAACACAAAAGTCGTAAATTATTGACAATTAAATTTTTTTTAGTGGTTGCTATTTGAGCCAATGTTTTAACAACTAAATTTCAATCTTTGGCCAAAAAAAAATGCTAAAAATTAAATTTTTTTTGTTAGTGTCATGCTTATGAAAAATTACCAGGAATATCATAATTACAAAGAAAATCTTTAGTGCTGTATGATTCAACATCTTCTATGGTAGGATCACTCTTTCAATTTGGAATTATATATAGTCAAACATGTATGTAAAAGGAAATGGTTGAGTACACATAAGTATTGGATTTGATACATATCTGTTTATGTTTTATCCTTTATTTATTTTGAACATCATTACCACTATAATCTTTGATCATTTATACTTCATATTCCCTCCAATCGGCCGGCCAATCGGACGTGAAAATAGATGATTTGTAACAGCCACAATTCATAAAAGTAGAGGGTTCCGAAAAAATAAACAAATTATTTTTTTAAAAAAATGTTCCCATGTGAGGCTAGCTAACTGTGGGGGCAACAGGTAAAAAGGGGGTCCGGCCTTATAAAAGCCTCAGCGAATTTCTACGCAGACTCATTAAGACGAGACCGAAAGAGTAAAATGGTAGCTGTTTCTTCCCCTAACAGATTCCACGGCCTTTCGAATTTATTGCTCTTATCTAACAACAACCATTTCTTCCCTCCCTCCATCTGCTGGAGTTAAATTCACATCGTTCTGATATTTCTCTCGCTCACTCCACCCTCTCTTCTGTTTCAGACCTACTCACCGCCACGTCTCCCTCCCCGTCGCCGCCCCAGGAAGATGGCAGTGGTTTACAGCGTGAAGGTGGAAGAATCCAGGCCGTCCGTTGGTGACACGCCATCTGCCGGCCCAGTTTACCGCAACATCTACGCCAAGGACGGCCTGCTGGAGTTACCAGAAGGGATGAACTGTCCTTGGGAGTTCTTCAGGTCTGTAGAGCTAGCTAGCATTCCTTTCTCCTCTTCCAATTGTCTTGGGTTCTGCACCGCCAAAAATCCTCATCTTGCTAGCTTGCTAGTTTCAATCGTATATGATATATATGAGAATTAACTAAGAGCACCCATTTGATTAGACTAGGTAAAAATTCTTGATTATCTGAACTCCTTATGATGCTTGGGTTGATCGTATCCTTAGATTGTTGATTTGAATGAGCCATTTTTAATTTCTTGAATATATGTGATCTTGTGGGATACGATTTGAATGAGCCATTAGCACCCAAATACGTTTATTTTTGGTGGGAAAATCAACCCAATAAGCAGCATCTGAAATGGCTAGTACTTTTTAACTTTTATGAGCCGTGCGTTTCACACACTTTCATATACATGCCATAGGTCGGTGTTGTAACCGTTGTTCAGGTCAACGGAAGAAGTTGTGACAACTTGCAAATGTCATGTCTGTTTCCATTGTCATGTACTCGTGTGTATGTATATATAATATAAATATATCTAACAACTCCAAATTATGCTATAAACAAATACTCCAAATTAAAATAAAATTATTTCCTGAAGAAGGGGTCTTTATTTATTTTTTTTTTGGATGAACAAAGTGTCTTTATTTGATAACAAAGAAAAAGAGGCAGGAAGAGATTTCTTTTCTTTATTCCTTTTACCCTCCTTTTAAAAAAGCATAATATTTTCTAATAATTCTATTATTGTCATTCTTTGTTTATGTTTTCAATTAAAATCCTATTTTTCTTTTCTAAGAAGTGTTACTTTACTCCTATTCATTATTCTTAATATGCAGTGATATCATTCTTCCTTTTCTTGCTTTGTTTTTTTTTAACTTATTCTTTATTTTCTTATTTGAAACTCCATTTTTTTTAATATAATGATTGATAGAAAATTCACTTCATTTATTGTATTTTGCATTATTTATATTAATTATAAAAATTCTTTCATTTGTCTATTTTTATTATATATGTGTCTTATCTATAGATATGTAAAATCAACGTAATAAAATAGTTTAATACTAAATATTAAATTTAGAGTTATATTTTCAACATCTAAATCTTCTAAAATATTATTTTATATAGATAAATGATTTTATAAAGTATTATTAGATTCTGATATATATATATATATATGGATCTGAGTGTTTTCTTATAATTTACAAATCAATATATATTTTTCATAAGCATACTTAATTCGGATGAAATTTAGTCTATTAGATAAATAAATAATGTTAAATATAATAAATAAATTAAACTTTTCATCAAATATTCAAATTTTAAAATTTTAAAAAGTTATATAAAATTACTTACTTATATGTAATCTGGTTAGGTAGAAGTGAATCCCATAATATCTACACATATGTATTTCTAAAGGCGAAAGAAAAAGACATGTAACATGTGTATTGGCTAGTACGTTCGGAAATGGATCTAGCTTCTTTATTACCCCAGCAACAAGCAAATGCATGGTTTCTCAATGGGACATGGAATTGCTAAGATTAGAAAATTTGCTGCTCGTCAATCAAGTACTTTACAAGAATGACTAGATAATGGCTAACCTAAAGGGAATATCTAGATACTTGGAAGAAAGGCTGGCTTGGGTGGCCAGCCTAGTCGGACATCATTTATTAGATTATAATCCATTGGATGCGAAGGGTGTAAATTGAGTTTATTTGGGTAGAATATTTCATGTTTTAGATATTTATTTATACTAAAAAGTCATTACAGATGGAATTTTTCAACTTTAGTGTTCATAGACCGGTATTTAATAAAATTTCCATCTTTTTTTATAGTTCTCCGGTTCAGCATTCAGGTAACGGTTATTCGGATTTCTTGTGCGTGCGTAAATGATTCGCTACTCCCGCGGACCATGAGTGTACCGATTTGGAGATGTAAGGACGACTGCCTGCCGCTAAGTTGCTACTTCATTAAGATCATTGCAACATATACGTGCCTGAAGTCAAATGATTATGCATTTTTTTTTCTTTTTTTTTTCTTTTTTCAATTGGTGCATATATTACTGTGACAACTTAATTTTAGGATAAAATATTTTTACAATCCTTTTTTCGAGGATTTTTTTTCTACGAATACCTCCATACTCTTTAAGAACATCCGTAAATACTTTGATGGTTGAGCAGAACAAATAACAACACACGACCACATTCAAAACCAAGGACTCCAAAATATATACTTAAGTTGAATTATGAATTAAAAAAAAATTATCCTAGCTACTTGCCAACTTACCCCAGAGATTAATGTCAACATGGCCTGTGACGTGGTCCTTGACATTGGACAAGAGCCCGCAACACCATGAATAACTGAGCACCACCTTCCCGTTTTTTCGAACCCAAGCCTACAGCTGGCTGCATTCTAGACTTCCCTTCTATATCTCATGCGCCCCCAGCGGCTGGCCGGTAAATATGTCTCCAACCGTTATTTTCCCACTACAAAATTTGTAATTTTTTGAATTTATATCTTTTTATTTTTGAAAATAAAACGTGCATGGACACATGTCATATCTTTTTCTTAAAACAAAAATAAAATACCAATTAATTTAATCATTAAATTATCAAATCCACATAATGAAAAGGTTTACGTATTTTACTTTAAAAAATTGAAAAGTAAAATATATTTTTTTTTTTTCCTAGCTGCCCATGTTTGCGCCTCGAATTCCGAGGGCCGCATTTGATGTCCCCCGCTCTTCAAATCGGTCGGGTAAAAAAGAGTTCAAAAAAAAATTGCACTAATATAACCAACCGAACATGCGTTTCGAAGCCTCCGCACAGCTTCGAATCCCCGGTCGGCCGTTGGTGTGGCTTTTGTCTCCTCCTAAGGAAATTTTTAATGATTTATGGAACAATCAGAAAATTGCACTAATTTCACAGGATAACTTTCAGTTGTTGACATACAATAATGCGACTCTTTTTATCGGGTCTGCCATATTTCTATGCCGACGGCTCAGATTTATGAATAGGAAATCTTACAGTAATGCGTGCAACGCGCGTGTAAAAATGCAAAGAGCGAGCCGCGTTTCTGCACAAAATTTTCTCACTTCAACAGTCCGTTCGAAAATCAGTTAACCCTCTTCATCGCTCCTCGCCATTTCACCTACACGGATAAAAGAGAGGCAACATCTATTTTGGAACTCAAATTCCTTCTTCATGTGTTGACCGTTAGACACTAAGCATAAAAAGTGAGGACATAAATCAAATTCAATACCACATTCCACTCCCCAAGGCATATCCCTATAGGATTGACATTATGGGTAGGTAAGTATGGTCTCATCTTCAAGTCCGGAAGTAAACAATAGTCTCCATGTTATTAAAAAAAAAATACCAAAATCCATTTATTGAGAAAATTAACCTATTTTAAATTTCATTTTTTAAGATTGCAGATCCTTCATTCATGATATGATTAGAATGCCAATTTCTATGTTGCAGTCAATCTATTAAAAGGAACCCCAAGAACTTGATGCTGGGCTGGCGTGAGACCACCGATGGAAAGGTATACTTCAAGTTGTTTCTACATTATGGGATTGGAGAAGGTGGTCCATTTTCTATATTTTTGCCACTTTGATCAATGTTAGTTTAGTTAGAACTATGCAACAGAGCAGCTTAGCATTTGAATTCCGATATGAATGTGTAGGAAATGGCATTGAATGCAATAAGTTATTATTTTCCCTTTCTAGGCCGGTCCATATGCTTGGCTAACATACCAGGAGGTCTATGACAAAGCTATAAGAATTGGCTCTGCCATGAGAGCTAGCAATGTTAATCCCGTAAGTGTTATCCTCAATAACTATTGCTTTTACTGTCTGTTGGGAAGACATTGAAGATGATTTTATTTGACTTTAGCACTAGTGGTATAAGATTGGCTTTCTTTTGTTAGGGCGGTCGATGTGGAATATATGGTTCCAACTGCCCAGAATGGATAATAACAATGGAGGTACGATTTTGATGTTCCATACAAGATTTTGCCCTTTTTTGGTGTGATATGTGGTTGCATTAGCTGCTTTTTCGTTCTTGAATACTAATGATTTCGTTCTTACAGGCTTGTAATAGCCATGGAATCCATTACGTCCCTTTGTATGACACTCTAGGTGGGTTCCTTTTCTTTTCATCATTGTCCTATAGTTAACCGTAACGTAGTTGAGAATAAATGTAACTTGAATGTTGCAGTTAAAACTCAAAGCTCATCAAAGTATTGGTAATGATATGGGCTTATGACCTAATGTACTCCCCTAGCTCTCCTAGGAATTGAAAATATGTCTCTCCAGCCAAGAATCGAGGGTGTCATACAGAAACCACTGCTAACAGTTTCTGTATGAAATCGGGTCCTTATTCATCTTGTATACTAGATATTTTATTGAGAAGCCTAATGACAAAAGGATGAACAACACAGAAAAAGTGCAATTTATGTATTTTTTTTTCCCATGCAATTATGATTTTTTGAGGTTTTGGGCACATTATTAATGTGACAAACTCACTTGAATTTGGAGTTGGCCTATCATTTTAACTATGCCAAGAAAGAAAGTCGATTGTAAGAGTTATAGGATGGATGGATTTGACATTATGCACGCTTTGTTGTTGCCTTCCTCTTTGCCCAAAGGGTGAAGCTTGAGAGAAAAACTATGTGTTTTGCTTCATACAAAGAATTGATTTATATAAGAGAAGATAGTAATCATATTTAGTGACTGAATGCATGTTGAAGGCGCTAATGCAGTGGAGTTCATCATCAACCACGCTGAAATCTCGATCGCCTTTATTCAGGAGAATAAGATTGATGTTGTAAGCTAGTTCCGACAATCACAGTGATTCTCTCAATAAATTTTAGTTGGAAACCACTGTAACCAGATCAATTTTGTGCCAAATCAACTTCATACAAACTTGCTTCATATACTAATTTTTTTTATTGGCTAGGTGATAACGAGCATTCCGAAATGCACCAGATATCTGAAGAGTATGTAACTATTTCACTCTGAGTCTTCGAGTTACATAAGATGATTTCTTCTATATTATTCAAAATTAATAATTTCTTCTATTTTTGTGTTATAGCGATTGTCAGCTTTGGAAAAGTTACCAGTGCCCAAAGGAAAGAAGCAGAGCTGGCGGGAGTGTCTTGTTTCTCGTGGGAAGATTTCTCTCTATTGGTGAGAATTAGATTTCTACAGTTTCGACACATTGGAAAATTCCAACTTCCAAATCCTCTCAAATCTTTAATGATCTGGATGATATTATTGGCAAACACAAAAGAACATGTTTTAATCCACAATTGAACTGAACTTTGAGTGGTCTACTCAAGGAAAAAAACAAAAAAATTTGAGTAGTTCATTGAATTAGTCTAATGACCGTTCCTGCTTCCTAGAGGTTAGACAAAAATCCCTTAAAAGTAATTATAATTTGCTTTCAATGAGATTGGGGTAATTTTGAAACACTTTTTTATAATTATGTGACTGGACGATTCTAGATTATTTGTGATGATTTCAGAGGACAAGGTAATGGAAGTCACAATAAGACATAAATTGACTTATATTAGAAATATTTCTCCCAAAATGCAAATGAACAGGGAAGAAGAGACTAACTAGAGTGATTCATTACAAAATTCAAGTACATAGATGTCTGTATTACTAGATCATTATTTGCACCAACCAAACACGATCCTCAAAAAGAAAATGAGAAGAAAAATTTTCATCTTTTCATTGTTTTTTGAACTTCTCAAAAAAGAGGTTTTATTTGCACAATCTTTAAAGTTTTATGTTTGTTATTCTCTAAATTGCTGACATATTGCCCTCATCAATTTCATTTAGGGGAGTGAAGATTGCGAATTGCCTCCTAAGAATAAGGATGATATTTGTACAATCATGTATACAAGTGGAACGACAGGTGACCCAAAGGGCGTTCTATTGAGTAATGGTGCTATTATGACTGAGGTTATGACCATGGATGATCTCCTTAGAGAAACAGATAAAGTGGTAATAAGCTAACTTATTCTTTCTTAAAAATTTTAAGATCCATCATCTGTCTCTTGCATAATTCATGTAGGGAATCTTGTTGCATAGAATATCATGAACCATTTCCTAACCAATTACATTAATTTATGGCAAACTTCTTTTCTTTAAAAAAACATTTTGAATATTCCGCAATCAAAAGATCATTTTTCTCCTGATTTATCACTCATAAGGGTGGAAAAAAATTATGTCGTGTGTAAACTATAAAATACTCAGGTGACAGAAGAAGACTCGTATTTTTCGTTCCTGCCACTGGCCCATGTATTTGATCAGATAATTGAGGCCTACTGTATATACAAGGGGGCGTCCATTGGATTTTGGCAAGGGGTATGGATAATGAACTTCTTTCGGTGTTTTGCTCCTGAATCCTTTTTTTATTTATCAAGGATGAAATCTTTTTTTGCCTTTAGGATGTTCGGTATTTGGTGGACGATATTCAAGAACTGAAGCCGACAATCTTTTGTGGTGTTCCTAGGGTTTATGATCGAATATACACAGGTGAGCACTCTAAATCTTTGTACATCCATGTCGGACTGTGCCTCCGTAGTCTTATTTGATTTACTATTTGCTTTTAATGAAGGTATCAAGGGTAAAATTTCAACAGGAGGAGCAATAAAGAGGAGGCTTTTTCATTGTGCTTATGGCTAGTATGTAGTATCATAGGCTTCCTTTAACAGATTAAACTCGTTAATTGAGACCTTTGGTCTTTTTTACATACTGTATTTAGATTCAACATCGAATAAAATGCATTATACCATGATGACTGTGTTGTTGTCAGCAAGTTGAGGAATATGAAGAATGGAATGAAGCATGACCAAGCAGCACCTTTCTGTGATAAAATTGTCTTCAGTAAGGTCAGTAATGCATTTCTACCAACTGAGACATAATAAGTCCACACTATGCTATGGAGCACTTTCCTCTCCAACTGCGAACTTGGATCGACCATTCATTCATTGACAGTGGATGAAAATCAAGAAGGAAAAAATACATCAAGGACAGCACTTCTCACTATTTGGTTGTTTTCTTTTTACAATGATTCATTGCTGGTAGGGGTGGATCAAAATTGATTAACGTGATCCAGATATTTGGTCGCAATCAATCAAAGACAAGCCTATCATAGCCATCTGAAGACAATAATTAGCCTATTTCCATCTCTATACTAAGACACATCAACCTTCATTTATCTACGTTATTTGTTGGGGTGTTAGAATAAATCATGTGGCTTGCCTCAATGGTCTAGATTAAATACTTAGATTGATAATTCACTTGGAACTTGTCACTTGGGATTTATTTTATTTGTATTTAATTCAGTTAAGTGATACCTCAATGTCAAATTTGTGTAGATCAAAGAAGGGTTGGGGGGACGAGTACGTATCTTGCTATCTGGAGCAGCACCATTACCCAAACACATTGAGGAGTTTTTGAGAGTTACTAGTTGTAGTGTTTTAATCCAAGGATATGGTACAGTATGATAAGATTTTTCTATTGAACCCTGCTTTCCTCTATATACGTTTACACTATTTAAGCTTGTTTAGGTTTTCATTCCTTTTCATTGAGGAAATTGAATAAAAAAATTAAGGAAATTCCTGATAGAAATTTGCTTTCAGATTGAACCATGTTGATTTAGGAGGCTAAACGCCCAAGTGTGATGTTCGAAGAAAATAAATATTAACAAAGAGGGAAGCAAAAATAGACAAAAGAGTTCATTAATTGTCTACCCTTCTAAATTGTACTTGACATTGTCCTTACTTGGTATCAGAGTGTGTTTGGCATTTGATTTTGAAAAAAAAAAAATTTTGATGTATAACTTTTTGCAAAGGGAGAAGTGACGTAATATGATAGGAATAATAATGAAGAGTAAAGAAAATAAAATTAACATATACAGGGTAATTGTATAGATAGTTATAGAGAAATGATGGTAGTTGTATAGAAAGATATTAAAAATAATTTTAAAATATGGTAGTTGTGAAAAGTGAAAAGTTTTACTTTGACAAGTTTTCATGATTTTCAAACACTCCCTTAGTTCCTTGTTATAAATGAAATTCTTCTATTTTATTAGAGCACCTGCTTGAAATCAATGCAGTTCATCTACTTTATTAGAGCCATAAATGGACGTAAGTCACCTCTTAGTTTCCTGATGCCTATGAATGGTGCCTAAATAGATAGTCTACCACTCAATTGGCAGGTTTAACAGAAAGCTCTGCTGGATGCTTTACTGCAATTGCAAATGTTTTCGAGATGATGGGAACAGTTGGTGTGCCTATCACAGCCATTGAAGCAAGACTTGAATCTGTACCTGACATGGGATACAATGCACTTGCTGAAGTGCCACGTGGAGAGATTTGCTTGCGTGGTAAAACATTATTCTCAGGTTATTACAAGCGCCCAGATCTTACAGAGGAAGTGATTATTGATGGATGGTTTCATACAGGTAAATTTCATCTAAGAATCCATCACAAATATTACTATCATTTGTTGCTTGTTACTTTTTGCTAAATCATTTTTTGTATTCACATAGCCTCACAACTTCCAAGACCTATCAGATTTATAATTGTTATGGTCTATTACCATTGTCACTAAAATTTGAATCTATATGGTGTTTATTTTGTCAAAGTAGACTCGTATTCATTTGCTTGAATGACATCCTGCTTGAAGTTCCAAAAGCAGTAAATTAAGGTATTCTTTCACTTCAGAAGCAATTGATTCGATGATTGATATTTCCAGCAGTTAATGAAAACCAAATTAAGTAGTTCAAGAGTATGATGCGATTTTAGATTAGAGTATTGATCAAGTTGACATCATCAACCCACTTATCGATAAGACTGTCAATATGGTTATTTCAGAATATACCAATTGATATTGCAGGTGACATTGGAGAATGGCAGCCAAATGGTGCAATGAAAATTATAGATAGAAAAAAGAATATTTTCAAGTTATCTCAAGGGGAGTATATTGCTGTTGAGAACATTGAAAGCACATATGGTCGTTGCCCTCTTATTACATCGGTATGAAATTTAAATAGAACATATTAAGAGGCTTTTATGCATCTGGCCTAATATTTGGTTTTGTATCAATTAACAAGGTCCTATTTGCCCAACTATAACACTGATTGCAGCAAAATGAGCAGAGATCATTTTGGACTACATTCTGACAAATGGTTATCATAATGTATTGTCAAATTGGTGTGGTATTGCAATGGCACACAATTGTCTTAATGGCTTGTAGAAAGTCTTACCAAAAGACATTGTTTGGTCATTGATTTCGTTCAAAGTTGAATTAGATACGACTGTTCATCTTTTGCTTTACATTAATTATTTTGCCTATTTCATCAACTTATTTGTTTTGTGAACTTTGGAGTTGCTAGATTTGGGTCTATGGAAACAGTTTCGAGTCTTTTCTGGTGGCTGTGGTTATCCCAGAGAGGAAGGCAATTGAGGATTGGGCAACAATGCACAATGAGGAGGGAGATTTTGAGTCATTATGCAGAAATCCAAATGCCAGAAAATACTTCCTAGATGAGCTCAATAACACAGGCCGCAAACACAATGTATGTTACTGCTTTTGATGATTTTTCATGTGTATTTTATTTTTAACTGATTTGAAACATGATGTTACAGCTAAGAGGGTTTGAGATGATAAAAGCAATTTACTTGGAACCTAATCCTTTTGACATGGAGAGAGACTTGATTACTCCGACTTTCAAATTGAAGAGGCCACAGCTGCTGAAATATTACAAAGTACGTTTCCATCAAACTAAGTTGCATCTAACAATTAGGGGGAGTAATACTACCACCACTTCGTTTGACTCCATTGACAAAATCAATTTCCACATGATATCTGAAGTCTGAACTGTTATGTCATGTGTATCATGGAGTTGGATGCTAATCAACGGTCCAGTTTGCCTGACAAAATCATGGAATTTTATATGGTCTCTAAAGATGTTTATGTCCTGCATATATTTGAATAATTTCAAGAATAATTTTTTTTTTTAACTAGAGAGTCTTTATCTTATCCAATTGATAAGCTTTTCAAAGAAGTTTGTTCTTCCATTTATGATGCTTACATGAGAGTATTGGTTGCAGGAACATATTGATGAGCTCTACAATGAGGCTAAAGGAACAAAGGCATAGTTCAATGATGAAAGACAAGAAATTGAAATGAAATTAGGAGATCATCTCGAACACATTATACTGTTGAAAAGTTCTGAAAAAAATTCAAGATGTTGAGAAGGATGGGGATGTGCCAGGACTGGAATAAATGGAACCAAACTAGCTAAGCACATGCAAATATTTAGAAGGAAATCCATTCAAAATCTGCATTCTTCTGATGTATTGATGATTGCTTTATCACTTTCATGTTTAAAAGTGTAAGTCTTCTGCTCCCCCAAATACAATTTGGCATGTAATAATTGTGAAGCCATTGCACTCCAACGGAAGAGTTCATGGCTGAAACACTAAGTTAAGGTAATTGGAAAATGATGTTTAGGCTTTAATTCTGGTGTGCTAATGAAAAAAATATCTCAAGTTTCTTGGTGCTATTAAAACTTTCAGCCGCATAAGGAGCAAGCGACTCAATGAAGGAAGAATTCTCCCTCAAAGGAAAATGAGTAACACACTGGGTAATCCATAGACTGCCAGACAGTAAAGACATAATAACTAAACTATCAAAATACTATAATCTTTATGGTGCTAAATCTTATGCAAGCATACCACTCAATACAATGATATGACACCCTATACTGTTCAAAAGTATGAGCATAACGGTCGGCATCCTGGAGCACATGTTCAGTATTCACTCTCTTTTAAAATTGAGAATTTTTCATATAAAAGTTATCCATCAGGATTCATATCTAGCAACCTGGCCCACCAAAATAGAAATACCTCCTCCAATCATCATTGCCGAATTGATTTGCATTGTCTGTAGTATAGCAGTTGGGCTCATCTATGACTGTCTGTGTATCACTTGGTGCATCTCTGAGTGTGTTTTGATCATCCACTGTCATAAGCATTTTCATGAAAGCTGCCCTTCCATACCCTCCATTAGGGAAATGGCCACTCCCCATCTGTGGCTGTCTAACATTCAGCGGGCTGAAAACCTCACCACCCCATCTAACACTGGTTGCTCTGTCTGCCAATGATTTGAAGAGGGACTTGGGAAAGTACCCCAATGGCTTCTCATTGTTAACGTTACCGACTACCACCCACCAATTTTTGGTTCTCACATCCTATAAGAAGAACCAATGTAAATTAGAATGTTTCCTGTCCAGGCCTATGGAACAATTGGGGTACAAAAACGAAGAGGAATGTGGGACCTTACCTTGAATGCTTGGAGTGTGAGATGCCACTGCTGGCCATTGTAGGTTGAGAACCGGGCAGCAGCACCAGGAGCTATATCTCTGCTTACTTGTACGAAGCCTGGGCACAGAGTATTATAGCAGCCTGTACTGCTATAATCATCATTCTATTTTGGACGTATCAAATAACAGTAGCTAATTAAGGAGATCCAGACACCATAATCAACGGTCTCTAAAAATAAAACGAACAAAATATTGCGGGAGTGTATTTATTGTGGGATTAGAGAGCATGTAGGGAGCTTCAGCTTCAGGGAGCTTACCGTCCAAGACACAAAAAGGCGAGGTTCGTGGTCACCGAATAGCGTTGGATGCACCTGATAAGGACAAAAACAAATTAAATGAAGTGGTCAGTTCAACCATTTAGATTCCAAATAAGCCCACGAATATCCCATGTCGAATGATCCTGGTCATTCAGCTTCAAGTGTCTGATTTTCATAGAAAGTGGATGAAAAGAATCCATGGTGGAGCTAGCCCTACAAAGAGAAACGTTTTCTTCCTTCCTGCAAGCCACGTGTTTGTGGTAAGTGGTAAGAGACGAAATCTTCTCTGTTAATGATCATTCTGTCATCGTTCCGATTCCATCCAGCCCATGCAGATTTTATTTATTTGTCAGTAAAAGCCCATGCAGATTATAGATGTGAGGACTTACCGCCCATCCAGCCTCAACGGTGTTGTAGTTGCCCGGATTGCCGCCCACTACCCAAAACTGTCCAAGGCTGAACTCGTCTGCACCAACCCATGGCTTCCACACGTTCATTTGCGCTCGAGCTCCGTAGTACTCACCGCCTTGTTTAGTATCTATGGAAACCCACTGCACAAAACAAAAGCAGCAGCAGCAGCAGCTAGTGATTAATAGGTAGTCTCTCTCTCTCTCCATACATCTAATAGAATTTTTTTCAAATGGGTCATCTTACATGATGACCACTGCGCGAGGCCCTGACACCCATTTTATTCAACTTGAATAGAGATATGACTCTTAATAAATCTTGCATTTGGATGCGTCGAATTGGAACTGTTCCTTGTGGGCAACCTCCAGTTGGCAGCTCAATTTTCCCTTCCATTTCTGAACTAGTGTTACGCATGCTTTCTAATCTTTTCGGGAAGGAAGTCGGCCACATCTGTGCTAAAGAACCATCATCCGTTGGATATATTTTGGATAAAAAATTCGAATCACCATTTTTCACGGGACATCTGCTAGCTCGTTAATTTTGTGTGGTAATATGAAAACGAACCTGAATCTCATGGTCTTTCAGCAATGGATGATCAAATGCTGGTTGCTTATAGATGTCCACACAGTCAAAGACATCGCCATAAACTGTCTGAGGAAAATGTGTACCCAAACGATGCTAAGGTAAATCAGAGAATATAGCATTCGTTTAATATTAAATGGCCAGGCACAGGAATAGTTCAGTTGTCCCAAAAACCATTAATAAGATTGAATAGCAGACCTTAATGCTCTTGACTGCAGGATTATTGGGAGAGCTGAGATGTCTCCTCAGTTCCAGATGCTCTTCCCAGCGCATTCCTGCTGAATCGCCTATCATAAAAGAAATGGCTATCAAAAACAAAAAGATTCCCATCCAATAGACCTGAATATAATTTGGACTGCTATGGCCTGAGAGGTGAACTGAAGAAAAGAGTAGGAAATGGCCCCTGCTGATATATCTGTTTTCACGCAGCTTTGTGAAACTTCCAAAACTATCGCATCAGAATGAGGTTCAAAAAGAAACCCATTGGTACAATTTCCTTTTTAACTTGTTAGGAGCCGCCTTAAAAAAGGAAATATCTATCCGCTAGGACCACGCACGTTGCAGCAGAATTATCTTTTTGAGGCCTGACAAGACATTGGATCTTTGCCGGTAACCGTCAACGCCTTCTCTTTTTTTATGGCCATACTGACAAGTCATGTCAAGTGGAATCAACAATTAGGCATGGATGGAACCGACTGCGAAAGCGCTGGACCAGTTTGCTCCATCGTTCCATTACAGACTAGATTTTCAATGAATCTTCCGTCCTCAAATGGTCAAATGGAGTGTGTATTATGCTGAACGTGTAGATCAATTCAATTATCATATCGCTCATTCGTTCCTAGAGATAAAAATGGATACAGGGCAAGATGAATGCACGTTTGTGTCAGATGGAGTGTCCAGTTTGCGCCATTCTTACCTTGAAAAAACTCGAATCAAACTCAAACCAACCCACTAATCTGCTCTTGAAAAACTCAATCAAGCTGAAACCATCCCACTAATCTTACCTTGTAAAACTCAATCAAGCTTAAACGAACCTACTAATCTCACCTTGAAAAGACCCGATCAGGCTGAAACCAACCCACTAATCTTACCTTGAAAAAGCCCGATCAAGCTGAAACCAACCCACTGATGTTACCTTGAAAACAATCAATTTGAAACCAACCCACTAGTCCTATCTTGGAAAACTCAAAACTTAAGCAAGCTGAATCCGACCCACTAATCTTATCTTTAAAAAATCAATCAAGATGCGCACTAGTCTTGTCTTTAAAAAACTCAATCAAGCGGAAACGTACCCAGTAATCTTATCTTTAAAAATCCAATCAAGCTGAAACCAACCCACTACCTTACCTTTGGAAACTCGATCAAGCTGAAACCAACCCATTATCTCACCTTTAAACACTGGATCAAGCTGAAACTAACCCACTAATCTTATAGGAACAAGAATATACAACTTGAGAAATAATTATTTTTATTCAATATTACAGAATAAAACTATAAGTTGAAGATATCAGGAGAGAATAATATATGTATATATGCATATAACTTGAACTATCTTGTCTGTTTTCCATGATTTTAGTAATTAAATTCTCTACGAAGGCTTACTGCAGGGAAATTGTATTAGTTGTAATACCTAGTTTTTGGGAATGCAGAAAGTGTAATAATATTCAAATTTGAAGAACTGATTGAAGTCTCTGACCAAGTCTGCTAACATGAGTTTCAAGGTTAGTTCCTCACGCCATTATCCCATCCTAAGACATTAGTTTGTATTTCCCTAGTGGCGACACCTGCAGGAGTAACAAACTGGATAATTCATAGACTGCCACTGCCTGGCATGCAGCTAAGTAGGGCGCTCAGGCATACTCGGTGGAATATCAACCGGAGAAAAAAATCCTCGGTACTCGGTAGTGCTGAATCACGAGACGCTGTAACATAGTACTGAGACATCAAACTCACGGCACATAAAAATGATACAAACTGTTTTCAAATTAGATATAACAAATGGCAAGCTGGAGAACAGAGCATGCTCGTTTTTTGCTTGCTATCTTGTAAACATAGTACCTTTCTAGAAATGATGGAGAACAACTTCTTATAAGAAGATTCGCCCATAAGGATTTGGACCTAACAACCAGGCCCACCAAAATAGAAAAACCTTCTCCAAGTGTTGTCACCAAATTGGTTTGGATCGTCCACGTTATAGCAGTTAGGCTCATCTACGACTGCATACGTATTGGTCGGTGCATCCGTTAGCGTATTTTTTTCATCCACCGTCATAACCATCCTCATGAACGCTGCCTTTCGAAACCCTTCATTGGGGAAATGGCCACTCCCCATTTGTGGCTGTCCAACCTCCTTCCCGGTAAAAACCTCACCGCCCCATCTAACACTGCTTGCTCTGTCTGCTAGAGTCTTGAAGAGGGAACTTGGAAAGTAACCCAACAGCTTCTCCTTGTTCAAATCGCCAAATGCCACCCACCAGTTTTTGGTCCTCACATCCTGTAACAACATGAATTAGAGCATTCATCAATTAGGTGTCCAGCAGGCGCATGGAATCAATGATATGCAGGCACAAAAAGTGGAAGGAGGACTAACATATTAACCTTGAATGCTTGGAGGGTGATATACTGCTGCCCTCCGTTGTTGGTAGAGACCGGTTGAACAGGGGAACCAGGAGCTACATCTCTGCTTACTTGTACAAAGCCCGGGCACAACGTATTATAACAGCCTGTTTCACCATAATCATCTGCCTGTTCTTGGACACATCATAACACATGACAGTAGCCAGTTAATTACGCAATCTAGACAACACGATCAGTGGCCCCATTTGGTCAATGAAATGAAAAAGCAACAAAAGTAGAACGTCTTTAATTATCTATCCCATTCCCATATTGGATTGAAGGAGGCTTACCGTCCAAAACACAAAAAGGCGAGGGCGGTAGTCGCCATACAAAGTTGGATTCACCTGTTAATTCATTGAAAAAAAAAAAACAGCCAGCATGAATTGAATTAGTATTAGTCAGTCCAATCCGAACATTCGAGTAACAATACTTGGCCGAGTTGGAAGCAGATGAGGAGTTACCGTCCATCCAGCCTCGACGGTATTGAGATCACCAGGTTTGCCGCTCGTTATCCAGAACTGTCCTAGGCTGAACTCATCTTTGCCCACCGATGGATTCCACACATTCATTTCTGCACGAGCCCCATAGTACTCACCGCCGTCTTGCGTTTGTATAGAAACCCACTGCACCCAAAATAACAGGGTATAAATAATAATAAAATAAATAGATAAATATAAACATTTGTAACAAGTAGCTAGTTGAGATCTTAATTACATGATGAAAAGTTGCCACGGATTTGATAGGCATCTTTTTCGACTTGGACAGAGATTTGATTCTTAATGAATCTCGCATTTGGATCCGTCGAATCGGAACCCTTCCTTGTGGGCAACCTCCATTTGGTAGCCCAACTTCCGCTGTCATTTCTGAAGTAGAATTGCGCCTGATTTCTAATCCCTCTGGAACCGAAGTAGGCCACATCTGTGTGACAGGACACAGTTGTCTTCATTAAACTAAGGGTGTGTTTGGTTGGAGGTAAAACTTTTGATGAAAAGTTTTTGGAGTAGAAGTTGTCAAATCAATAAAAAATGATTTGATATAATAGGAGGAATGATGAGAAGTAAAGAGAATAAAGTTAAAATAGATAGGTTAGTTGTATGGGTAGTTGTGTAGAAATGATTGAAAAGTAGGGTAGTTTGTATAAAAAAATGTGAAAGAATAATTAAAAAATAGAGTAATAATGGAGAGTAAAAAGTTTTAGATGGAAAAGTTTTAGTTGACACTTTTTCATGTGAAACAAACACACCCTAAATATAAAAGCATCGTCCCTTAGCTGAACTGATTTTGGTTTCTTTTGAAGATCATCAGTCCTGGTGGGGTAACCCACCCACAGCTATTTGTAGAAACATTTGTACAGCTAACCTTTTGGCAATGAATAGGTTGAATCACTCTTCCTCTACTCCTGTCATATGTGACAGGGAGAGGACTAAAGTGACTTCTTTTATCAAAAAAAAAAAAATTAAATTAAGGAACAAAGATTTCTTCCACCTGGCTACGAGCTTTAGTTAGTTTTGTCCTTTGTTTGACGATACGAAAATCATACCTGAATTTTATGATCTTTGAGTAATGGATGATCAAATGCTGGCTGCTTATAGATGTCCACACAGTCAAAGATATCGCCATCATCTGTCTGAGGAAAATTTTAATGCAACAATTCCAAATTAACTAAGAGAGTGTTGCATATGTGGTTAAAAATAATTTCGAAAGAAGGCAGTACATATCTAACAACGCCTCAACCGAAATAATATGGCTTATTCATAAAGGCATTTGAATAGAAAAGACTTTTAACCCGTTCACTTTTCTTCTTCTTCTTCTTCTTCTTCTTCTTTTTTTTCCTTGATGGAAACCCATTTACTTGAATCACTAATATAACGCTTGAGTAGCTGTAGCAGACCTTGATGCTCTTCGCTGCAGTGTCATCGAGAGACTGGAGTTTTCTCGATTTCGAAAACTCTTCCCTGCTTACATTTGCTGCGTCGCTACCTGTTATAAGAAACAATGCTATGGTTGATAGCAACAAAACGATTCCCCTCCAATAGGGCTGAATAACACAATCTGAAATTGCCATGGCCATTCAAGCTGAACTGAAGAAAGAGTAGGAATGGAATGTCCAAGGATATAATCAAATCCCAATAGCCATCTATTAAATAGCATCAACTTTTGCTTCCGAATTCATGGACTTACCAAAATTATCGCGTACGAATCTTAGCAAATTCATGTCATTTATAAGAAATTCATTAATATTATGTTATAATTTTCCTTTTTTAAGGTGTCAGTTGATAGCTGAAAGAGAAAATTATATGCATTGTGATGCTTACAGCCTCGAAATCATTTCATAGAAATATTTTTAAGGCGGACCACCAAGACGTTAGAATCAAAAATCTGTGCCGGCCATCAGCAGCAGCTTTCTCCTTCTCCCAATTATTAATTTTTGGCCATGCATGCTTGTTAAAAGTAGCTCGATCGTTAGGTAAGGACTGATGAATAGAAAAATAATAATAATAATAAACAGAATGAAAAAGTGCCCAATTGATTTGCAAACATCGATTGATTCCATAATTAATATTGCAGATTTCGAATGATTTTATTTTTGGTCACGATTTAATAAAATTCAATCCATAAGCGGCTCTTGCGGAATATGCTATATCCACAATAAATTGCTATATTGACCGGATCATCCAATTCAAAGTTGGTCCTGCAATGCTTGCTCTTCATTAATATTCAAAATCATCGGAACCAAAGACAATCATGTGGACCATTCCATATTATATATTTATTAGGAAAAACCTCTCATACCTGCTTAAAACTATATGAAGCTAATAATATGAATTCATTTTATAATTGATAATATACATCAACTGTTTAAATAATATATATTATTTACTATCCCTTGATGATTTCAACTGTGAAAAATCATAAACACATTTTTAAAAGACCTTTCCCCCTTAAAATCTATTTTTTGAGTATTAAAGAAATAATATTTAAATTTTTTTTAATGCCTTAGATCCCTCTAATAAATAGGATGAGCCACTTTTTGAATTGATCCAACCCTTGGAAAATTGGGTAGCAAAAGGCGGAATTATTTCCACCGCGCTGTTCCCTTCCGAAAAAAGCGCTTCAGATAAGTTCTTGTTGTCTAGCAAATTCCAGCTGGCCAAAGGCTTAAAGCCCAGATCTGATCTGCTTGGCTTTCCTAAACCCCAAGCTTGATCATTATTAGCCAACTGGATGTGATTTCACTGCTTGGCATTGGTGTTGAGAAAAATACGTAATACACGGATTGTACAGCACGATCGATTGCAAAAGCTTATCCATATATGCGGTCCCATCAGCATGAGCCGAACCGCCCACCGTCTGTCGCAGCCGCCGACTTACGGCCTGCGGCCTGCGGGTGTGAGTGCGACTCCTCCGTGCGGTGGCAGTTTCCAATTTGTTGTGGAAATAGATGGACATCAGCTTATCGTCTCCTGTCTGAACAGGTGAAAAGCTTCTTATTGTCTTACAGGTGGATTATTAAGGGTGTATTTGGAAATGAATAAATTTTTTAGTAAAAAATTTTGAAGAATAAAAGTTAGCAACTGATGTG
>JAXCLR010000063.1:62960767-62975353 GCA_035584095.1 Annona squamosa | reverse complement strand
AAGAGAATAAAGTTAAAATAAATAGGTTAGTTGTATAGGTAGTTGTGTAGAAATGATTGAAAAGTAGGGTAATTTGTGTAGAAAAATGTGAAAAAATAACTAAAAAATAGAGTAATTATGGAGAGTGAAAAGTTTTAAACTGAAAAGTTTTAGTTGACATTTTTTTATGCGAAACAAACGCACCCTATGAGAACCTACTCACGTTATCCTTTCTTTTTCTCCCTCTCTCTTTTTTTATTCCCTGAAATCATAACCGCTTGCTAGCCGAGATTGATTTTTAAAAAGGAGGTTTGAATTCTCGTTATCAGGTCAGTGGGCCAGAAAACAACATAGCATTGCAGAGGGGCCTTTATTATTACTCATCATAATGCCACTATCATGCAAATGCCACTTTTTCCATCGCCAATTTTCAATCTTTGGACGCCCAAGTTTTTCAACGACGGCCCCACCACAGATATTATAGTGTCTTCCACTCCGCTCCAGAATCCAGAGTCCTCCACGGGTAATTAGCCTAATTTCTTATCGAGTCTAGGCCTTCTATTCAACGATGGCCTCTTGTTTGGTGGGAATGTGAGACCCAAATAACTTCTGGATCTCTTCCAGGTGACCGAATCAAGATACACACAATTTTCTCGCAAACACAAAAGCAAGTAAAAATCACTTCAGTTAATTATTAAGAAAGAATACTGAGATAACAAGGCTTTCTATTTCAAATGATTGCATTTTTGTGGCCCAGCTAAAAATCGTTCACCACAAGAACCTATCAAGAAAACTCGGATTTGGGATCCCATTAAAAAAATCAGTCAATCAATCAATCAATCAATCAATAAAGAAGACCTCAAATGAAAAAGTCGCTGCCGAGATTTGGGTAAGAGCCCTGTTGCTACTTTTGCTAGAAACTCAGGCACATTTTCCCTAAAAGCCGCCGCCACCACCAACCATGTCCACGGCATCGGAGGCCAAAAAAAAAAAAAAAACAAAAGACTGCTTGGTTGTTGTAGCCTGACCCCTGAGCCAGACTGAAGGAAATCACAGGGCCGAGCAGGAGGGAAGGCGAGAGAAAACGCAGCTCAAAAGTGCTTGAACATACGTCTACAATCATAGGATTTCTCCTCAAAGCATCAATTAAAGAGAGAGAAAGAGAGTTCAACATCTCATCATCGCCGCATTTCTTCAAAATAAGCACGGATTATTGTGTAGCTTAAAAAACGATTTCTTTCGCTATGGAAGTACCCGCCATCCAAGTATACTGCGCAAGTATTTCCAACGAGAAAATTTCGAAGATAAAAGGGGGAAAAAAAACAGGGGATCATTGCCTTCTTCATTCCCCATTATCAGAAGAAGGGAGAAATTTAGAGGCACTCAGAATGAGTAGGAGGATTTATATCAATCAAGAGATATCAGAATATCAACATTCTTCATCATAGTGCCCTACCTAGCTCCCAATGCTTGTTCGTTGTAAGTAAATAGACGACGACAGCTGAGTAATGCATCGACATATCTCATAATTAATGCCTTCCGAGGTTCAAGGGATACGATGCAGTCAAACCTACCCAAAAAATGGAAACCAGAAAAACTGAATCTGAGACGGAGTTTTTCTCAGACAAATGCCTCGATTTTGTCCTCACGAACTACGGAAAAAGAAGAGATTTCCTCCTCCATCGGACTCGTCATCATTTGCTCATCACCGAAAAACACCAAGAAACGATTTCCAGAGCGACCGAAATTCAAGATCAACATGTGCAAAATAAGAAGAAGAGAGGGAAAAGAAAACAAAAAATGATTGCGCATGAAACCAGAAATCTGCTGGGAAAGAGAAGCGGCGGAAGAGTGCGTCACAGCTCTCTGCGAGAGCATCCTTTTATACAGGAGGTCGGATTTTAGGGTTGAAAAATAAAAAGATTCGATACTCTAGAGCTTCAAATCTAATGATACACGGACACGATGAGATCAAACTTAGATAGGAGTATTATTTCGATCGAGACTGTCCACGTTCTATTTAAATTTTTTTTTCCCTATATTGTGATGGAAGGGAAATACAACCCGCTAAAAATATTATTAATTTATAAAGAAAGGTCAACTTACGACCATTGATTTAGAATGGCCGAAAATCCATTTCAATTATACCAGTTTCTTTGGAGATCCATGACGATATACAGATGACAGGGCTCGTATGTTGCCCATCACACTGGGCAGAATGTTAATACCGCAACGGCGGGGACCGGCGGAGATCGTGGTTCTTTTTTTCACCATCTTAAATTACGAAATTGACGCTGCCCCGCACCAGCGGCATGGCCGGCAGTATGGCACGACTGGTCATCCCAGAGACTTTTCAGAAATTCAGATGAGCTGCTGTGACCGTACTATTTTACATTGCGAAAAACGCAACGATATATCTTTACCCAATTTGGAAAAAAAATAATATATTTTTTAAAAAATAAGGTATATTTAAGTGACAAAACTTTTTTGATGCACAAGGGTTTTTTTTTTTATAAAAGAAAAAACACTATTCCCACTCCCTTAAAATATAAAGGGGGAAAGGATAAAGTTATCCGATAATTTAATTGTCAACAAATTGTCGATGCAAATTTTCTCTACTATAACATAAGGTGGGTTACCCGGATCCCAATTCAGTGCTCTTGGGCGCATACATTTTTTTTTAATTTTTTTTGAAAATATTTTTATATATTTTTTTTTGAAAATATTTTTATATATATGTTAGCCCAAGTGTATTTAATCTGTTTCATAAAAAAAAAAGTGTATTTCATCTATGTGTAAATTTTTACCATTTTTGGAGTATTTTAGGTATTTATTTTTTATTTTTGAAAATCAGTGGCATTTTAAGTATCAAAAATAAATATCTAAAAAATCCAAAAATGGTAAAAATTGATATATATGTTAAATACACTTGGGTTAACATGTTTATGTAAATATTTTCAAAAAAAATTAAAAAAATATATAGGTATGCGCCCGGGAGCATGCAACACTGCATGCTCCCGGGAGCACTGAATCGGGGTCCGATTACCCCACCATACATACCTATCCAAAAAAGACACAGGTACAAAATCAGCTAAGGAATGAACAACCATATTTCCTTGCCTTAATACATGGTGAATGGAGATATTGCCGGAAGTAGAAAGAAGAAGTTTAATCTCACCAATCACATTTCAAACGGGAGAACAGATGGAGCAGTCATTCAAAATAAAGTTGAAAAGGCACGATGAATCAGTCTCCACCTGGATATGATTAAAGTTTAGGTTGAGTGCCCATTTAACCCCCAAAAGAAACGTGGTAGCCTCCACCAGCAAAGGCTCCATAGTGCCCCTTCTTCTCCACCCCTTTGCAGCATGAAGAAACCCCTAGAATCACGAATGACAGCTGCAAAACCCAAAAATTGTTTATCCCTCAGATTTCGGACATCCACATTCATCTTAAAAACACCGTTTTGCAGTTTTGTCCATCTAGCCACAAGCAGCCTATCCACCATACCATTATGAGTGAGAAATCTTGCTCTCCTATACTGATTCAAAATTTTCACACACCAATCAATAATATGAGACAACACGGTTGGACTCCCTCTATTCTAAGCTTGTTCCGTAAGAACCATACTCTACAACAGCATAGAATGAAAAAAGCAAGGTCATCAATCCTCTTTTTCTCAATAAGTATTCTCAAAATATCTTAAACCGTGCCCTGTGGTATGGTGAGTCTTGCAGCTCTCTGGCAGATTGTCCTAATAAAAGCACATGCCGTGAAGATGTGGTTCGAGTCCTCGTCGCCATTTCTGCAAAAAAGACAAAGGGAATCCACTCTAATACCCCTACTAATCAAATTCTTCATTATTGGTAAAGCATCTTTGAACAGCCTCCACCCAAATATGACGACTTTGATTGGGAGCTTTGTTCTCCATATAGCCCTGTAAAGTTCAAAATTAGAGGAATTATAAGATATGCCACACAGAAACTTGTATGCGGATTTTACAGTGTAAGCCCCATTTAGTTTATGTTGCCAAAATACACAATCTTCCTTAGGAGTTTGTGGAAGGAGAATAAGGTTTATTGCTTGCCAACCCATGTCCCCCACAGCAGCCACAATAAGGTCCTTATTCCACGACCTAGTTTTGTTTTTGATGAAGTGACTAACCATCACATTTTCCTGCATCGATGATGGAAGAGGACCAGCCTTTCTTAGCCTTGTGTCTAGTCGCGGGTCATTGAAAAACTACACTCGCTCGCCATTTCCTATTCGCCATTTACATCCCTGTTGCACCATATCTCTAGCTTTCAGAATGCTTTTCCATGTGAAGGAATCAGAGGGTTTCACCTGGCACCTCCTTATGTCTCCATGCGGAAAATATTTTGCTTTAAGAACCTCATCGCATAAAGACTTAGTAAGAGTTGATAACCTCCACACTTGTTTAGCAAGGAGAGCAAAGTTAAAGGTATGGATGTCCCTGAACCCAAGTCCGCCCATAAGCTTTAACTGACACGTCTTTCCACACAACCCAACTCATTTTGTGATTATTTTCCATCTCACCCGACCAGAACCTGCTTAACATCCCATTGATTTCATTACAGAACGATTTAGGGAGCAAGAAAATACTCAAAGTGTATGTTGGAATGGCTCGGGCAACCGCTTTAATTAAAATCTACTCCCCCCCCCCCCAGGATAGTAGTCAACCCTTCCAACCTTGAAGTTTTTGCTATATTCACTCTTTAAGACCTTTGAACATGCCTTTTTTGGACCTACCCAACCATGCTGAAAGTCCCAGATAATTATGGAACTCACAGTACGTTGATCCCAGAAGATGAGTAATCTCGTGACGGCGGTTGCTCCCCATATTGGAACTAAAAAACACTGATGTTTTTATCAACATTCACCACTTGTCCCGAAGAGTCAGAGTATTGTTGAAGTATGGTCATGAAGTTTCTAACATCATCATCCGCAGTCCGAATGAATATGAGGGCATCATCCGCAAAGAGTAAGTGGGTGAGAGACGGCCCGTGAGGATTAATCTTAATACCATGAATGCTTCCCATTGCGACGGCCTTTGATATTAAAGCAAAAAAACCATCAGCACACAGAATAAATAGGTATGGTGATAGAGGATCTCCTTGCTATAATCCCCTCTGTGATTGAAAATATCTGGTTTTGAAGCTATTGACATTCACTTGGTACATCATGGACCTAATACAATTCATAATCCAATTGATCCAAATCAGGTTGAAGTTCATTGCCACCATGGTCTGCTGGAGAAACACTCATTCCACACGGTCATAGGCCTTTGACATATCGAGTTTTATAATCACTTCCTGCTTCTTGCCCTTACTTCTTTTGCGAAGAGAGTGAATAACTTCGTAAGCGATAAGCATATTATCAGTGATAAGCCAACCCGGCACAAAGCACTTTGTTGCTCACAAATGATATCATGAAGGCTCAGTTTAAGTCTATTCGCTAGGACATTCGCAAGAATCTTATAAGCTACGTTGCAGAGACTAATAGGGCGAAATTGAGACATTGTTTGAGCTCCTAGTGTTTTTGGAATCAACACAAGAGTAGTAGAATTCATGTGCCGAAGCTGTCTAAATTGCAGTGCTGAATCGGGCTCCTCCATAAAAGATTTGCACAATCTAAAGACATCATTACCAACCGTCTTCCAATGTTTCTAGTAGAAGCCAGCTGGCATGCCATCCGGTCCCGGAGCCTTTATTGGGTTCATGGCTTTCAGAGCATTCACCACCTCACCAAACTCAAGAGGTTTGACCATAAGTAGTTTCTGATTTTTTGATAGCTTTTTGCTTATAAGAGATGTAACATAGTCGACATTTGCAGGATCTGATGATGAGTAAACACTAGAGAAGTGTGCAATTGCTAGCTCCTGCAGTTTATCTTGATCCCGAACCCAGCAACCATTTGTGTCTCGAAGGGCATCAATGAAGTTTGATCGACGTCGATTAGATACAATTTGACGAAAGAACGTCGTGTTTCTATCTCCTTCATGTATCCAATGGGTCTTTGCGCGTTGTTTCCATAGTTGCTCTTCATCTTCTAAGAGAAGATTTATCTGGTACTTTGTTTCCCTAATACCTTCGCCTCTTTGGTCAGAGGGGCACTGCACAGAAAGAGATACTAACTCTCACTATTTTTGTTGAATGGCTTGTCTTAGGTTGCCTCGCCGTTTTCGATTCCACTTAGAGAGCTCAATGCTACGGGTCTTAATCTTCCACTCGAAGGAATTAGTCATCATAGCCCTCATATTGGGTTGCGAAGACCAAACACGATCAACAATGCAATGAGCCTCCTTATCTCTAGCCCAAAAAAGCTCATATCTAAACTCACATGGTGGCTTTTTCTTGTTTTTCTTTGTGTCCAATAGTATCATGATGAGGCAATGATCAGAGGTGGCAACAGATAGATGAAATAGTTTCGCAAAAGGGAAAAGATTTAGCCAACAGGGAGTAGAAAGACCCCTATCCAGCCTCGCTTCCACTTGCCGGACACCTCTTCTATTGTTTTTCCAAGTCATGGGCGGGCCCACATATCCCATATCCAACAAGTTGCAGTTGTCCATGACGCTGTAGAACAGATCTATCTGTGACTGAGGTCGGGTCCTTTGACTTAAATATTTAGTAGGACCCGCTACTTCATTAAAGTCTCCCATAATGAGCTAAGGGTTTCCTGATTGTGATTTCAATTGATTTTGATGAACAAGGTTGTGTGTAAAAGTTATTGATATATTGAAAAAAAATAATACAACATAATAAAATTAATGATAGTAGTAAAGAAAATAAAGTTAAAAAACATAGGCAAGTACATTAGTAGTCATAAATTAATAATTAAAAGTAAAATAATTGTATAGAATGATGTAAAGAAATAATTTCAAAATATAGATGTTACAAAAATGAAAATTTTTAAAATAAAAATTTTTAATTTAAAAAATTTTACATATTCAAGCCTTATTATTTTAAACCGGTTTGAAACAAGATCATTTCATAGCAATCCAAAACACATTTTTAAATTTTTATTTTTTACAAAATTATTATTCTAGTTATATTTAATCTATAAACTAAATTTTATCAAACTTCGAGATATGTATATATTTATTTTAGATAATTAAATATAAGGATATTTTAGTCAATTTTAAATTGCTAAACATAATTAAAATACTCTTATATTTAAAAAGGGGATCATCCTCATATTTTTTTCATTTTTCTTTACAAACTTATTCAGCTAGGTGTATTGAATCTATAAATCAAGTTTTATCATTTTTTTTATATTATTAAATATTTTTAAACATAGTAACATTATCGTAATTTTCTAAAACCTACAACAATGTTTTAAAATATTTTAAAAAATACTTTAAAATATCTAAAAATAATAAAACTTAATTTATAGATTTAATACACTCAGCTTAATAAGTTTGTAATTCCTATTTAAAAATCTAAAATAAATATATATGTTCAAAATTGGTAGTTTATATTAAATGTAACTAGATTAATACTTTTGTAAAAAAAATTAAAAATAATAAATATTGTGTGACTAGCCTTAAATGATTCATTTTGCTTACATATTGCCAAACCTACACTAATGTGATATAAGATAGTAACAATTGAACCGGTAAAATTGTATTAGAAGATGTAAAAAAGGTCCAAATATAAAGATAATAAGAGTAATTTGTCAATATACTCACTCAGTTTGCCGCTACTCATATAGTTTCACAAGTTGTATATTAACCCACGTAATTTTACTGAAATTACATGCGTACCCATGCTAACGGGTAATATTTAACGGTAATAAAGATATTGTTAAGTAAAATATATTATTCCAAAATTGCCCTCGAACTATGTTGCAGAAGATGGACGGTGGCAGTGTGGAACGTGGAAGAGGTACTGGGGAAGATGGACTGTAGCTTTGGGATTTGGAGAGAGCAGGCTGTGAGATGATTTACGCTATGTAATGGATAACTAAATTTCCATGGCAATTATAATCAAAGGAGGTGTGCTATTGTTCAGCAGTTATTGCAATTGGCAGAATGAGAGCAGGAGATTGCAATTTGATGCTGTCGGATTTAATGGAGGCTAAGGGTGTTGATTTTGACAATTTGTTACCTGGCTTTAGTTGAAGTGAATCAAGCCAAACGGGAGGAAGTTGCCGGTGGTGTCGAAATTTTCGGGCCATGAACAGAGCTGCCATTGGAAGGATTTTGTTAGTCAGACTAAGGGTCCGCATCTGCCATACCCAACTTTGCTCTTCATCCATAACTTCTAGCGTTCAATCAAATGCAAGCAGGCCGACGAATTCATCTTCTCCGTTCGTCTCCCAACTTGCCGACTACCTTGATTTAAAGCATAAAAGTAAATCATTGTTGGAATTTCAGCTGTCCCTCTTTTTAAATTCAACAGAAGCGCAACGTGACCAAGTCCCATCTTCACCAACCGGCTGCTCAAACCCAACAATCTAAATCTGATGTCTTCAAAATAAGTGGGTTTCCCCTTGCTTTTGGCTGCCATGGTCTTCTCCTCCACGAGGGAGAGGACGAAAACCAACTGCCCAAGCATAGCAATCCAAAACTAGAGTCTTAATAATCAATGGGTTTCCCCTTTTTTGGCAGCCATGGTTGTCTCCTTCGCGAGAGAGATGACGAAGACCAGCTACCCAAACCCAATAGTTCAAATCCGGCCCCAAAATCAGTGGGTTTCCCCTTGTTTTCGGCAGCCATGGGAGATGACAAAATTTTCGATAGTCCAGCATATTAGTTCACTTTGTGCACATGCAGGCCAAGTTTTACAATGGGGTTTTTTTCGTCATAATTTAATTTTCTAACGCACATATCTACCATTGCTGACGAAAAAATGTCTCCTCGTACGTATGTAATTTCAGTGAAACTGTCCGAGGATAATATGAAATTCATAAAACTAATATATCTACAATTAGCATCAAACTAAGTACTTATATCAACAAATTACCCATATAATAATAAAAAAAGATAATTTTCTAATTATGATATCAATCAAAAGGTGTACAACTGAGAAAAAAATATCTTTTGTCAAATGACAAGCATCAAGCAATCTCTTAAGTCTTAACCATTCAAAAATTGTATTTATATACTTTGCATTACCTTTCTCATTTATTTTAGCACATATATAGGGTTAATTTTAAATATATCCACAATCTTTACCTTTAATTTTAAATATACCCATTAAGTATAAAATTTTTCATATATACCTTTTAAGTAATCTTCAAATATCAAATACGCCCCATACCGTTAATGTGCTTACGAATGGCGTGAATGTGAAGTAGAAATGACTGATGTACCCATGAAAATTAGGACATCTCGAAGCAACCATTTGTCTTCGTCTTCTCTTAGGAATCGATAGTGTTTTTTACGGCTGAATTTTTTTAAAAATGATTAGCTTACAAAAACAGATGATGGAGAGAGGGAGAATCAAAATGTAGCCATTGCCAAAATTTGAGATAAAATCATGAAATAGATTACCAACTTCTTGCCTGAAATCCTAACTATTGCCAAAATCTAAGCAGATAGCTGCCCAGTCTCCTCCTTTGAAGTCGCCCATTAGCAGCAGCCGATGACACTACCACTTCCTCATTTGCAGTCGTTCCTCTCCAATAACAGCATATCAGCATTCAACAAATTGGAAATTGCCACCACAACACCTAGTCTCCGAAATCTCGTCTTCCATGGGTGCACAGACCTACCTGCACTTTCGTCTCTCCTAGCAACCCATCAACTATGGCATGAATCTTCACCTCCATCAAATTCGACTAACCGGTGACGAAATTGCAGATTGATTAGTGATTTGAAAATTCGCACTAACCTTCATAGTAACAGCAACTGCTACAGAACTCATCGCAATATCGCCTACCGCCTCTAGCAAACACCCCTATCTACGTTCTTCCCAATTGTAATGGTTGTCCAAATGCCGACAATTCTAATGCTGCCAATGCCACACGTGGTTAGCAAAAACCCGCCACCAACAACAATTACTAAGTTGCCAATGGAAAGAGATGCATCGACTCCAGCAATTAAAGTAGCAAATCATACCAGATTTGCTAAAGGAAATACCCAATTAGCAACAATCCTACTCACACTCTGCGTCCGTTTACATCTTCTCCATGACCGGCGAGAAAAATGCAATAGAGACTCCCCTATTTCTCCTCTTAGCGTCTGGAAAACTCGCCACTTATAATTATTGAATCCAGTGGAGGCACCTAGCCAACTGGTTGTGGCCACTGAATCCAACGAAGGCAAAACGAACTGCTGGTGGCCCTCAAAATCCTGAGCAACAAAAATAATATCTGCCATTGCTATCGCCTTTTCGATGGTAGCAAAATTCTATGGAGTGACCTAAACGTAACTTGGGAGACCAAGGTGACCAATTCCAGATTACAACGACGAGCAATGAACCCTAAAATCCCAAATGGCACAACTCGATTTTCCCTATCGAGCATTGGAGACAACAAAAAATTTGTTTTTATAAAATAGAAAAGAACTCCATAGAAGAATAATAAGAGCAAATTTCATATGCAAATATATCTTAATACCTCTTTCTCCCAAGCAACTCCGTCAATGGCGATAAAAGCTCCCACTTTAGACTCGCAAAACAAAACAATTTAGTTCGGCCGGCGACATATGTCAAGTTGATTCAGGGATAATTGGGTCATTTAAAAACATTTGTCCAGCCAAAAATCCCCGTTACCCACTTCTCTGGCAGATTATGATACTTTTGGGTATATTTGATATTTAGAGTTTAATTAATGGGTATATATAAAAGACTTCATAACTAGTGAGTATAACTAGTGAGTATTTGAAATTAAGGGTAAAGATTACAAGTATATTTGAAATTAACCTGCATATGTATCAAATCATGCTTAGGAAAATGAAAAATATAGGTAGGCTTGAAGAAAATTAATTTTCATCCCATTACTCGTCTGACGTTACAGGGAAGTTCCGCGACGGGGCAGAAGCACAATCATCTACTTACTCTCGTTCCATCCGCAGTAGCACGAGTGGACCGATTAAAAAAATAATAAAAATTGAAAGTCTCCATCGATTACTCTCGAGCGGCTGGCAGCGCCCACCCGCGCTTGCGTTTCCGCCGATTGGACTCTGAGTACCGCGATCCAGACGCCACCCTTGTTGAAGCCCTCGCTTTTCCCCGATAGTGAATCGACCACCCGGAAGTGCAGGGGAAAAACAGCGGGTGGACGAGGAGGAAAGGAAGAGATCTTAGAAACTAGAAAGTGGGGAAAGCAGACATGCCATTGGATTTCAAGTGGATAAGCGTCGGGAAAGAGAGTGATAGATTACGAAAAAGAATAAAATAGAAACGATAAAGGAGATGGAGACTGCAAAGAGGGACGTGTAGGCTACGGTGGAGGGGTTGGCAGTCGAGGTCGAAGGAGGCAGCTGCAGGTAGGAGGTTAGGGTTTGGATCAACGGCGAAGGAGGCGGCGGCGGCGGCGGCGTGTTGAAGGAATTTGTTTCTGAAGGGCAGCAATACACGGTTTATTTTATTATTCCAAACCATTCCACAGGGAGTCACATTTTCAGAAAGCCTGGTAGAACCTTGTCGTCAGCACATTTCCTCACATGCTGGCAGCCGTATCGGTAATTGATAATGCAATAAATAAATGGGAAATTGTACTGGCAATTGAAAAGGAAATTCCATAGCATAAGAGTGATACCTATTTCAATGGCTTCACAACAATGTGCCCTCCAATTGCTACATAAAACTGGGTCGGGAATTTGTTAGCCTGTTTTGTGAAATTGCCTTGGCTAATGCCAGTTCTCAAAGTTCCCAGTTCGGACGACCCGCAAAGCCAGAACATTATTTCTGGCCATTATTTACTTGTTTATCTACCAGCCACTCGCGCAATAGCCAGCATCATTGCCAAGCCAGGTAGATCTTCAATAACATAACCCATCCAAGCGTTTGGTTTACTAGCAAAGTGATCTAAGACCAGCTTATTATGGAGTCGTACGTCCAACAACAACATCTCCCCATGTCTTAGGCCAGGTGATTTTTCAAAAGAGGGGACAAAAAATAATATATATATATATATATATACAGCGACATCCACTCCCACCAAACAAGAAAAGAATGTCGTGACAGACAAACGTATCATAAGCCTATACTGGACGTCGTTGGCTGCATTACACTTTCAGCTACATCAAATCCATTTGAAGAAAGCATATAGCTAGCAGTCACAGAGCTACAACAATATGAAATGTGCAGGTCTCAACATATAAATGGCACAAATGTAGTAAAAGAACCAACACACAGCAACCAAAATAAACTGCAAACATGATTGTGGCACTGGCACAGAATGATTTCTCAGAGGAAATGAATCACCAGCGCCCAAACAGGGTAGACCAACAGGACGATAATACCAAGGGTGTTGGAGATGCCGTGGGTCTTCGTGAAGGAGTTTCGGAACCCCCCAGATGCTCGGATGTGTTCCTGCAGCAGGTAACCACCAATTGCCAGGCAAATGAAGACACCAACCAAACCATCTCTGATCGTATGCGCAAAAAAGCTTGGAGCAACCACCAGAAGAAGAATCAATGAACCGGGCATCTCTAACCAGTCTGCACAAATGGTCATTTTCTAAAACAGTTAGCAGATTCAAAACACATAAATCCTCTGTGCGGCTCATATTCTTATCATGACAAGCAGTATAAATCAACAACACCCGCGCAACCTTGTTATCCATAGGACCCTTTGAGAGGTCTATATACTTTCCATGTTGCATGCTCTCTTTTACATGACTCAGAAATCCAAATCCAAATTGCCCAAAAGAACCATGACTCCTGACCACGTTCAGGCACTGGGGTGTTGATTCAAGAGTACCAGAACCTAGAAATCCACCATATCCGGGGGGAAAGACCCATCTTAATTGAGTGATGCTGCTAAGTTTGCCCTATGCCTTTTGGTAAGAGACAGATGGTTCTCCACACGTGCGACTTGATGCACCAGGACCTAGGAAATGTATGATCCCAACCTCTTTTTCTTTATAGAGATCAGATAGCTGCGCCAGCAAATCCAAAAGACAGCTACACCACTAAGGATCAGCAGTGTCTGACATAGTCATTTGCCAACTTCGGTTAACTTTTTTCTATGCTTCCTGCTTTCCTCATTCTTCTTTTGCTACTCTGGTTTCATGTTGAATGAGGAAATATATTTTACTTCTTGCTAAAACATCTCTCTGTCAACATTTGACAAAAGACATGGACAACCACATACACAATATTCCTGAACAAAAAGTCCAAATTTAACCAGGGGCCTTATTGTGCAGTAACCAAGAAAATTTGCCAAAATATTTACTGGAATAACCATAAACTTTTGAGAGAGAGAGAAAGAGAGAGAGATAAGGGAAGCCAGGTACAGAGCCATGAGAATACACCACAGAATCCTAGCAAGGAAACCAGGAACAGCTCCATGCAAATGCACCACAAAATCCTAGAAGGATGATTTTTAATATAGGATGGTTTTAGTAACCTCAGGATCACAGATTGAGTGTTATGATCTTAATATCCAGTAAGTGAATAAAGACACTATATAGAACCTTTAGGTAGGATTCAGATGATGGATGATACTAGCAATCAAAAAACAAAAACATTATTGGGAGTAGGTGGGCATCAAATCAGATAGAACCCGAGAGGTATTGGAGGAAGGGGATCACGCCTGCTTTAAATTTTATAAACGCTAAGCTATTTTAGTAACTCTATATTAGCATATGGACATCTTTTTTCTTTTTTTCTTTTTTTTGAAGCATATGGACATCTTGGAATGGCAGGTTATGTGCAGGGTTTTTCTAATACATTGGAATGTCGATGATTCATCTTTCAGCACATTAAAATCAAGTGATGCAAGTATCAGAATAAAATTCATCCAAACAATTCATCGGAGAAAGTGGTGCATGGCAAATTTAGCAGCCTATACCTGGGAAATGTCGAGGAAAGAATAGTCTTAGTACAACAGCAATGAAGGCAATCCATTTCCCCACTTCTCCTCTGCACCATGTCATAAAACATTATAGAAATTCAAGGACTCAAAGGAACATCAAACAGATGGATTAGATTACTATCACCTTAAGAAGTTGAACAACAGTGAAGGAAGACTCAAGAAGATATATGGGATTAAGAGGGAAGTTAACATGTTTGTCTTCCAATTTGTTCGATCCAAGATAAGCAAATATCTGCAATGCAGACATATATAAAGAGGTAAGTATAAAGTAATGACTGAAAACAGAACCGGGAACAGGAGCATCTAGGCCTGGATCCAACCATTTGAGGTCATCTGTTGGCCGAATGAACAGAAAAGAAACGCATTTTTTTCTAACGAATAATTCAATTGATCATCATCACAATAATTATAAACTACTTTCCCGGACATCTTGTTATTAACAACTAAACTCGTCATTATTTTTTATGTCAGTAACAAGCAGAATTTCATCAATTATGAAATATTATGTAGATACACCACTCAGGGTGCGTTTGTTTAGCATAAAAAAATGTCAACTAAAACTTTTCACTCTCCATAATTACTCTATTTTTTAATTATT
>JAXCLR010000063.1:62923052-62955012 GCA_035584095.1 Annona squamosa | reverse complement strand
GCCTGGGCTATAAGTGGAGGCCGCCAGGTATCTCAGTGAGGCGCCTTTTGGGGAAGGACGGGATGTGCGTGAACCCAAATGGGCAAAACCGTGCAGGCCGAGGCCCAAAGCGGACAATACCTTACTGTTAGGCCTGGGCCGTTACAATAACATTTCTCTTTATCATGTTAGGATGCAGAAAAGTTTATAATGTGAGCATGCTTGTTATGTGGGAACGTTGACCAATGCCATTTTGATGGATAGGTGTGAATGCTATGATTTATGCAAAGAACTTATTCCCTATAAGGATGCATGGTCATGGCAAAAATCTATAGTAAGGAGAAGGCATTCTGCAGTGGGAAGAGATGAAGATCATTCTGACACAGTAATTGTTCTCCAGCATCCACCGGTCTATACATTGGGCACTGGCAGCTTGGAGAAATACTTGAATTTTGAGATTCAGGATTCTCCATTTGATGTTTATCGAACTGATCGTGGCGGAGAAGTCACATATCATGGTCCTGGACAGGTCAGTTTACACCAAACTATTTAAATGTAATTTTTCATCATTTCGAGCTGTAAGGTGCTTTTGAAAATAGTTATGTTGGCATGCAGATATCTTTTATTGGAAATCTTTCATGTTTGTCTGTTGCTGACTACTCAGTATTACAATTTGGTATTTAGATTGTCATGTATCCCATTCTCAATCTGCGATACCACAAAATGGATCTTCATTGGTATCTCAGGTCACTGGAGGAGGTGGTCATCCGGGTACTATCATCCACATTTTCAATCAAGGCATCAAGGGTTGAAGGACTTACTGGAGTTTGGGTTGGTATGTTTCTTTCTTCTTTCAACTGCCTGCAAGCTGTCCACGATGCATTGATATTTCAAACCCCCAAACATGTCACCATTCGCTGCCATTTTCTGAATATGAGAAGCCTCTTTTTATTTTTTGTATCCAATTTTCCTTCACTAGTTTGCGTCTTCCATTCTGAATTTCTGATGTAATATTTAATGTCTCTGTTGTCAGGTAATCACAAAGTAGCCGCGATCGGAATTCGCGTTTCTCGGTGGATAACATATCATGGGTTGGCACTGAATGTCACTACCAATCTCTCCCCATTTCAGCACATTGTTCCATGTGGTATTCGAGACCGTGAAGTTGGAAGCCTGTGTGATCTTCTGGGTCAATCTTGTGATGGGGAAACGGCTAATCAGCTTATAGATACAACCATTGAATCCTTACTCTATGAATTCACTGAAGTTTTCCAGCTTACCCTTCAACATAAGCCGACTTCTGATTTCAGCTTTGGTATGGAGAGGCGTGGAAATGGTGATGGTAATTTATAGATCAAATTCACCTTATTCACCAGCTTCTGATTCGAGCTTTGGTACGGAGAGCCTTGGAAATGGAGATAATTATCTATTGATCCAATTCAATTTTATTCACTGACTTCTTATTTGAACAAGTTTTTTGCATGTTAAACCTTCAGCTTTGTATATTTGTATTTTAAGTCCTGAAATTTGGTCGTTTGCATTTTAAGCCCCAAAAACTTTTGTTTCCTCTACATTTTAAGCTCAACCTATAACAGCATTAAAAACTAACATTAATCTGTCCGAAATGATATAAATACTCTCTAGTATTTTTTTTTAAAAAAAAAAAAGGAAAAGAAAATGCGAATCGATATTAGAATGAAGATGTTGTTAGAGCCATCAAGAGTAAAATGAAAAAAGCCTAATCAAATGCAAAGGGCATTCTTTTTTTTAATATCAGAGGATATTTACATCATTTCTTATGAGTTTACAGCAATTTTTAATGTTGTTATGAGCTAGGGTTTAAAATACAAAAAATTTAAAGTTTTCGGTGTTTAAAACGTAAACAGCCAAATTTTGAGATTTAAAATACAGATATGAAGAGTTAAAGGTTTAAAATGTAAAAAACTCTTGAGGTGATAATAATTTGTAGATCAATTTCAATTTTTATTCCGTGAGTTTAGCATCACTTTCTATCATGTATCCCCCAATTCATGAAGCCTCATATGCTTCAATTTTTTTATTTTAGTATTGAGCGAAAGGATACACCTATAGATTTTGTATTGCAGGTCAATATTGCATCAAGGAAGAAACACTACACTTAGAAATCAACAACACGAGAACTTTATTATAACTTACCCCCTTTCGTTATCGAGATTGAGACTAACAAGAATGGTTAGGGAAATAAACACCCATCTCATTCGCAATTTAGATACATAATCATTGAAGATCGTTGAAGTGACTAATTTCTGAAAAGAAAATAGAGAGTGTTTGAGGACAAAGAAATTGTTGGAGTTATTATCTACGCCCAGCAACAATATGCTTGGCGCTAAGTGAAGAAAAGACACAACCACTTGCAGGAAAGCTAGCTAATGATTTTATGTAAGCCCCTTTCAGTCTATTACAAGAGTCTTTCAATCTTTTTTGAGTACATGGACTATTTTCCCCTTATTATTATGCATAGAAGGGAACAGCCATATGAGATGAAAATCTCACGTACGGTTCTAGAACAGAGATTCTTTGAATAAAATGAACTAAATGATTGACAAAGATTCTTTGAATAAAATGAACTAAATGACTGTAACGAATATCAGCTCAATCCAAAAGAAATTATGTGGAAGCTTTACAAAATTATTATGAAGCTACACAACTAAAAATTGATCCTTATAATCGAATCTAAGATTTAGAAATTGTATTAATTTGACTTTTAGGTGGATTACGAAGCTCATGTCACTTAACTAGATGTAAATTTGTCTTTAAAAAAATATATGGGATAAGTAATGGCCTACTTGTCCACCTTTAAAAAAAAAATTCCGCCATAAATTTGTTAATATAAATGTATTCAACATATAAATTAAGCTTTATCATTTTTGAATATGTATATTTTTTTAGATTTTTAAATACATTGGTATTTTAGTTATTTTCAATCATTGAAATGTCTAAAATACTCACATATTTAAAATTTTTAAAATATATATACATATATTCAAAAATGAAAAAATTTAATTTATATTAAATACCTTTAGATGAACAAGTGCATGAAGAAAAAATAGAAAAATTAATAGGTTTTTTTAGATGGGCTACTTAGCCCTGGCAAACAAAATTATTTTTCAAAAAATATATATATATAAAATTACATGTGAAAAATCCCTTTTTATTTGTGAAAGGTAAGAGTGCAACTAGATTCGCACCACCAAAGTGGATAAGTCCTGCTCCACCCAGCTAATAATCTTATTTGTTACTCGACACTTTTAAGTTTAATAATTATTCGTCAACTTGGGGCTTGCCCTGATGGTTGTAGGGGGTGGCATAATTGCCACCAAATCACTTTTTTGAGTCTCCTCTTAAGTAGGAGTGACTTTGCGATTTTCTCCGGATTTGGAGATATTTATAAATTTTTTCCTAGTTTGAAGGTGTTTACAAATTTTCCCTGGCGTAGGGTGTTTAAAGAAAAATCCCTCCATAGTGAGGGTTGCGAATGTGTCAGTTATCATTTGTCATGATGTATAAATATCAATCGAAAAATAATTGTCTATTGTTAAAGTTAAAAAATTATCATTATCATCATCATCATCATTATTATTATCTATCACTTTTTACTACATTTTTTATTATTATCTTCCATTATTGTAATGGTTTGAAAGCTTCCAGTAAACGTGGAAAGCATGATCAAAGTGAGAGTAAATAAAGTTAATATATATAGGACGTTGTTACGATTGCATGCACTGTGCGGTTCATGCATTGTGAGCCCTATATGCTTATGAATAGAAAATCTACCTCATCCCCTATATTTACAATTATTCACTTTATTAGCATACCAATTTTCATCCAAATCCAACACGTGTACTAGACCCATCTTCAAATTGCATAAAATCAATATAATACAATTTTTTAATATAAATATCAATTTTAAAGTAGTATTTTCAACATCTAAACTATCTAAAATATGATTTTTATATGGATAAATGATTATATAAAATATCATGACATTCTAATATTTGCAAGGCCTATTTTGCAGTAGACTACACTATAATTATAGTGTAATCTGTCTACACAGTAGCATATCTCTTATATATATACATATATATATACATGATCTCTGCTTTTAGAAATAAAAGTATGTAATCCTTTTATATTTTAAGATTTTGATCTTTGATAGAAAATCTAATCTATTCATTGTATTTAACATTATTTGTGTTAGAAATATGTGGAAAATAAGTCAAGTCTATGTTTTGATGATTAACAAATCAATTTGAGTAAGTTTTGGTTACTAACATATTTGTGAAAATAATTTAAGGTTATAAATTTAAAGAATATGAAGCATGGCAAGTCAAGTTGACTGAAGCATTGACTTAGGCCAAGTCGATTCCCAAGTCAATCCAGCAGCGACTTCAACCCGTCATTTTCGTCCAGAATTGAAACAAGGAGCAGAGCTGCCGAAGTCGTAAACGAAGTCGACTCCGCATGCGACTTGGGTGAAGTCGCAGACCAAGTCGACTCTAGCATCGACTTCGACTCGTCATTTCTGTCCAGAGTTGAAATCAAGAACGAGAGCTACCGAAGTCGCATCCCAAGTCGACTCTGCATGCGACTTAGGTGAAGTCGTAGACCAAGTCGACTCCATCTTCAACTTCAGTGCGGAACTTGCGGATCAAGACAACTCAATGATAGATTCAAGATATTCAAAAGAAAATGAAGGTCAAAGACAACTCAAACACTCAAATGAAGATCAAATGAGGATCAAGCGAAGATCAAAGCAAAGTTGCAAATCTTCATGGAAAATCGAGATCATACATTTGAACCTCTTTTATGCACTCCAATACTCAAAGACTCAAGACTCAAGACATTGAGTCAAATGTGCTTAAGATAGAGGAACTATAAAGAGTCTTAAGAAGAACAACCAAACATGAAGAAATTCAAGCAAAAAAATGATTCCAATATTTAAGTACTCAAGAACTCAAAAAAATGATTCCAAAATTCAAGGACTCAAAGAACTCAAGAAAAGGAATCCAAAGGTTCTCTATGTAAAATAATCACACAATGTTCCAAAGAGATATAAATCAAGGAAGAACAATCAATATAAAGAAAATCAAGTAATCAAAGTTATCTCTGAAGATTTCAAGTTCATCAGCAAGCTACCGAGGTGAAGTCGCACCCGAAGTCGATTCCACCTGCGACTTGGGTCGAGTCGAGGACCAAGTCGACCCTGACTAGAACTTGAAGAAGTTGCGGAAAGCTGAAGTCGCACCCGAAGTCGACTCCATTTGCAACTTGGGCGAAGTCGCACCCAAAGTCGACTCCACCTGCGACTTGGGTCGCAACGGTAGGAAAAATTTCGAACGTTGGCACATTAAATGCGCGCCACCTACCTCCAAACATTCGGATTCCATCCACAATTATAACAGGCATTCAATATGAACGAGGAGGGTAGCTGAAAATTCATGAAGAGAGCATAATTCCTATCTTCAAGAGCATTAAGTGATCAAGCCAATATCTAAAAGAAGAACTTTGCTTCCAAACTGTCAAAAGCTACTTGCTAAATCATTATTATTGTTGTACAAGTTCTTCTCTGCGCCGAATCCGCGTATACACAACAGTAACGTGTAGAAACTTTTTTTTGTTATTTCTTGTTATATTAAACTTGATTTAGTTTGGGTAACTAAGATCAAGTGTAAGCAAAGTAGTGTGTGACTGGAGTGGAACTCGTCACCTACTTGTGCTGTGAATTGTTGATGCCCCCTAGAGCTGAAATTTAGAATAGAGCAGTGGCTCTAGTTGTATTTTGTGAAATATATAGTAGAACCCAAGTCACAAGGGGTGTGAGCTTGGAGGAGTGGAGTAGGGAGGTTGTCCAAATTACTATAAAATCTTGTGTGTTGATTTTTGTTTCTGCTCTCTGCACTATTGCTTTCTTTTTGTTTCTTCATAAAGGGGACTAGATCAATCCGGGGTAAAGTTTCTATTTTAAGTTTAAATTTTTAATTACTGAATTCACCCCTCCCCTCTTGGCTATTTGACATTAACTTAGGACCAACAAATTGTTTATCTAGAAGACAAGATTCATTACAAACAAGTATATTTATAAGCTATTCATTGTATTTAACCTTATTTGCTTATCTAGATAACAAGTTTCATTACAAACAAGTATATTTATAGGCTATATTTGTTGAAAAAAACATATCCAAGTGTAAATCATAAAGAACATTTAAATCTATTTACATATGTATTAGGATATAAAAATACTTTATAAAATCATTTATCCATCCAAAAATTATTTAGACATTTTAGAAGTTAAAAATACAACTTTAAAATTGATATTAAAAGTTAAACTATTTTATTTAGTCGATTTCAGGAGAGCCTATATATGCTGATATTGAACAAATAAAAGAATTCTCAAAATACTACAAATGATATTAAATACACCAGGTCGAGTGAATTTTTAGATCAACCATCACCGTAGTAAAAATGGAAGGCACTAGGTAGAAAAAAGATTTCATAAAAGCAGGACAACGTGGATGGCTTGGATCACCTTTGCATTCTTGTCGGGTTCCATCCCGATCCCACATGCACAGCTTCTAAGACATACTAGACGGACACCAGCGTTTCCCATGCCGTCTCTGATGAAGATTGGATAAGATATTTTCCCACCTCCTCAGTAGACTAGATACTAGCAAAGAGTAGAGAAGAAACCGAGCCAGCTCTCTTCCCCACAAACGCGATGCTTCAAGGGTTTGCGACTTCAAAATTTTCAAATTTAAACTTACTCATCAAACCCTTCTTCTATGATGCCTGCAACCTCCCAACAAAGCTGACAGTCTTCAATTTCTCCATGCCTCCCTTCTTCCCATTACATGATGCTTCTTTCAGTCGTTTCGACAAGGATTCCAAATCAACCAAGAGAATTCCAACTCCAGTTTCGAGAGTCGCTCGACCGGGTGTTGCCCTTGCTCCTCCAGGCTGGGATTTGAATGGGTTGTGCAGAAGGGGGAGGATTAGAGAAGCCCTCCAAATTATGGAAGATATGGATCATCGGGATGTTCCCATCGACGAAAGCAGCCTCGTTTTGCTGCTGGAAGCTTGTAAAAAATCCAAGTCTCTGGAAGCTGGCAGGAGAGTGCATGATTACATTAGGAGAAAGAGAACAACGCCGTCCCTCCCCGTCTCTAACAAATTGGTGGAGATGTACTGGAAATTAGGCAGCGGCACTGATGCGTGCGGCATATTTGAAGAAATACCCGAAAGGGACTTGGAATCATGGAATGCGATGCTGACGGGTCTTGCTGAAAGTGGTCATGGTGCTGAAGCCATGAGAATCTTCACCCAAATGAAGAGAGAGGGGATGCGGCTTGATGAGTTTACTTTCGCTGGGGCTCTGAAAGCCTGCAGAGTATTGGATGCAGTGGAGGAAGGTGTGGAATGCTTTGAAACAATGAGGGAGGAATACGGAATTGCTCCAAAGATGGAGCATTACGCGCTCGTTGTTGAACTCCTGGCGAAAGCGGAAAAGATGGAGGCCGCGAAAGATTTCGTGGCGAAAATGCCAATGCAGCCAAGTTGGATCATAAACGAAACACTGGAAAAATATTCTCCCACTCCTCAAACTCAAACGGAAAAAATTAGGCCACATGAGTTTGGGCGTAGTGCTAAATCCAAATGGGATCAAGTTCCCAAAGCAGACATCGTCAACAGAGTAAAAAGCAGCAGCAGCAGCGGCATTCAGGAATCGGCTGCGTTGAATCCAGATCCGAAGAGGAGCGAGGCATATGAGAAGCTGAGGTCGCTGAATGAGGAGATGAAGAAAGCGGGTTACGTCCCGGACACGAGATACGTGCTTCACGACCTCGATGAGGAAGCAAAAGCAAAATCTCTTATGTATCACAGCGAGCGGCTGGCTATTGCTTATGGTCTCATCAGCACACCACCGGGCACCACCCTTAGGATAATGAAGAATCTCCGCATCTGCGGAGACTGCCATAATGCAATCAAGATCATGTCCAAGATTGAGGAACGGGAAATCATCGTGAGGGACAACAAGCGCTTCCATCACTTCAAACATGGCTCCTGCTCTTGCAGGGATTACTGGTAGCGTGGAATTTTGCCGTTGCTTGTTTCTTTTATACGCATTTTAATAAAATTAACATGTAAACCCTTGGTACGATCCGAACTGAGGGTTGACGACAATGATTCTCAAACATCAAATGACACCACAATCATTGTTACATCTCTGAGGGACTTTTTTCAATACAGTGCACTTAGCTTCATCGCATCTAAGTATATTTAACTCATTTTTCTTTTCTTTTCTTTTTTGTTTTAAAATTTTTTGTACAACTACTAATCTAAGTGCATTTAACCTATATATTAATTTTTACCATTTTTAAATTTTTTTAGATTTTTTTGAATTTTTTTAAATCAATGGCAATTTCAAAATTACCATTGATTTTAAAAAATTCAAAAAAATTCAACAATAATAAAAATTAATATACATGCTAAATAAACTTAGATTAACACTTTTATAAAAAAAATATCAAAAAAATAAGAAAATAAGTTTTCTCACTTGAGTGCACTAGATCGATACTCATCTTATAGTTCAAAATCTTTTCCAACAGAACCCGTGTCACACCCAACAATCATCAATGGTTTGATTATCCAAAGGTGAAGGCTATTAGTAGAGGCGTAAAAAAGATTGATTTCAATCCAAACCCGACTAACTCAACGTGATTTATAGTAGAGTTGGATTAGGCATTTTTATAAAAATAATAATCATATAACTTGATTTTATCCAGCCCAATTTCAAAGATGCGTTGGATGATTAGCAACCCAACCCTACCTAATTTCATATATTAGCATACAATGTAATAAAGCGTTAATAAATAATCTTACATTATCACATAATACATAAAAATTTACTAGACATTATTGCTTTGAAATAAAATTATTTAACAATTATATCATTGTATAAATCATACATTTGAAAATATTCCTATAAAAAAGGATTAATTTTTATTCTTTCATAAAAATTCATATTTTAAAAGAAATATAATTAAGCAAAATACTTTTCAATATTATTTATTTATTAACCCAATTCTTAACTGAACTGAACCAATTTCTGTAGGGTTACAATAGGATTAAATTGGTTGAGTTGAGATTTTATAACGTGTATTAAGATTTATTTACCCCAACCTGATTTACGCCCCTAGCCAGCAGACAGCATAATCCGAACCGCCTGCCCTTTTCTCACCATCTCTCTCCATTGCTCATAAAGTGTAGAAGTCTGTTACAAGTTGCTCATACAGGCAGCACCGCCACGACCGTCCAGAGTTCAAGTATCGTCTGGTGAGGCAGGGCCACGATGGTCGGCAAGAACTAGAGAGCAGAACCTAGCGCTCACCGACATCACCCGTACTACATATTCAAGATGGGTACCGTCAATTTTACAACATGAGGTCAAAGGCCGGTACATGATAAAATCGCCACAAGAAAGATACGGAATGGATCCCAGAGCATAATACAGACTTTGCTTGCAATGAACAATGCATGAAATCAGTTGCATGCACCCGCCAAAAATCATTTTGAAATTTCGAAGCAGAAGATCATCATGCTTTTGACCACCGCCCAACATCTCACTGGTGTCAAGTCATAGGCCAGCTCCCACTTCAATCTAGGCTGCATGTGCACCAAAAAGGAAAGTATAAAGACTTTTAGGCATGCTAGAAATCACCAATCAAACAATGCATGCTAATAACAAACTCCCATATGGAAGAAAATGCACCTTCCATGCCAGAGGCTGGATAGAAGCACCAGCCGGTTATTACCAAGATATGCGTTGATGCATTCGGAATAGTCAGGATAATACAATTGATGTTAAGTGGTCAAACACACACCTTGAGAAATGCTGCCCTCTTTCTCTTCAGAAGATTCCATAGAAGGCTTCTTTACTGGAGGTTCCCCTCCAATAGGGTTCAATGTTGCACGTTTGACACCTCTCCCTACGACACCAAGATGTGTAACATTCCCATTTGTTGCAGCAGTTGAAACGGCTGGTGAATCAAAACCACCACTTACAACAGCCATCTGAGAAGAGTTCACTTTCTCTGAAGACTTGGCTACTCCATCTGTTGAAGAGGATGCACCCCTCTCATTGCCCAAGGAATTAGCACCAATCATCTTCAGAACTGAAAATGCTTTCCTCGTATTAACAATAGTCTGCTGCAGGTCTTCAAGCTGAATGCCACGAAAAGTATGTTTAGAGCAAAACATATCTAATTGCAGAGAATATACAAACAATTTACCTTGAGGCTTACTTGAAACCAAACATAACATTCACAGAAATTTACTTCTTAAACCACAGATTCTCTTAGCACAAAGGCAAACATGAGATATTCAGGGTCCATTCAGTAATGTTGATAAGGAGGGAAGTGGGAAGGGAATTTTTTCAAAGGTATGCAAGTGATGTGATATACTAAGGGTATACTAAGGGTAAAGTGGGAAGAAATAGGGTATTTGTGTGAGAAGATAACTGAAATAGGGAGTTAAAACGGAAAAAAGTAAAATGCATAGGTAGTTAAAATGTCAAATCATTTTTTGAGTTAGTATAAGAAAGCTAAGCATAACAATACATAATTATGCCCACCTTCTGTTCTAGATCACTCAGGAGCCCAACAAGTGACTCGATCTCGCTTTCCCTCTCTAAGGCAGAAGAATCAGGAGTCACTACTGGCTGTCTTTCTTTCTGATTCAAGTCACTTGTCAAACTTGTGTCAACGATTGTAGCTGTTGTACTAGCAGAGTTCTTCGCTTCATCCCTTAGCCGCTGCAGTCGAGCTTTGCAGACAGACACTGCTTTCTGGCAGTATGGAACAGCATCCTCAGCCTTCTCACCCACCTCAAGCACCAGACATATCCTAAAATTTCTGATATCCGCGTTAAGGTCAAATGGAAGCAGAAGAAAGAAATAGATCACAATTCATTTTTTAACATGGAATTCAACTGGAATAGCAGTAAATGTTGCTAGGTCACCCACCATTGCTCCGTGGTAGCAGAACTGCACAAAACACTACCAAGCAACCAAAAGCAAGACTTACTGAAGATATGGGTGGCAACAGTAGATATAACAGTAGAGATACCATAAACTTTGATTTGTTACATGGCTTATTTTTCAAAAAGAGCTAAAAGTAGCTTTGAAGTTCGACATCCAAACATGATTGCTAGAATATTTTGGATCTCGAATCCAAGCCAACCTTCAACTACAAGCACCAAAACGACCAACCAAAGTAACCAACTTTCAGAATCACTAAGGCTAGGTCATCCATCGCCATTCATGCATATGATTCTGCATTCATCTTCATCTGGAGGAGCTTTCCAATATTTAGAAGCTCAAATCAAAGATGCTTTGGAATTTGGTGTGCAAGAGATCCAACATGGTTTTGCCACCAAAGTAATTCATAAAAGCAGTGTGTGCTTCAAGTGAGACTTTACAGACAGTGCAGAGATGGGCCCTAAGCACTCAATCCTCAGGTCTGCTTGACCAACCTATTTGGTCATTATTGCAAAAGGATCTTGCAATTAAATGTAATATAATGCACCAAAACAGCCCAGAAGTTGTGGAATTATTAGTTCTGCTTCATGTAAAAGTAAAATCTCATAGAAGATTAGAACAGAAGGGCTTTGCTCAAAAGGATACAGTTCAACTATGCGGCGGCTGTCTGGTTCAACAAGGCTTTCTAGAATAGACAGAGCTTTACGATAGTCGCTCAATGATGTCTGAAAGTCCTCTGCATGTAAAAAGTGAACCTCACAGTCAATCAACAAGCACCAAGCAATGTTTCAGAACATAGGTTCAAAAGCTAACCTCTTTCCAAAGAAACCTCCCCCAGAGCTGTCAATATATCTACTTTCTCCATAGAATCATGTGGCAGTTTTTCAACAATTGCCCTTGCAACATCCAGCATTGCCCATGCAAGATCCAAATCAGATTCTTCTTCTTCTCCGTCCGAAACATCTTCACCATCACCTTCCCCTCCTTCACTGACTTCTTCCTTTTCAGTATTGCCAACACCTTATTACACCCAACAAATAACAAAATAAACATAAAAAATACCCATCATAAAGATAACCAAGACAACATGCATTTTAATAACTGTATAGACCATAGACCCTGAAACTGATAACAGGATTTGGTAAGGTATGTTAAAAGGCAACACCAAAACTTTAACTAATCTCTTGTGGCATTGGCTTAACAGATCTATCATTTTATCCTCAATAATTTATGTAGCTTTGAATTTACAACTATATTCGAGTAAATGAAAAATCAACAGGATCCTGGAAAATGATTTTTTTCCCTTCTTTCCTTTTAAAATACAAGCAAAATCAAGCACATAAGGCTCCTATCAATGAAGAGTCTGGAGAAAGCATGATGCATAACAGCCTTGCCCATGTCTTCGAAAAGTTGTTTTTGTGACTCAAACCTATACTATGAAATGCAAGAGAAGAGTCCTACCCTTTTAGACACCCTATACCATGAAAGCGGTTTTTGTGCCATGAGACACCCTTTTGGACCGGACAAGCTCAGGAGATTATTTAACGAACTCGATTTTTATTCTAAGAGGTCTACAAATTCCAATTAGTCCTCATCACTAATCCTAATGAACATTCACAATGAGCCTAACTACTTAAAAACTGAACATAGGCTGCCAGCAGACATCAGATTCAATTGTAATAGAATTTGCTAAGTTAGCAGGCAGTATAAACAGTCATCTATTTCAAAACCAATCTCACTCTAAACAATGCATGTGGGAAAATAGAAAAGAATTTCCTCGAACCAGCGGAAATACAAATTCCCAAAGACATTAGTTGTCATAATTTTAAATGGAAACTTTAACAGATCGAATCCCATCCAACAAGATCTATACATGTCTAATGATTCACAGATGAGACCATACAGGAATCAATGTACAGATAAAAAGTTCATCCATGTATATTTCTGGCATCAAAAGCGCATTTTTCTATAGATGCATCGCTTCGAAATCATCTTACATATAATTTATCTTAAAAAGCGAAAAAAGAAACAAAAAGGATAAACAGGTTCTTTAAACACTCCAGAAATCCTGAGTTGCAATCTCAGCTAATATGCAACCCCCTTAATGATATACAGATGATTAAGTTGCACAATAATTGTGGTGCATTAGTAACTAAGAAGCAAGAAAAAGGATAAGTTCAAGAATATTACTCAAGTATGCTACTACATTTTAAACAGAGAACCTCCCGAGCACTGGATACTTGTATCATATGCCATGATAACCAAATTGTCATTACCAATGTTATCAGAACCAGACTGGTAATCAAACTGGTCAACAGGTTAAGTGACTGATCTTATTTGAAATTGGTTTATCTGGTTATCAAGATTGGATGAAATCATAATGACGAAATTTTGAAATTAGATGAAATTTTGTCAGATGCATAACAGGTTCAAAACTTAAAAAATAAATTTCTTATACTTGTTTTAAGTTTTGAAACTTGAAACATTTACACAAAGTGATTCCCGAGCTAGGGAAAATACTAATATAAATGTTAATGCGATTGTAGAGAGTTCATTGGAACGGATGAGTAGAACTCCTAGTTGATATAGGATAGTATCAAAATCCGAACTATCATTCCCTCAAAAAAAAGCCAACTTAGAATAGGCTGTACTTAATAGATTTGAGCTGTAAAAACGTGTGGTCATAAGAGTGCTTCCTGAGGCATCGACATATCAGTACACGGAAGTTCCCATTTGGCATTTGCTAGATTCATTTAACTGGTTAGACTGAGCAATTCGAAATCGGGTTGATTGTTGGTTCAAACCATTGGATGCACTTGTTCCCAGTCAGACCAGCAGATGCACCAGTTCAGTCAGACTGGCTCGTTCTATCCGGTTCTTACAACACTTGTGATGACAATAGCTGCATACCTTCAGATTGCAAAAGGGTAGCCACCACAAGCTCATAAATGTTTGTATATTTGCAAGCGTGGGTACACCAGGTAGTAAGAACATGTAGCGTTTGCTGGTAGACAACATTTGAGGTTGAATATAAGAATGAAACTTTGCAAAAGATATAATGTGTCATAAAGTGCCGGTTATGCTGCCAGTTTCCAACATACCTACTATAAACGGACATCAAATTTTACATCAATCACCTTTGTTTTTTCTTTAGGAAAAACAAAAAGGAAAAAAACTCGATAACAAATAAATTATTGCATCAGTACTTGCAAAGGCAATTACAAATATATCTCATGACATGCACGAACTTTAACAGAATGCTGTTTCAATTTGCAATTAGTCACTAAGAATTTCCAATAAAAGGAGAGAAGAAATTTCTAATATAAAGGACAAGAACCACAAACCTTGTTCCAATTGTCTGTCATTGGCACTAGAACCACAATCTTGTTTAGCATCAGTAGAAATAGATGTCATGGAAGCTTCACTCTCTTCTCCACTCTGAACAGTTGTATCTGCTTCAGAATTCCTAGTAGAATTTGATCTCTTCTCTGGTGCACTGACCAGAGGATCAGCTTCCTCTTGGGCTTTGTAAAGCAGCACAAGACCATAGTTATAGTATGCAGTCAGACATTCTGGCGCAAGTTCACCATAATGTGAAACCCTAAATAGAACAGAAAGACACAGTGGAAACCATTCAATCAGCATTAATGCCTAGCAAAAACATAACATGGCATCCCAGACTTCCATGAAATCCCTACTATCTCTTGTGTTTCTTTGATACAAGTTATGTTCCAATGAGATAATCATGGTATGACAATTCATAACTAATACGTCTTTGCCAATGCTTCAACGCGCTATCAAAATTTCTATAATCGTGACATAAACATGGGATTTCTATCATGCAGAAATATAGGAGAGGCTGGTACAGAAGTCAAAAAGTTCTGATCCACATCCCAACCTGCCCCATCATGAACAAGTAAGCAACTAACATCAAGAATAACTGACAGAAAAAGGATGTTGTAAATTGAAATCAACAGCAGGAAAGAAGACCATTGCAGATACATATTATGTCAGCATCTCAACAAAAAATTGTGTAATGAGAACGAACCAGGTGCAGCAGCAAAGAAGGAAAATCTTGTTTAGCTAGTCACACACAAGCAACTGATAGTCCACACAGCATGGTCAGAGCTGTTCATCCTGGACAAGCGAAAAATAGTCCGTGGTGCAAAACAGATGATCTGGACAATCAGACAGGAAATGGTGGGTATTACGCGGTATCGGAACCAAGGGTTGGCAATCATTCATAACAAACAGGGACTGGACTATCGAACGGACACATAAGGAAGACAAATTGGCTAAAGTTTTTGTGCACCGCAATTAAGAACCACCTGAGCCTGAGGCCATTAAGATCCATAGACGATGCATGCATGATGGAAGGCCAGCAGGCTACTAACTCAACCCCTCAACTGTAAGACGCATTGTGCATGAAGAAGCAAAACGAACAAGCGTAGAGGCATGAGCCGCCCCCATCCCCCATCCCCCATCCTCCTCCCCCGCCCCGCGCGCACCACGATTTCGCCATTATGGTTCCAAAAGCCAGAAATTCAGGACATTGACATTTTGCCGACGAACTTGAGAAAGGACGAGCAGGCAAGGAGTAGATTCCGACCTGATTTCAAGAGCGCGGCTAAAGCAGTCAATGGCCTCAATGAATTCATCAGCTTTCTTTGCCTTCATTCCCTTCTCCATCAACTCGTCGGCATATTCCAACGTTTTCCCGGAACTCCCTTCGTCTGGAAGCGAAGAGTCTTCCCCATTTTCGTCCGATGAATCTCCGCAAGCCGAAAGGCTCGGAGGTAGGGTTCCGTTAGCAGGCAACTCTTTCGCCGCACCACTGTCCTCCATTGCGTGTGCGGCTTCATCTACTGCCGCCACGGAGGATTCCTTGGAGGCGACAGACACTTCTTCCTTGGTTAGGGTTTCGAGGCGCGCGGCGGCTGAGGATTCTTTTGTCGTTTGGAGCGTTACCGAAACTGAGGAGCACTCTTTCGTTCCAACGTCTGCTCCCTTTGGCAAGATTTCTTCAGCCGTGTTTGCGGCAGCGGATTCTTTGGTTGTGACGGACTCTTCGTTTGGAGTTTGAGCGAAGGCCACTGAAGAAGGAGAAGAAGATTCTTTCGTGGCGGAAGCTTCTTCTGGGGACTGCTGGGGACCCACGGCCAGGGATTCCGCAGCCGATGCTTCGTCCACGTCCATGGCGGAAAACCTCTAGAAGACGAAAACCCTTCCCTGTCCTAGACTTCCGGCGGAAAAACGAAAACGAAAAAAGAAAATGAAAATATGGGAGGGCGATTGCTCCACTCACAGTAAGCACGGAGATCGGATGGTTTAGATTAATTGAGACCAAGCCCGAGTTACGATCTGCGCCTTTTACTCACTTGACTAAGAAACGCCGAGCCGAAGGATTTGGTTTCTCGCCTTGCAATAAAAAATTATGGATAAGTGATTTTTATTTATCTAGGGTGTATCTAGGAGGTGTGTTTAATAATTGATAAAAGGTAGATGTGTTTTGGAAGTAATAAAACTTCTATTGAAAAAAATTTAGCAGTAATAAAATTTTTATTGAAAAATTTTTAATGTAAAAATTTTAGAAATAAAAAAAATAATGAGAGTTAATAGAATAAATGATGAAAAATAAATATAATGTAGTTAAATAGATAGTTTGGTTGTATTGATAATCACGTAGAAGTGATTTAAAAATATAATAATTTGAATAACAAGTTGTGAATAAATAATTTTAAAAATAAAATAGTTATAGAAAGAAAATGTTTAAATTGAAATTTTTTTATTTTTAAATGAACACACCTTCAATGATAACTTATGTATGTTAACATGGCTGACAATATGATATTTCTTTTATCCACTTATGTAATTTTAACGAATGTGAACTCTAATTATGAAAAGTAAGAGAAGAAAAAGGAAATGCAATGTATATTCATCCACTATATTGCTAAAATATCTAATTAAAAAAGAAATGCAAAAAGAAAAAATATGTTAAAATAATAATAATATAATAATAACTAATTTTAACGGGCATTGGAACTCGTCCTTGCCACTTTTTTATGTGTCGGAGATATGTTTCAAAGAATATAAGATTATAAAATGAAATTTGTATTTTTTGTTTTCCATACAATTTTTTAATTTTTAATACAATATTTTATATTTTTAACACAACTATACCGTCTTTACTTATCCTCATTATTTTTATTATATTGTATCATTTTATTTTAATTTAAAAATTTTTATATCAAAAATTTTTCATTCAAAAATATTAACACTTCACACTTCCCCAGTATGCTAGAGGTGTTGACGAATCGGCTTGAACGGGTTGGAACTCAGTCCTAATTTTAACTCATTTAAAACATCTAAACCTTAATCTGTTTATTAACTCATTTAAACAACATTAACCTTAGCCTATTTACAACTCATTTTATCAACGGGCTGATGAGTTGTTAACAAGTTGTATAGCAAATAACCTGAAAGCCTAAACTCTAATAGATGATAAGCTCACAATGAGAAACGAGATAATGTTTTTGGCGTAGGAAAAATAAAAACAGGGCAAGAATGAAAAAAATAGAATTATACCATAAGTGAAAAATTAAAAATTATGTGACTTTATGAAAACTTAGAGAGGAAAAATAATTAAAAAGTTTACATGTATATATATATAACTTTAATGAGTTATGTGAATTAAATGAGTTGAACTAATTAAACGGGTTGAATAGGTTATATAGGTTAAATGTGTTACTAAACGAGTTGACGAGTTATAAAATTTCAACCTTAATTAAATAGTTAAATAGGCTGACGAATCATAATCCATTTATTCAAAAATCTCAATCCAAGCCTACTTATAAATGAATTGGACAAGCTAGTTAACAGATTGACCATGGCCATTAACACTCCAACCACATGCGGCACACCGAAGGCAAACTATTTCAAATGCATGCCGTTGAAGGCTCATCCCACGTCCAAAATCCATCGAAGCACACTCCCTGACCCCGACGCGAGTCGCGATCCCATGTTGCGCGGAGTGCTGGGCTTGGACATTACCCATGCTGTGCCTTGTGATGTGCTTGGACGTGACCCGTGTTGCGCATTGTGATGGCTTGGATTTTGAGCATTGTCCTGGGCTTAGAGTTGGCTCATTTTTGCTTAGCTTAGGGAGCGGGCTGTTTGGGTGGATAAAAAATAAAAATAATAAAATGGACATACCTGGTAATAAAAAATTCACTGTAAATTTAAAATAAGGTATTTAAGATAATTTAATGTATGGAGAGTAATTTTTCCTTATGAGCAGACAGGCATCGCAGTGGAGAAGAAGCTTTTGCATCCGTTTAAACCCAAACAAAGATATATCACTCCCCTAAACGATGAGTCCTGTATGATTTGAGAGAGAGAGAGAGTCCCTGGTTCGCCTCCGTCTCCATCGATCCAGTATGCAGATGCGTCCAGGCAGCCCTGTGCACCATTCAAAATTCAAATCGCAGACCAAGCCCATGGCTGTGGCTAGGGAAGAAATCTCAATTCAATTTGTGGAGTGCTGCACAGATGCTATCTCTGGTAGGCTGTGACTTGTGAGTTGGAAATCCGATAAGCAATTTTCCTGTTCTGGTGTCTTTCTTGTCCGTCAACGTCAATTTGATACGGCTCCTAATTAACTCTGAAGAAAAGAAGGCAGACCTTTGATTCGTACCACAAAAGCCACTTTCACTGCGAGATTACAAATCATGAATATTTTCTACATTTTAAATTTCAAAATAAAATATCAAATACCACAAGATAAAAAATATTGGGGTGCAATCGTATCCACCCGAGTACTACACTTTTTTTATTTAAAAAAAAAAAAAATTCACGAAGTGTTAATTTAAGTATATTTAACATATGTATCAAATGTTATCATCTTTTGAGATTTTTAGATTTTTTGTATTTTTAAATGTAAAAATTGATACACATGTTAAATACATTTAAATTAACGATTATGTATAAATTTAAAAAATTAAAAAGTAGTTATATGCACCCAAGTGCATACAACTACACCCCTACAATATTTAGGTGAAACCTCTTTGCGTATAAAAAATACATGCACATAAAAACAATAAACATTTGGGCAAGAGAAAATTGACATATAGGATAAGCAACTCTTGGGGCTTCTTTGCATTCCAACTTGATTGGAAGTTACACGAGATGAGGATGCAATCATGGTGAAAGGAAATTTCAGTTTTACAAATATATCTTTTTTTATTGAGGATGCAATCATGGTGAAAGGAAATTTCAGTTTTACAAATATATCTTTTTTTATTGTGGGTGTGTTTGAAAAGTAATAAAATTTTTCAATCAAAATTTTTAAATCAAATTTTTTTTTAAAATTAAATAAAATGATGCGATGTGATAAGGATCATGATACAAAGTTTTAAAAAAAAAGTTAAAATAGGTATATTATTTTACAAGTAGTTGTATGTAAATAATTACAAAATGTTTTAGTCATATAGGAATATATAAATAAATAATTAAAAATAATGTAATTTGACCCAGTTTGAACCCAATATCTTCATAATTTGTTAAAAAAATTTTATTAATTTATATGTTAAATATTCTAGCCATAATTATAATAAAAATTCTTTCATGTAATCATAACCTAATTCAACTATAAAATATTTATTCTAAGACCTAAATATTATTTATATTTGTTCATAAAAAATTGAATGTTGCATCTACGTCAGCTTAGTTTGTAAATAACTACAATTATAGAAATCTTTTAAGATTATTGTATACAGGCCAATTAATCCTGAGATATATGACTCTCACTTTTATTAAACTTATTTAGATAGTTATTTTATGTAATTCTAATTTTTTTACATTGATTATTGATGGTAAATTCATTATTTCATTATACTTAATATAATCTTTTAGTTAGAATATCAAAATTCATAAAATCAAATACATCATAAGTCGTATAAATATGTTCATATATAAATTATAAATAAATAAGTTATCCTAATTAATAGTATATTTTAGAATTAGTTAGTGTGAATGTAATGATGTTCGAATAATTTGTTATTTCTAGCACTAGATTTTAACGTTTGTTTGTTTGAAAGTAACTCTAATTTTAATTCCAAATTAATACTCAAACCAATGTCAATCTAGATCAGACCCATATTCTCGTATTAAGGTTTGAATTCATTTAAACTGGTACAATTTAACATGAGTTACACCCCTATTATATGTTCCACGTTCATTTTTAGTGCCTTAATGATTGATGAAAGATTTGCTTCATTTATCATATTTAATATTATTTATATTATCATAAAAATTCTCTAATTTTTTAATATGACTATATACAAGTCTTATTTATAAATGTGCAAAATTAATGTAATAAAGTAATTTAAAAATATTTTTTTCAACATCTAAATTATCGAAAATAGAACTACTATATCGATAAATGATCTTATAAAATATTATTATATTACAACACATGTATCAATGGACCTAAGTATTTTTTAATTTACACACAAATATATCTATTTTTTAGCAAACATAACTTATATTTAGTTTGGATAAAATTTAATTTCATGACTCTCTAATTCCTATGGCAACTATAGTTTTTTAATAATTATTTTTCAATAATTTAATGTAGATTGCAACAACACAAGGAGATAAAAAGCAAAAGTGCTAATATAGTATATAGAGACTATTCTCTTCATATTCAAAATATTTGATTATTATTCATTTTGTACCCACGACATTTTAAAAAGTTTTCAATGCTCACAACATGTACCATTAACTTTTCAAATGCTCACGTCGTCAATCTTAGCTCAAATAGACATTAAATACATGCAAAATGTCGATTTTACTTCACACTGTCATGTAAATAAAAATGAAATAAATTACTACTATGCTTTCGTTATAATTTGAACAAAAATATATTATATATGTTTTACAAAAATATGGTAGGATTTGATTTTCGTTTGGAATCTTTGTAGACAAATAGTATGGGGACAAAATCAACATTTCTACTTGCACTTGACGTCCATTTCGTGTGAGATTGATGACGTAAGGGTCTAGAGAATTAGTGGTGAAATATTATGGGTATGAGAAAAATTTCTAAAATATTATTAGTGTGAAAGAAATAAGAGTCAAATGTTATGCGTATGTAATGAATTTTCTCTAGTCTCTCTAATATGGTCACATTATTTTATTTCCCTCGAAAAATGACTACAATAAAAAGATAAAAATGGGGAAACAACAAAATATCGCAGCGAAATAAAGAAATATCATCCAAAGAGGCATTAGATTAAAAGCTTTGTCTTTTCAAATGATATTTTCTACAGCGATGATAGTCAAGAATTTGCCCCGACTTCACCAAAATAAATTCACCGAGGGAACATCTGGTGATTTCAATTTTGTGAAATAAAGATGAATAATTTTAAATTTATGTGATTGATATAAAATGACAGTAATAAAGTTAGAATAAATATGCTTGTTGTAAAATAATTGTTAAGAAAAATAATTAAATTATAGAAGTAAAAGTGAAAAAAAAATGTAGTTATTCTTTGACGAATAAGAAACATAAAGTGCTCACCACTCGAGGAGCTGTTTGCAAACATCCCAGGAATGCAAGGGACTTCGATGCATGATGAGTTTGATAATAAGGGTAAAATATTGATGCACTGAATCCAAATAGAATAGCTGTAGAAGGGTTAATATCAAACCTATAAACGATGGGGTGCACTTTCCCCAAAATCTAGGCATGCAAAGCTAGCTTCTGTTATACGTGTAACGCCATGGCTGAAATCATCACATGTAGCCGCGCCCTCCTGATATTATCGTCCGAAGAGGAAAAGCCATGTCAACTAATTACTTCAGTAAATCCCCGACTTATTGGCAAAACTTTTCTAATTCGTAGGCAAAGCTCAATTTTATGATAGGATCGTCATCTTGAAATTTAAGCTATATTTAATGAAATTAGAAAATCTTTTTCGTCCAATCGCTTGGAATAAAGTGAAAAGGAAAATTTTGACCCAGCATGCATTTCTTATGTGAAAAAAAATCCTTTTTATTTTTATTTTTACTTTTTTCCCCCACCCCATTTGAATATGTAATGGCCAGGTGACATGCAGTCAACATTGTACCAGCCTGTTTTGCGTATACTTTCACGGTTGACCGGCCGCCCTTCACATACGATGATGAATCGGGAAACGCAAGCGCAACGCTACGCCGTCCATTCACCGACCCACACTCCTTTACAACATTTCTCCGCACGTGCCACACAGATATATGATGACGCCATGTTGGACGCGCGCCTTTAGTATTTCAAGGCTGGTCCAGGGCATCTTTCTCGCATTGGTCATCTTCACCCCAATTCAGAGTTCGGACCCAGCTCTCCCCAGCCTCACAAAAAGCAGTTCCTCGCCCTCCAACCCCCAGAAGAAGAAGATGACTTCTGTAACCCTCCGAACCCATGCTCTCTCATATTCCTCCCGTCCGTCAACCAATAACCTCCCACAGAAGAAATTCCAATCCCACTCCTCCATCTCAATCAGACGACGCAGTCGCCCGATCATCGTCGCCTCCGTCTCCGGAAAGCCCTCCACCCCCACCCCCACTCCCACCGCCAAGGCTCTTCCTATCCGCGATATTCCCGGATCGTACGGCCTCCCTCTTATAGGGGCCATCAAAGACCGGCTCGACTATTTCTACGGTCAAGGTCGCGAAGCCTTCTTCGCATCCCGAGTCCAGAAGCACAAATCCACCGTCTTCCGCACCAACATGCCGCCGGGGCCCTTCATTTCCTCCGATCCCAAAGTCGTCGCCTTGCTCGACGCTGCCAGCTTCCCCATCCTCTTTGACGTCTCCAAGGTCGAGAAGAAGGACCTTTTCACAGGCACTTACATGCCTTCCACCGCCCTCACCGGCGGATACCGAATCCTCTCATACCTCGACCCCTCCGAGCCCATGCACGCCAAGCTCAAGCAGCTCCTCTTCTTCCTCCTAAAATCCAGCCGCGACAGGGTCATCCCTGAGTTCCAGAGCAGCTACTCGACTGTCTTCTCCACCCTCGAGTCCCAGCTCGCTTCCAAAGGGAAAGCTGGCTTCAACACCCCAAGCGATGTTGCCGCCTTCAGCTTCCTTGCCCGCGCGCTCTTCCAAGCCGATCCCGCGCAGACTGAGCTGGGCGACAACGCGCCCAACCTGATCGCCCCATGGGTTCTCCTCCAGCTCGGCCCCATCCTCAATCTGGGACTCCCAGCGATCATCCAAGAGCCCCTACTCCACACCTTTCCTCTCCCGCCCTTCCTCGTCAAGAAGAATTACGACCGCCTCTACCGCTTCTTCCGCGACTCTGCCGGAGAGGTGCTCGAGGAAGCCGAGCGGCTGGGGATCTCCAAAGAAGAAGCCACACACAACCTCCTCTTCGCCACGTGCTTCAACTCCTTCGGTGGTATGAAGATCATGATCCCGGCCCTGGTGAAGCGGATCGGGCGGGCGGGAGCGAAGCTGCATCGGCAACTGGCGGAGGAGGTCCGGTCGGCCGTCAAAGCGAATGGCGGGCAAGTGTCGATGCGCGCGATGGAAGAGATGCCGCTGATGAAATCGGTGGTGTACGAGACGCTGCGGATGGATCCGCCGGTCCAGTTCCAGTACGGGAGAGCGAAGCGGGATCTGATCGTGGAGAGTCACGAGGCGGCGTACGAGGTACGGAAGGGGGAGATGCTTTTCGGGTTTCAGCCGATGGCTACGAAAGATCCCATAATTTTCGACAAGGCGGAGGAATTCGTGGGAGATCGGTTCGTGGGGGAGGAAGGGGAGAAGCTGCTGAAATACGTGGTGTGGTCGAATGGGCCGGAGACGGAGCAACCGACGGTGCAGAACAAGCAGTGCGCGGGGAAGGATTTCGTGGTGCTGGCGGCCAGGCTTTTTGTCGTCGAGCTTTTCCGACGCTACGACTCGTTTGAGACTGAGGTGGCCGCCTCCCCATTGGGCGCCACCGTCACCTTCACTTCGCTGAAAAGGGCCAGCTTTTGAAAAAAGTCGAGTCCCTTTCCTTCCCTTCTCTAAGCTCTAAGGACAAAGGGGTATTTATGGAACTTCATTTGGCTGGGTCTAAACTCCAGAGTCCAGTCTTCAATCTTGCAGACTCACTTCTGTTGTGTCTTCCGCCGACCCGTGCCAACGTTCTGTTGTGTCATGTCACTCCTCAATGAACATATATGCTGCTGATTATTAATTACTTACAAGCGAAAATTTGTTTGTTGAAGAAATATGACTGTATTTATTCCGTGTTTGCAAAAAAAAAAATATTCATTGGCTCCAGTTGTATGTGTATCTTTCATGCGTGGCTTACTAACCCCTATGAGCGATGCTAGACTACTGGTTCTGGAACGAGGTCTCGAGGGAGAAAGAAAGGGTACGTTTGGTGACACTGTGTGTGAAATATATTTATTTCATGATATTTGGTTTTTCAATATCAATCGTTACTCTATTAATTATACTATTTTTTTGTTTTTATCTCTGCATTTCAATCATTTTTTCTGTCAACTATATACAAAAAACTTATTTCTTCCAATTATATATCTATCATTTTTTTTTCAATCACATGTTTATTAAAATATTTTCTTTTTATTTCTTATCATCTTTCATAATCTTATAATTTTACACATTACCAAACATCTCTAGATACTGCACCCGGTGCACCAATCAAGCCATAGCGGCCTGCACAAAGACGTTGATTTCTGTTGTGCTGGGCTTCGAATCTCACTGGTGGGATTTTTGGCCGGTTTGTTCTCGTTGCTTGATATTTTGGAGGAGTTCGTCGTACCTAGGGGTACAAGAGTCCCTTCGGGTAATAGTTATCCTGTTCACGTCTTATTTTCAAAAAGCTGACTTTATTTTATTTAATTATGAAGTCAGTTACTACTGTACCTTACTTTATACATTATTTGTAGGGTTGGCTTCGATTTTAGTTTCAAATTAATTTCTATAACAACTAATGATGAGATGTGAAAAAAATATTTTTCTATTATTTTAAATAATACAAAGCAATACACATTTGCATTACAGACTTTATAGTTTATAGTTAATTTTATTTTGTTATTATTTACATCTATTTTCACATTCTTTATAGTATTGTTATTCATATTAATAATCATGTTAACATCACCATCCACATTTATGTTATGAGCATCTGTCATTATAGATACCAACCTTATAAAATTTATAAAAAAATAAATAAGAAAATTAAACCAACAATAATTTATTGGTGAATGGAGGATCGAAACTATTATGGATTTATTTATATTTATTTATATATTAAGGTATCTACGTGGGTATCCATTCGGGTCAATTCTAGGTACCTAGCATGTATACCTTATGTTTACCCTATTTAGTAGATTATATAATGATTTCTACTCTATTTGTACCTATGGGTAAAATCTTTTACCCTATCCTACTTAATTTAGAGTTGGGTCAGTAGATACCCATGAGTACCTTACCCAAGTCACACCCATAGTTGTCTCTCTTTTAAAATTGTAAGAATTATCTTAGAGCCTAATTGTAATATTAGTTAAGATATGATGTAAATGCATACACCTATTAAAAAAGAATTGCAATTGGTGCATTTTAGTCAAGTGAGTATAGAGCCTTTCTTTCGTCAGTGCCTCTGTGGGTGTATAAGAATTAGGAACTTTTTACTTCTTAGTGCCACTGGCTGCAATTTTTTATGATATTGATAATGCATTTTTATTTAATTTATAAATTAAATTTTATCAATTTTGAATATGTGTGTACATATTCAATTTTAAGATATCTACATATATTTTATTTTTAAAAGCCATAATAGTTTAGTCATTTAAAAAACCAATTTTTTAAGATGAAATATATATATCTCTAAAATGTAAGCTTAGTGCATATATTAAATACACACATGTTAATAATTTTACAATGAATTCAAATTTTTTTTAAAAAAAATGTGTTTTACACCCAGCTGTACTAAATTTCAATACAATTGAAAGCATTAAATATGAACTATTTTCTTATAACATTATTCATGTAGATACAACGAGAGTAAGATTAAAAAAAAACATGGCCATGAATAATTAAATAAAATATGAAAACATTAAATAGTATCAAAATTTTAATTATTGATAGTCAACGATGGGATAATGGAATCCATGCAGTTAACCCTGTTTAGATAAGAAATGACTTATGATGATGATAATAGTAATCATATCGCTTTTTATTTTTTCAAAATTTCATGTATATATATATATATATATCTTCCCGCATACCCACAACATTTAACCATTATTCCCTTTATACCTATCACGTTTCAAAAATTTCTTATACACATACAATATTTAACCCTTAATTTCTCTCATGCTCATGTTGTCACATTCCGTACACACTTCAGCGTCTCTTTTTCCATAATGCCCAAACAACGCATTGACAAAGCACCTCCCCTTTTCATTTGCAACTCCCTCTTTCTCTGAAAATAAGTCAGCACTTAGCCGAAGAGCCTCATGCATCTGCAAGGTGGTCTTTGAAGGTTCTTGGGGTTTGCTCACATGGGCAGGAAATCATGATAGAAGCTTCTGCTGGTGCTGATGAGCCATTTTTTCGCATCATCCCACTTTGAAGGAACATCCAACGCTGAAGCCAAAAATAAGCTTGCTAGGTTTGGAAGGCGTTTCAATTTCCTTTGGGTGACACTATTCGATAATCCCCTCCTCCTTTGAGTGGAGTTACTTTGAAGAAAAATTATGCCTGATGCACTACTGTTTATTGCCGTCGAAAGAGATCAGACAAAATTAGATGTTTCGTTGAGATAGAGCTTGCATAGAGGATGCTGATGTTGCTTTGAGATTGAGCTAACATAGGGGAACTTGATAGGCTTTCTACGAAGGGGTTGTCTTTGTTCTTGTTGTAGAAGCTTGCATTCCCCTCCAATGGTCGCCCTTAATACATAAACCTAATCAGGACAATAGTTGCATACATGTTCATAAGTTGATGTCCATCACTTGATCTAAGACAACCCTGTTTCCTTCGTTGATTTATTCCATTCTAACAAGTGGTGGGGAAACATGCTCGTGCTTGCTTTCTCTCTATCTCTCTCACTAAGAAAGTGAAAGATCGAAAGGCAAGGAAATAATAAAGAAGGAAGCTTTTTCATCTGCGACTCTTCCTTTATCTGAAAAGAAGTTAGTGTTCGGCTGAAGAGCCTCATGTTGTTGAAGGATCCCTCACCCAAGAAGAATAAGTTTGACATAAAGAAAGGTTCCCTCGCCCCAAGAGCAAGTCCTTAGGCCAAATATGGCAATCTAAGCGCCACTTTGTTGTCCCGCCCACTCCTCCTCTGCCTGTAAGCCCTTGTTATTTTAAAATTTGATAATAGTATAATACTTATAAATATATAATGATACACTGCACAAAATATAATTATGCAAAAAAATTAAATTAAGTAACAGTCTATATAGGGATAATTTGAAATAAATGAAAAGTTTAAATAAATAATATTTTATTCCACATTATTAATGTATGGACTTGTATCTACATGGTTAGAGCATTTGGTTGGAAAATATAGATTCATGGTTTGAATCCTGTCAGCTAAAAATTTTGGAGATTTGTTGTAAATGAAAATTTTTAAAATATATAATATTTTAATCTATGCTTTTACATATGTTACAAAAAAATTTCTTTTAAAATTTTTTATTTATTTTGGGTAGTTTCATCAAATAATGATGATGATTTTTTTAAGTATGCAAATATAAACAAACCACACTTCATAGTTGGTAATTAAAGGATTAGGTGTAGGAGCAAAAGTCAATGCTTTTAGATGAAAATACATATGACTTAAAAATTTACCATGTAATTTCCATACACATAATGACAACACACTTAAGGTAGCGTTTGGTAATGTGTATAATTGTATGATTGTGGAAAATTGTAAGAAATGAAAAAAAATATTTTGAGAAGTATGTGATTGATATAAAATAATATGGATAAAGTAGGAATAAATAAGATTGTTGAAAGGAAAAATGATTGAAAAATAGGGGCAAAAGTGAAGAAATATAATTGATAGAAGGAAAAATCATGGATTGAAAAATACGCCATCAGTATAAATCCCATGGTTTACCACGAAATTCCATACTCATTCATTACCAAGCGAGGCCTAAAACATGATTGAGAGCAAGACCTCATGAGATGAGTTGTCCATCAATCCTTATTTAAAAATGGTGCTTATATATGAAAAATACTTCCCATGCAAAGGAACGGTAAACAGAAAAGAGAGAGGAGGGAGTGAGAGAAGAGATAAAGAAAGGAAGAGTGGAAGTAATCTAGCTCAATCACAACTATGGAATGCCTTCAAAAAGGTTAATGGAAAGTTTATTTTTATTTAATCTTAATAAAAGAAGATGAATCTAGGCTATTGCATGGGATTTAACGGTAAGATCTTGCTACCAAGTGAAATTTTGATTAAATTAATCTAATCCATACAGGATGCAGTTTGATCATGGAGGGATTTTATTGTTGAGAAAGTGGATCATGATTATAGACCCTTGTTAGGAAAATTTTGCCCAAAATTTGTGATCAAAGTGGTCCCAAATAGATCGTATAACGCTAGACAGCAAGAAGACAATCTTAGCTGTTTAACTCATAATTTCATACATGATTTGGATGATCCAAACCGTTGGATGTGTGTAAACCTTATTTTACATAAAGAAACAATGTTATATCACGTATAGACATCTTGATGGATCATTAGATTTGGCTATTTACAACTCTGTCTCCGTAATTCTTGTATTAGTGAAAATTGTAACCTGATTGATCTAAATTGTTAAAGGTTTAGTTAAAAACATAATTTTATAATATAGGTTTTGGAGTCAAGACTAAATTAGTTATTTTCTATGACTATATGTTAAACCTATGATCAAGGCTGTAATTCGTGATTTAAATTAACAATTATATCAAGTTATAACTTGACACCACTCATGTAGTAGATCTGGAGTAGAAATGAAAAATATAAAAGAAATAGTAAATGAGTGAATTTTAGTATAAAAATTTTAATGAGGTGAGTTGATATTATGATTAAGGAATGACCAAATTTTTATCATAAAATATGTACTTATTGGAAATTATAAATCATAGAATTTTAGCTCAGGTAGGGTTAAACGATGGTTAGAATCAATTGCACTAATTAATTTTTAATAATTTTTATACAATGAAATTGAGGCTAAAAAATTTATATGATATAAAATACATCTTGAATATCACTCAGCTAAAATAAAAATAAATTTTTGGATGATATAAATATGAGTAATAATTAAAGTGATTTGGATTATCCCTAAACCCATGCCCTTGGCTAGCAGAATATAAATACATAATTAATATTTTATGCTAAAATATTTATTTTAATTAATTCACAAGGTTATTTATATATGGAAGAAATTTCATACTTAAACACTTTGATTTTATTATAAACAAAAATTAAGAGAATTTAGTGTATCTGAATTCAGCAAGTATGATTAGATTGGGGAATACATAATTATTAATTATCGAAAGTAACATAATTAGTAAGAATATATAATTATTAACTTAATTCATGAGAAAAATTTTCATAAATTATTTAGAGAATTTTAAGAGTTTTATTGAACACGACTACACTGTTAACAATTAGTGTGCTTAAAGAAAAGTTTATCTATACCCATATTAAATTTGAGGTTGAATTAATTATTAATTGATAATTAAAGATATAAAAATGATATTTAATGATGAAGATTAATTATTTTAATAAGAAATTATTATAGATAATTAAGAAAATATAAACTTGGAAACTAAAGAAGTAATTCGTAGATTTTATGGAATACTCAAATATAATTATTTAATTACTCTTATTAATTTGGAAAGTGATAATTAATATAAAAATGATATTTAGAAAATATATATTAATTAGATGAAACCTTCATTTTTCAGTGTCATCCTTTGAGCATTAGAGCAAATTGCAATATAAAGATTAGATATAATTTATACAAGGTAAGCATAACTTTTTTTTTTCTCTTTTTGATTTTGTGTTATAATTTATGATTATAGGTGCGAATGTTTTGGATGCTGTTATTTTATAATTTTTGAGTGAAATTTTTATTGACCGTGATTATTTATTATGATGCCGATGTTGGCTTTTACTCGTGCTAGTACTATACATTATGGCAATGACAGGTATTACTTGGTATGTTGACATATTCATTAGCTATGATTGTAGTTGTGGATTTATGAGATGTTGTAGTGAAACCATTGGTGACGACTCTTAGCATATCCTAACTGGGGATCGGGATGTTATAGCCTCGGCAACTTGGCTCAGGCCTACCTATCTGACCACTACGGATCTAGTGGGCTGCAGATTTACTTTATTCGACCCTTATGTTTGGAACCAATTTGCAGGATTGGTGGTTCTCAATGTAATGGTTGAGGGGCCAAAGCTGTTCGAGTAATGTGATGCGATGTGGTTGTAATTGTGTGGAAAGCACAATAAGGTATCAGTTATACCTCCAGTTTAGATACAAGTATTTTTCGGCCCACCCACATTGTGCTAGTTTAAACATTCATGTTAGGCAGAGTTGACCACTCTTGCTATGCTGCATTCGCCATTCGGTTATACAATAGGTAGGACTTTGAGGCAATATACCGAACTTCTCTATTGGGGTTGAGACCTTGCTAGTTTGATTTAGGAAGTGACACGTGCTTGATACACCGATGCATGCTTGGGCATAAACATACATTCCATATGATTCAAAACTTGATCTAGATTTGGAAAATGATTTTTGTTTGATGACCATTACATTGGTTGCTCAAAAATTATAAATTTTCATTTATATACTATACTTACCGAGTTTACTCGAACTTACGTGTTTTTGTTCTCTTTTATTTTAGATGATAAAGGCACGTGTGTAGATCATCAAGGGGATGGTGGTTTAGCTAGGACAAGCAAATAGGAACATGCAACTTGTTATTCATGTTTTAACCCTCTTTGAATGTAGACACTTGTGTATATAAATTTTGAAATTGACTAAATATATATACATTAATCAACTTAGTCATATAAATAGGATGTTTACTTTATGTTAGCACCTGTAATTGTTCTTCTCATTACTAACAATTCTAAAGATTAGCTACTAAATGCCTTGGTAGCCTGTAACGACTGTTGCAATAATGTATTGACTTAGTCAATGGGGCGTTACATTGCCTCTCCCCAATTCTCCCTCCTCCATCCCTACCATGGTCGCCACTGACCAGTCCTTCGTCGTTACCACCACTGTGTAGAGTAAGTATGACCACGTTCTTGAGGCATTTGTCGAGAAATATATCCAATCCAAGCTCGAGATGCTGATACTCACCAACTTGGCACCACTTACCCATCCACATGATCATAAAATTATAATATACTCCACCTATTATATTTAGAATTATATATTCTATCACCGTATTAATTTTCATCCTAATTGGATATGTATATGGTACCATCTGAAAATGATACAAATCCAGTATAATAAAATAATTTAATATAAATAACAATTTAAAGTTATTTTTTCAACTTATAAACCATTTATTATTGTATAAAATATTAATATATTTAAGTACGTGGGAAGTTCATTTTAAACTCTACAGACACTAAGTTGATGTAGTAAATGATTCTGAGATGCGGCCAAGAGTATTGTCTGTTCGTACACCTCGACCGGCAATGTGCCCGGACGACGTCTTTCAATTACACTAAAGATTTTCAATTGTTTAATGGGTGCCCGGACGACGTCTTTCAATGACACTAAGGGTCCGTTTGTTTCGCATCAAAAAATGTCAACTAAAACTTTTCAATTTAAAACTTTTCACTCTCCATAATTACTCTATTTTTTAATTATTTTTTCA
>JAXCLR010000063.1:62882808-62902690 GCA_035584095.1 Annona squamosa | reverse complement strand
GTTAAAATTTTTATGTTACTAAATTGGTTAAAATTATTTTATGAGATAAATATACATTTTTTATAATTTATATTTGTTGAGGAATTTTTTTTTTTGAGCAAGTCGAGGATCTTATTACTATAAAATCTGTATTTTTCACTAGGAGCATCCAAAAATTATATTGAAAGTATAATATACAGTTAGATTATTTTTTTTTTTTGAAAAATGGAAAATAAATAATTTGTATTACTTCCCGTGGAGGGTCGTGAGCCTTTCCCCGTAAAGAATCTCATTGAGGCGGTCACTGTTCGGCAGAAGTCTATTTCTGGCTGATCACGCATCCCTGCAATTAACGCCGACACCAACTTGCAGCTACTATTTCAGGCACGTTCGACTGCTATAAAGGAAAAAGAGTCCACCCACCGGCCCACGCCCAACACCAGCGCCTAGAATCAAGATAGCTTTTCAAGGGCATGGCCAGGTCCATCTCCACCCTCAATTTTCTTCTTTTGCTGGTCTCTGTCTGCAGCCTTTTCCCTCCCCATATATGTAAGCAAACCACAGTTAACTTCCCATGATTTTAATTAGACTTCTATCATGAATATATTTTTTAATACATTTTTTGGTTCGTTTGAAAATATATATTAAAAAAAAAAAACTGCACGCAGGCGATCCTGACCATGCAGTCGATGGACATGAGGTAGTAGATCCAAGGGCAAGGATGGTGAGGAAGGGTGTGAAAATATTTACCGTACCATGCGCCAAGTCAAAGTGCAAGGATAGTGCTGGTGCTGGTGGGGTTGCAACGAATCTGTTTGGTCGTCGATGCTGGTGCTGCTTTCCCACCGAGAAATGCTTCTGGGCTAAGGACACTTGCTGGGCAAACTGCCCGCATAGTCCCCCGTCCCAACCTCGCTCCCCCTGAGCCAATACCACTTGCCTGCCTCTCCTCTCCAATAATCTAGGTATCATTATCATATGTTTGTGACCATCACCATGCCTACGAGTGCGGTCATGTCACTAATTTTGAGTTTCTGATGGACGGTGTGTGTTTGCGTGTCATCTCGGCTACTGTGCAGCAATGGATCATTCAATGTTGTCTTTGAATAAAATACGCCGTCCAAATATTTGAAAGGCTTTTAGATCTTCCGATCTGCTTGTTAAACCCATCATCTCTAACACTCGATCACTTACAGACTGCAAACTTATACAAAAATATTTTCAATATAAATTTCCTCTGGCAAGCAAAAAATAAAAAAAAATCATACAATATCCTTAAAATTTAAATAGGCATGGTAATTCTCAAGTTTTTTATGCCGTGTGATTGGGGCCGCAGTCTCAGTTTTTGTTAGATATTTTTAGTGAGTCCACCGTAGATTAAATTAATTTCTAACAAAAATAATCTACTGTGGACTCACTAAAAATTTATTATTTGGATATATCTTTATATATTGCTTTAAAGAAGAGAGTTGTATCCCCAAAAAAAAATGGAAAAGAAGAGAGTCATGCTGAAAATGCATCGCGTGAATCTGCGACATACTATTTTTGGGAATATTCCAATAGAATTTAGGTGTATTTGGTAAATAATAAAACTTTTGAATGAAAATTTTTTTGTATAAAAATTAGTAAAATGAGAGAAAATGATATAATATAACATGGATAACGATGAGGAATAAAGAGAATAAAATTAAAATAGATAGATTAGTTGTATGACAATTGTGTATAAATTATTGAAAAATATGATAAATTATATGGAAAAATGTGAAGAAATAATAAAAAATTAAGTAATTATGAAAAGAGAAAAATTTTAGATAAAAGATTTACTTAAAACCAAAAGCACCCTGTGTAACATCGGCTTTGAGCTCTTACAGGGCGTTATCTTATGCACCTATTAGTACCGATGCTCAATGCTCTCGGGTACAATTCACCCCTTTAAAATTACTAAAAATTTCATTAATTTTTAAAAATTCAAAAATGATAATAATTGATATACATATTAAATGCACTTAGATTAACTTTGTATAATTTTTTTTTAAAAGGTAAAAAAATAAGTCTATGTACTTGGGAGCATTGAACATTAATGCTCTTAGGTGCATTTCACACTTTTTTTTTACTTTTTTGAAAATTTTTTAATTAAACTATTAATATAAGTGTATTTAATATGTGTATCAATTTTTACCCGTTTTTGAGATTTTTAGATATTTTTTTCGAATTTTTAAAGATCACCGACATTTTTAGTAATTTAAAATAACTAAAATATAATTGATTTTTAAAAATTAGAAAAAAATCTAAAAATCTCCAAAAATGGTAAAATTTGATATATATATATATATATTAAATACACTTAGATTAATCTTGCGAATTTTTTTTTTTTTAAAAATAAGTATATGCATCCGCCGGGTGCTCGGACAACGTCCCCTGAGCTTACGCCTTAAGCCTTGTACCGCATTCAAGAGCGAAATTGCCATGTACAGCCGTTGTACTTACCGGTTGACTGCTGTCACGTGAGTTGGGCCGCGGTTCGCTCCGCTCTAGTCTGAACATTTAAAACTCAGGGTTTTTGCAAATTTAATTTCTAAAATTTGCAATTTTGCGTATTCACCCATGAGATTTTAATATTTGCAAAGCAGACCCTCTAAGTTTGAGAGCTTTGCAAATATAACACTTAGCAAAAAACGGCGATTATAAATCTCTGTTTTGACGAAATTGCCCCTATATAATTTTTATTTGCCTTCTGTAGAATTATACCTTAAGCTTTCAATTTTGGAAAGTTAAATCTCTAAGTTTAAGAATTTTGAAAAAAATAACAACCAAAGTTTCCTTGATCGCAAGTTGGCATGGGAATGATACATCTGAATTTTCATTGTATGAAAACACTTTTATCATTTCCATAAAACAACAATATATATTTATACAACTTTTTACATTTCCAACACCTAATAATATATTTTAAATCCCACATTTTGATTCCATTATCATCCAATCAAGTCATGAACAGGCGTCATTTTGCCGAGTATCTCAATTTCAACATTTTTTTTGGCAAGTTAACCATAAACATAACCGCAAGTGCATTCAATTTCATATAGTAAATAGGACCAGACAGAAAATAAAGCAAACTGAATAATAAAAAATGACGCCTGTTCATTTCTTGGTGTTCAAATAAAGCAAAATTTATTTATAAATTTCGTCCTGGACAAACGAAATCTTAGGATGCATTTAGTATTTGATAAAATTTTAAAAACTTTCGAATAAATATTTGTTGGTGTAATATTTTTTGAAATGAGAGAAATAATGTAATAATTATGAGTAAAGAAAATAAAATTATAATAAATAAGGCAATTGTAGTAAGCTGTTGTGCAAAATTAATTGTAGAACAGGATAATCATACAGAAAAATATGAAGAGATGATAAAAAAAAATAAAATAATTATGGAAAGTGAAAATTTTACAAAGATGCCAAACTACCTTTAATCTACTAGCCCAACTCCGACCCACCAGATCCTACGGCATACAAGCAGCAAGGGACTTATTTAACTATTTAAGTGACAGTAGAATATCAAAATACATGCCTGGCAGGGAAAGCATTTCATTAGCTGGTCATTTTGGGAGGATGCCCCCGGAAATTTTATTTTTTCTGACAGAGATATTCCTGCAATTCAATGCCATCATTAAAATGCCAGCTCCTGCAAATCTATTTTTGGCGTGTTCGAGTGCTATAAATTAAAAGAGTGCCCAACACCAGGATTTAGAATCTAGATAGCGTTTCAACTTTCAAGGGCATGGCCACTTCCATCTGCACCATGAATTTTCTTCTTTTGTTGCTGCTCTTTGTGTGCAGCCTTTTTTCTCCCCTTAGATGTAAGGAAAGCTCAAAATTCTTTTGGTTTGTTTTTGTTTTTGGGGATGACGGAAAGCTCAGTAATTTTCCCATGATTTTAATTAGGTATCTGTGGTGAATACGTTTTTTAATACACTTGCTGGCTTGTTTGTTTGCTTGTGTTTAAAAAAACAAAAAATAAATAAATACATGCAGGCGATCCTTATCATGCAATCGATGGAGATGAGGTAGTAGATCCAAGAGCAAGGGCGGTGAAGAAGGGTGTGAAATTAGTTATCATACCATGCCTCAAGAAATCGTGCAGTGCCAGTGCCAGTGCCAGTGCCAGTGGGGTTGCAGCCAATGGCGGATCGTTGGATGCTGAATGCTGGTGCTGCCAGCCCACCAAGGACTGCTTCTGGGAGCAAAAAACTTGCTGGGCCAATTGCCCTCATTCTCCCCCGTCTCGGTCTCACAGTCACTCCCCATAGGCGAATGCTCAATATCACGTGCGCGTAGACATGACCGTGCCTATGATCGCGGCCATGGCATTAATTTCAGTTTGTGATGGACGGTGTGTGTTTGCGTGTCTGCTTTGTCTGTTTCTCAGCCTCACCCACTTGATGTCTCCTCTACTGTGCAGCAATGGATCATTGTATTGCTGTCTTTGAATAAAGTACACCGTTCAAGTATTTGAGATGCTTTTGGATCTTACGATCTGCTGTTTGAATAATTATATGGCATTTGTTGGAGGACCCATCATCGTTAACACTCGCATTACAGACTAGAAGCTTTTTTTTTATGATGAGAACAGACTAGAAACTTATACAAACTTTTTTTCAATATAATTTTCCTCCATCAAGCAGAGAAAGCAGGGTTGTGATATAGTGTACCTAGATGCAAAAAATATATATATTTTTTAAATATTTTTTTGAATTTTTTTTATAAAACTATTAATATAAGTATATTTAAACTGTATATTAATTTTTATTATTTTTGGATATTTATAGATATTTTTGAATTTTAAAAATCAATGAGACTTTTCTTATTAGGATATATCTACATGCATTAATTTTTACCCTTCTTGAATATTTGTAGATATTTTTTTAAATTTAAAAAATCAGCGACATTTTTTATTAGGATATACCTATATGTATATTTATCTTAAGGAAGAGAATCATATTTAAAAAGCATTGTGTATACTTTGCCCTGTATCGATCGATCCATGGCTGATTGATTGTTGCGTGTACGGAATGCCCACCCTCGGGTGTACCGCGCGCACGGTTTGCATGATGGGTCCAACTTCGGTAAGATTAACTAAATCGCGGTGATTTCGAATATCTTAATAAATATAACAAGTGGGTGAAACTTTCCAAAAACATCATTATTTATAAAAATTAAGGGATGGAATCCGGTCCCAAGCCTGTCCCAGAGTATCAGGGCTTAAACGGCACGACATTTCCTATTTTTCACAATTTTTTTAATAAAAAATTTCTATGAAATTCTTCATTTTTCAATACAATTTCATCCCATTGGAGCCCCTTACCTAAAGTTTAACCCAACCAGATTACCTATGCCGATTTGTCTCGTAGGCGAGGCGCCCAAATGGAAAATGCATCCAGTGGTCAGCATTGGAGCATTGATTTTATTTTAGTTTTTAAAAAATGACAGCTAGCCGGACCATGCTTATCTGTTTTCCCCTAATCCTCTGGTTTTTCGATCGTATGAGATTGAACAGGGTTGATGGTTCCTTCAACTCTAAATAAAATAAAATCAAATCAAAATCAAATCAAAGATATGGATATTGATGCGTACACGATATCATGTGCTGTCACTTGTTTGTCGGCGGGCAGGGTAGAATAAAAAAGAAGATGACAATGGATAAGGAGGCGTTTCGCATGGCAATTAAGCAGCTGCATCCGTGTCATTCAATTCATACGAGTTTTCCTTGGATTTTACGTTCCTGCTGTTATTAGCTAATGTCTAGCCCTCCCCTGATTTTACGTTGATGGACATTTAAATGTGAAAATTATTAAAATGCTATTAATTTTTAAAAAAATTCGAAAATATTATCCACAAATATTTAAAAATAATAAAAATTGATGTACTTATTAAATACATCTATATTTTTTAAAAAATAAAAAAATATTTATTTGCACCCGGGTGCATGGAAACTAAGTGCACTCGGGAGCATAGGGTGATGCCGTCTGAACACCCCTGTGCACACGCGTATCATCGACAGTCTCCACACCCTCTTCTCTCCTTACGTGCAGTTAGTAGAATTACTACTATAAAAGAAGAAGGTTGATCCAGCGATGGGGAACTAACTCATCAAATCCAGTCTGCACCAGAACAAATTTCTCTTCTCATCGAATGATGTCCGCGGCTCCTTCTGTCGGTGCAAATGCAATGCTGCTTGCTGTGATCCTGCTCCTCATCACGTCTTGCTTCCCACTTTCTCAAGGTATGCGATGCTGTTACCCAACCCAACCCAACCTTTCATGGAATGATTTTTTTTTTTTTTTTGATTGGTTTATGGAATGAAATTGATACTGTTGTTCGTGAGGGGACGGACTACTTCAATTTGACACTGACTGTTCACTGGAATTGGGTATGTTTGTAATTTGCATAAAGGTGGAGGAGCAGAAGAAGCGATGAGAGGGCCAAAGACTATGGAGGTGCACAGGCGGTGTGAGAGGTTGCGTTGCGGGAATGGATTGAGCTGCTACTGTTGTTCTGTTACTAGGGATTGCTGGCCCCTCAGGGAGACCTGCCTTGCCAGCTGCGGGCCCTTGTAATTAATATTAATTACCTCCTTCTTAGTTAATCGGGCCTTTCATTCGCTGCCCGACCTCATTACTACTGCAATCAGCACATTTGTTCTTATGCGAGACCTGTTTGTTCTTTGTTGTTGATTATATATATTTTTCTTATTCCAAAACAAAGAAAGAAAAATAAAGAGGAAATACGCTATTGCCACCAGATATACAATGTCAATCATCGAAGGAACGAAGATAACAGACGTTGGCATTGATGATCAGGGCCTACCTGATTGTAGATCAGGTACCATGGATACGAGTTTCCTAAAATTCACTCTGCTATCAGTGGTTTACAGCATTAATCTTCTTTAGTCTCCCCTTTTATAAAACTCTTCTTCTATATAATGCTTTTAACTTGATAATTAATGGAAAATTCAATTTATTTATTGTATTTTTTATTGAAATTCATCTATTATATTTAACATTATTTATATAATTATAAAAATTCTTTCATGTGTTAAGTACTGTTATATATAAGCCCCATGTATAAATGCATGAAATCAATGCAATAAAATTATTTCATATTAAAAATTAATTTTAAATAGCCTTTTTAATATCTAAATTATTTAAAAAATATGACTATTATGTAGATAAACAATTCTACAAAATATTTTTACATTATAATATATTGTAAATAAATCTGAATATTTTTCCTAATTTACACATGAATATATTTATTTTTAAACAACTATAGCTCATGCACGTCTTTAATTTGAATACAACTTAATTACTAATTAAATAAATAATATTAAATACAATGAATGATATCAATTGTCATTAAAATTTTAAAAATAAAAAGGATTATATAAAATGGCTTGTGTGTGTGTGTGTGTTATTTTTGGGAAGGATTTGAATTGCATTGGTGCTCACATTGGCATTGGATTACTTGACACTTAAAATTAATCAATTAATTTGTTGTCGGTGCGCGTACAGTGTAGTGACATCTGTGTACACGAAACTTACGTATGTCGAGGCCACAAGCCTCGGAGATGGAATCCAATCCATTGGTTAATTCTTTCACTTTAAGATGAGTCTTGTTAATTTGTGGTGCCGGAAAATATTGAGATCAGCACACGGACCTCAACTGAGCAACACTTGGCGATAAAGGATTATATAGCGTACAATTGTTTAAGATAAGTAATAATAACAAAGAAAAAGAGAGGGGGAGAGAGAGAGAGAGAGCAGATGCAAATTTCTTTTCCTGATCATTTGTGTGTATATATATACGATTACAAGGGCATAAGAAAGCTCAGTTGTGGAGATTAGAGACAGTGAGACGGCACTTGCCAGTTGCCACTACTTGTAATTAATACCAGAACGTTTCGCATTGATATGCCATTTGGCAATTCGTTCGGCTTCAGTGCTATACATGTGATACAGACATACATTATAAAGAAAGAAAAAAAGGCTCATCAACAACTGCAATTCACGCTGCACTTCAAAAGCCATGGCAAAGCTGATCAAGTACCCCATCATGGTTTTTGTTCTTTTGTTGCTGACTCTATCGTATCCACCCTTTTCCCTCTCTGCAGAGGAGGTAAGTAATGCATCTTCTCCCACTTGCTTCCTTTTGTCTTTGGTTATTGAATTGCATAATTTGTACATACATGTTAGATGATCAAGAGACTGCAATTACTGTTGCGCTTGTTCCTGGCGCTTGCAGGCGAACCGGAGGAAGGCGGTGGGGATGAAAATGGGGTCCCAGGTATTCATCCCACCATGCATCAGATTGCCGTGCTGGGCAGATAGTAGTGCTGCTGCGCTCCCATCCTATAAATGTTGGTGCTGCTACACTCCCAACCCCAAGCTATGTTTCCAATCCAAAGCCACTTGCTGGGCTACCTGTCCCTCTCTTCCCCCCTCCCCTGCTCCCTAATTTAATCCCCCCTTGATGTTTTTACAATGGCATCCCGCGTCTGCGAACATCATGGGATGCCTATTTGTTTTACTTTTCTCATATACACATTTTTCCTTTCATTGTATTTAACCCAAATACTAAATTTCTACGCTACTTTTACATATTTCTTTTTTACTTCTTAGAAATCAAGTTTTTTAAGGACAAAAATGACTTAAATGCCCCTAAATTTAATATTTTGAAAAATAAAAAATAAATATATAAAATTAGTATAAAATGGTAAATTTTGGTATATGGATTAAATACACATGGGAAAATATATTTTAAAAAATCAAATAATAAAATAAATAAGCATCACATGCTGGTGTACTTGCGATGCCGTCACATAAAATCAGCATGTATATGTGTCCGAAGGTTTGCCCCGCTGGTAGCATGCGATGGCCATGCGGCACATGGTCGAGGATTCCACCCTTCCTTGTAATAAAAGGGAAAAAAGAGCATATATGAATATAAAATATCCTGCTCTACTCTCCCTGGAGGGATCATGCTTTCGCGTTATTTCTTCTTGAATGTTGACTGCTGTGTTTTTCAGGCTATCTCAAGTCACCTTTCTCTCTGATAGTATACGTATGGAAATCTTAAGTGCCCATGAAACATGAATTGCATCCCCTGAAAACGAATGCCTGTGATCTTGAAACATTGAGTGAACTGGGAGAGAATTTCATCTTCCAAAATCCATACTAAGGTCGCATGCCTATCCGAGTGTACCGAGTCAGAGACAACTTTTTCTTTTTTTTTTTTTGGCCCTTTTTAAAGTTCCAGTCAGAGACACTGATATATAGTTGTTTTAGAGAAGAAAAACTACCCAACTTCCAATCTATGTGGTTTGATGCATTTCGGATCCGTCTGGAAAACATTTTTTTTTTTTTTGAAAGCAAATTTGGTTTTGCTGAATTTATTATTAAATGCGGCGACATGCATCCTCCTCTGTTACTAGGATAAGAAACAAATCTAACTAATTTAATGTCATGGCATTTTTGACAACTTAACAACGCCACCTTTTCAATTATTGTTTATATTTTTAATTATTATGTATTTTACGTTTTTCATGTAATTATTCTATTATTCTCTTTATTCGTTATAATTGTCTCTATCATATCACACGTCAATCTTTCAGTTTTTCAAAATTTTAAATATTTTTTTCCAATTTTTCCGTTACTAACAAATGAACTTTTGTTTGCTAGAGTGTATTAGAGTGTATTTGTGAAGTGATAAAGTAAAAATAAAAATTTTTAAAACCAGAGAAAATTACGTGATATGATCATGATAAGGAAAAAAAGAACAAAGTTAAAATAAATAAAATAAATAAATTAATTAATTAATTATATGAGTATTTGTATAGAAATAATTAAAAATAGCATAATTTGTATAAAAATTATGAAAAAATAAATAAAAAGTAATATAATTACAAAAGAGTAAAAAGTTCTAAATGAAAAGTTATCTCTTTTAACATACACACCCTTAATACTTTTCTGATATCTGTTGCTGCATCTAAATTGGAAGGATGAAATTAGTTGATGTATGACGAACTGTCTTTGACATTTGTAAGGGTTTCATTCTCGATGATGACAATGTACATGGACTATTTACCAAAAGTCACATGCACATTTCTGTAATGTTAGATCCGCCGCAAGTGAACCCCCCTCGAAAACTCAACACATTAAAGGGGTTATGCCCTTATTGGCAAAATTTTTAAAAATAGACCATAAATAAAGTTGAAATAAATATGATAATTATATGATAATTATATGAAAAATATAAAAAATGATTCAAAAATAATAGGAAAAGTAATCCTTTTTTTTTTTTTTTTTTCCTACCCTCTTCTTTTTCTTACTTCCAAGCGCCCCGGCATGAGAAAGACACGGATCATGCGTTTGGATTGGGATCAGCGAATCCCGTGAACTCATCACTGACTTAAATATTCTAATGTTCACATGCGCGCATGGCCGAAGAGGATATGAAAAAGTAGCACTGCCTTCTCAATTCCCGATCGATGCATGCGTCGCATTCAATCCATGACCAAGTTCCGTGCTACATCACATGTTTGGCTCCCTTATAAATCTCTTGCTTCAGCATCATCTTCCCTCTAATAGACTCCTCTCTCTCTCTCTCTCGTCTCACGCGTCCCCTCATGTATACTTTTGTCTTGAAAAACCTCACTTTTTGTTGTTAAAGTTTTTTCCCAAACGCAAAATTCGCTTGTCTGTTCTAGCAGTTGGTGGTGATTGAAAGCCACTTTTTTAGAACTGCAAGAAAGATACTCCAGCAGGGTCTTTCCAGAACCACCAAGCATCTTTCGAAATTAGTGAATTTGACTAGCATAAGGAACAGGAAGATATCAAATTCAGAGGACATAAAAGCTGATAAATAGCGTTGCAGAAACAATGGTATTAATAACTGTTATTTCCGTTCATTTGAACCTTCCAAGTGGAAAGCAGACCACTCATTATCTGCGCATTGCGGTAATTTTAATTTGAAATGTATGCATTTTTTCCAACAACAAAATTTATGGATCCTAGCTTCGGATTGAAATTATTTGTCGAGTCAGACTGCAGCTGAGACATGATGATATATATTTATATTTCAGAATTTTAGTTAGAGTGAATCGATTTGCATCTCTTTCTCACAATTGGGAGGAGTGCATTGCAATCGAGTACAATGTGCTGCCAGAGTACAAAGTAACCAATTCGATATAAAAAGCCTGATTGCTGCCAGTAGCTAGTGGGGGACAGCATTCCGATCTCATGGATAGGCTCGTTCACAGCCTGCTTTTGGCACTGCTGCTTCTCCTAACAGCTCTGGTCTTTCCTCGGCCAACATGTAAGGCACTCTCCATCTTTACTTTCTCTGTTCAAGCAAAGCTATCTTCATTTTTATGCACGATTGCTGGCAAGATTTCGGTACTATCTAAAGAAAAGAACTCCCTCCTGTTAGACTCATTGATCTATTTCGCGGAAATAGATATCAAAGCGGAAGAAATTTATTTTATTTAATTCCAAGAAATTGCAGAGTTTTGCTGCTAGAGACCCCTCTGCCCTCTTCCCAACTGGGCTCAGTTCAGCTACCTCTTCTATTCCCAACTGGGCTCCATTTTAGCTTAGGCCTAACCTCAGCTCTAGACCTGGGTGGGTTGTACTGACGACCTGTAGGCTCTAGCAGCACGACCCCACTCCTCTCCATGATCATCAACAGATGGGACACGGCTTCTAACATAGACTTGGGGATTCAACTCAAAGATGAAACCAGCAACAATGCGCCTAATTAAATTTATGGTTCTATACATCGAATGAATGCACAACTTTAACTCTCTACACATCCTCTTCTTGATTGTTCCTTCTGAAATCTTACTTTACAATGTTTCATTTTTCCATCTAATTTTACAAATTTCTTGACAAATCAAGCTCACAAATCATTATAAATTCTGTAACATTATTAAGGAGGAGACTAAAACTTCTCATACGAGAGACCACCATCCCACACACGCGGGGACGACGAACCTCTCGTCATGGATTCGAAACCCTGACTAGGGTGTGCGGCGGCAACTCCCCGAGGCCCGAGGTCTCTTCCTCTTCCTATTCAGTGGTTGGAAATTGGAATCGATGGAGGCCAACTATCTTGACCCAGGAGAGACCATAAATCTACAAAATTACCCAGCTTCAAATAATCAGATTAGACCTCATATTGAACTGTTGATAACTTGGACGCCAATGTTCCAACAAGTTGAGGTTCGTTCCCGTCTAGTGTTCTGGTTTGGCATCTGGATGGGGTCCCCATAAATCAGAGATAAACCCTAGATGATTAATTCTGGGAAACTAATAGGTGCCTCGGACCTCCTTACAGAGTAAAAACTTAGGACAGGTGGCCTACTGAGCCAATTACGATGTTGATAGAATTGAGCTTTGCATATTTTCTTCAACCCTGGCTCATGTGAAAATTGCGTTGCTTTGTATCTATGGTTGGACCTGGAGAGGGCAAAAGGATGCATAGCGGGGCCGTTACCTGATTGTGAATTCTGGGAAAGCAATGTCAGGGGTTACTTCCTGATTATGAATTTCAGGAAACAAATTCGTGCAATTCTACTTTGTCACAATTGATGGGCAGGAATTCGTGATTCATTGTAATTTGATTTCTGTTTGGTTTCGGAGGCAGGCACCGGCACTACACGCAAGGTGGGCAATATTACAGAGCTTACAGAACAAAAACCCACCCCTGCTGGAGAGAGCAAATATCCTACTCCTTGCATCAAGTCGTTCATATGTAACAATGCAGAGAAGACCCCAAATGAGATCCATTTTGGGGATTGTTGGTGTTGCATCTTCAAACAAAAATGCTTTTCCTCTAAGTTCATCTGCACTGTGAAATGCCTCTTTGAATCTCGTCTCATCAAGAATGAAACTTCAAGTGCACCGTAGATTACACCATGAATCTATTCTAGGTTTTGACGTTGCTTTCGAAAAACGTATGAGTACCGTCTTGACTAAACAAAGCCTTTGTAAGTCAGTGACATGAGCTCGTATAACATTACTGTCAGACACTAGTAATATCTATACCATGTGTCGATGGCTTGTTGTTTATCATGGCTATGCATGTCAATTCAAGAAGATTTTAGAGCCAAAACGAACGAGTTACTCAACTCAGCCAACATCAAGTAGGTAACGATGGCAGCGTACGCTAGATGCAGGGTCCCCAGGGCGGATTGATCTCCCTTTCATGTTGGAACGATAGTAACTTTAATGAAAACACGGTAATTCAAGACAAAATTTCCCTATGAAAACGACAGTAATATTGGACAAGGAGTATCAGACAGCGCTCTAAGATAAAAGTGCTGGTGATTTGATAATCTACTCAGTAAGCATTTAATTTGTTTACATTACAAAATAATATGTATAAACACAGCTTTATAACAATGTGAATATATGTTTCAAGAAAAATCAAAGCGAAGAAAGGTCAAGGACTAGAGCAAAAATTCACATCCGTACGAGGAGTATTCATCTAAAATTCTTTAGTAGCAGAATGCAGTGAGAGAGCCCCTAGTAAGAGAAGCATCAGGATATTAACAAGAGAGAGTACAACGTGGAGAAGAAAGTTAACTCAAACAAGCAGGTTGGCCTTTGTAGCGATCACTGAACTACATTACCCAACAAGCTGTTTGATGAAGGAGAACTCCGCTCGCTCAACCAACGATCTTGAACAGAAACAGGGGAGAAACCTTTTGTTCCCTCCTCTGGTGCTGCACCTTCATCGTTTTGGGGGACCGCCAACTTCCTGCGTTCCACAGACGCTGTCTTCTTTGTCGTTGTTCGTGAGTTTGTGCTGTTATTTGACATTATTGAGAAGGACGAAATTGAGGAGCCATCACAAATGTTTCCTTCAGCCTGGTTCAATCCACTAAGCCTGATGCTTTCCAGTTCATCTGCCACTTCCATCATAGAAGGCCTCATGTCTCTGTGGAATGCCAGACATCTGAACGCTATCTCAGCTACATTGTGGATAGAAGACAGGGTCCATGCATCCGTGTGTGGCTCTAGAAAGGGGTCTACTATGTCATCTATGCAACCTCTCCCAATCTTGTCAATGGCAAGTGCAGCCAAATTCACTTCAGTGTGCACCCTGGTGAAATCCACCACCTTCATTGCACTTATGATCTCGACAAGTACCACTCCAAAGCTGTAAACGTCACTCTTGTCAGAGAGATGGAAGTTCTGATGGTATTGAGGGTCTAGGTACCCTGGAGTCCCTTGGGGTGCTGTAGAAATATGAGATGATTCCACCATACCAATTCTGGAAAGACCAAAATCTGCGACTTTCGAATTGAAGTTGTGGTCTAAGAGTATGTTGCTTGATTTTATGTCTCTGTGATATATTGGAGGATTGGCTGAGTGTAGATGGGAAATCGCCGTAGCCGTTTCTGCCGCAATGGTTAGCCGAATGGTCCAAGGGAGGCCAGTACCCCTCTCTCTCTGTAAGTGCTGAGCCAGAGTGCCATTGGGCATGAATTCATACACCAGGATCTGTTCACCTTTCTCTATGCAAAATCCTAAAAGACGAACGAGGTTCGGGTGGCTTACTGAGGAAAGCAGCTTTATTTCGTTCACGACTTGCTCCATACCGTCACTGTCTCGATGCCTAATCTTTTTGATTGCAACCCATTCATCGTTGTGGAGCTTCCCAGCATAAACCGTGCCGTAGGCACCAGTTCCCAGCCTTAGCTTCTCAGAGAAGAAATTCGTGGCCCGTTCGATCTCTCTGTAAGGGTAGAATGGGACGGTGCAGGAGCCTGCAGCTTCAGAAAGCAGGCGCTTCATACTTTTCCTGCTTCTCAAGGACAAGGACCGTCGTCGTATGAAGAAGCAGAAAGTAGCCAGCCCGGCCATTATTGAAGCCCCCGCAACAATGCCTGAGAAGAGATCCATAAGAGTTACTTGACACACAATGTAGGCTTTTCTCGTGATCATAAGTACATCATGGTTCATTTAAAGAAAAAAGTACATCATGGTTTTCTTTTTCTTTTCTTTTTTTTTTTTCTGTCCATAAAAAAGCACATCAAGGTTTTTATCATCCAAATAAATTCCGTGGATTTGAATAGCACTTAAGGACAATGAATAAAAAGATCCCGAAACAAGAAGAGAAAAAAGAGATAAAGATAAAGGAAAGAAGAGCAAATGATTTTATACGTTAGGAGATGGAAACGATGATAAAGAAGATAGAATAATTAGATTTTTCGAATGAAAAGATGAATAATAATGATTAAAATACAGAGAATACAGGTAAAAGTAAGATGATCGAATAAATAAAATATCAACTCACACTTAAAATTCTATCAGTTTCCCAGGTAAACCAAATGAATATAGCATTGGTAGAACTGAAGGTGTGCTTACACAAAGCAAAGATGAAAGTCAAAGGTTTAAAAAAATTCCACTGTCAAAGTTTTTATAGTCTTCTACCTCCAATTAGAACTCCAACACGATTGCTTCCACAATGTCCGGAAACAGATCTTGACGTACTGCAGTTGCTCGAAACTGCCAAATCAAATAAGAGAAGCTAATAAAGTAAGAAAAAAGAGGCAGAATTAATCCAATCTTTGTGAGCAATGTCGGGCTTGTCAGCGTTATTTAGGGCAACGAGTAATGATCTAATAACAAAGAAGGTACTGATCTAATGCTGCCCACGAGACCCAATCTCAGTGCTAATTAGGGTAGCCCACGAAGATGATTTAACAAGATGCAAATCGACCATATAGCATTTCTATTCGTTCATTTAGGTATATCATCAAATTTTAACATCTAGCTAAGAATTCATAACATTCCATACGATTTCGAAACTAGCTTAGAGCAGAATAGATAGAGACATATTTTCCGTTTATTGAAATAACTCTAGGCAATAATTCTAATCAATTTAGTAAATAATTTACCGATTAAGTATTGAATCCTTAGAGAGGATGAAAGGCAATCGAACGGTCAAACGGACATAAATTACAGTATTATTTCGACATTTTCTTTTTTCCCCGTGTTTGACTGCTGGTTGCGGGCGGATATTGGTGTAGCCAGCAAGGTTAACAAGCCCATGTGAGTGCCAACGCTGGGTGCAGGAAAGGCAAAAGGATATCCATTGACCCGGAATGGAGATACGGCAAAACGATAAGAATTGCTGGATCCATTCATGAAACCGACACCGAAGATACGTGAGGTCAGCTTGGATTTTCAAGTGGATGATGGCCCCTCATTAATACATATCTCCCTTCGTTACTCATGCGTGAGGTGACCGCAACCATCTATCCTTGGTTACGATGTTTGACTTCAATGGCCCAACACTTCATCATCACATGAATCGCATCGTAACAATAACGACGTCAAAGACGACATTTACACCAGTAGCCTAGCCTCGCATCGCGTCTAGTACCAGGACTACCGTTTTTTGCTCTGCAGGTTTCCGGTTTGATGAGGCTAAACCAGCCCATTTGATTCGGTTCTTAAAACAGTAGATGTGAAAGGTTATGATAAAACATGGGCGGAACAATTTTGGATGCCCCACTAACATTGGACCCACAATATACTACAGAATACAACAGACAAATAATAATAATAATAATTAGTTATGCTTTTAATGAAATCCGCAAAGTGTAATGCTTGTCTGAAATAAATTTATAAATAAGTATGATATTATTCCGCCTAGCTAGGTGGGACTTAGGACTCATCTCAAGTTGCTTGGGTCCCCTCAAGACAAGGCTCAAAAGTCAAAATCAGGACTGAATCCATCCTCCTCCTCAATCCTCCACTATTTTTACTAACGCTATCACAAGGAGTATTATTTTTGTGTAGCATCTTTTTATGGCCAACTTTTAATTTTACTTGTACTTTGCTATAAATAGGTAAACTTAAATATTGCTAGCCAAACAATCATTGTTATTTATAGCTAAATGTAAATTATTACAAGTAACGTGATATTTAATTGCAATTAATATGAAAATTGACCCCCCTAATTGATACCGCATGCCACCACTCGAGAGCAGCCCGGCGTTTGTAGCTAAATTAAGATACACGGCACGCAACTAATTTATTTATTTATTTTAATCTCATAGGGAGCCAAAAATGACTAAATTTATCCGCATTTATTGTTTCACCAAAGCTATTGAAATTAGCCTTGCCAGGAGTCAAACCAGACTACAGACGCTAGCCATTGCGCCTTGAAGACGCAACGGCTATCTGAGAGAGATGTATGGGTTTATTTATGAGCAGTACTGGTAATGCTAGTGCACAGAGGAGGTGGTTGGGTGGGAAGGGTGATCAAAACAGACGACAACTGTGATCCGGTGGGACTCTTTCCGTGTTCTATCCGTGGATTGCATTGAAAATGGATGAGCTGACTCTGCCCGCCAACCGTCAAGGTTTTGCTTATTTTAATGCCTAATCGCAACATGGACGCGGTCCATCTTGAATGGTTTTGCTGACCAACCAACCAATAAAAATACCCACCGCCTACTACTACGTATATCAGCGATTTTTATTTTTATTTTTTAATTTATTTGGCGGCCGAAAACTGGACCGCCGTATATGTTGGCTGGACCACCCTTCATCCAAAGGCCCGAGCACTCCACACTCAAAGAATTATAAGATGAAAATTTTTTAACTTATTGATATATATATTTTTTTTTATAAAAAAAAGGAACTTAAGATATATACAGAAAAAAACGGTGATTTTTCACAGAAAGAATTATTCAGCCAGCAGCAATTTATTATTATTTTCCAAAGTGTTTAAATTTTCTTTTCCAGATATAATCAACATTGTATACCGTAACGCATATTTATATTTGTCTTTAAAAAAAAAATTCTTTTCAAAATTGATGGCTTTCCCAGTCGACAACGGCTGAACGGCGTAGTCGAGCGGGAAGGGGGCGGTACATTCGGCCCCGGCCACTACTCGGCATCATGACCGTCGGTTACTTAGACATCAGATCATGCATAAGAGAGTGGCCGCGAGGATCTGTAGAGAATAGGATCATACGACGCGAGTAGATTATTGAGAGAGAGGAGGAACCGAGGAAGAGCAGAAGGCTAACCTCTGTAGCAGCCGTCGCCTTGGGCGAATCCATCACCGTCGAAACCGGCGTCGCACCGGCATCGGAATCCCTGTCCCCTGCGGCCTTCGGCTGTAGGAATCGGAATATTTGAACAGTTGGCGTTCTGGGAGCAGCTGCTCGTCCCGCATTCTCCCTCCATCCACCATCCTAGCTCCACCGTCTGGAAATCCAGCGACATCGCCGGGCCGCTGCCGGGTTCCACGGCGACCGAGGAGAAAAGGATTTCACACCCGCTCTCCGTCACGTTCTCCCGCCACATGAAGCCTTCGACTCCCTTGGAGTAGCAATTGACGGTTTCGTTGGTGTTATTCTGATGGCAGCTCTGCAACTGGAACCTCTCTTTCATCAGCGCCGTCGGTATGATGCATTCTGACTCCGCCGACCGGCAGTTCTGCAGTAGTAGCCCGTTCTGCCACGTCATGGCGTAGTTCCGGCCGAAGAATTGTCGAACGTCCTGAATTGAACGACTGCAGTTGGGCGGCAGATCTATCCGGAGCGAATCGGATGTGATGTTTCGGACGAAGAAATTGTTGAAGAATATTTCCTTGTTTTTGCAGATCAAGGGGATTGCGCAGTTCCCTGAGAAACCAAACGGATACGGGACGCGATTCACGATTCCGCCACAGGTGCGATTGCAGTAGTCACTGGACGGCTGGGTGATGACGGCGGGCACTACGAGGATTACGAAGAAAACAATAAGTGGAAAGATTGGAGATTTCATCTTCTGGAGTAGGAAAGAACTGATCTTTGGAGTTGACCAGAATAATTCTCGTTTTCGTCTATAGGACAGGACAGCTGAAATCTAAGAGAATCTGGATAGATGAAAAACAGCTTAAATTTCCTCTGTTTTTCGACTTGGAGAGGTTGGGAGCTGCGACTACTGCTGTTGCTGTTTTAACCATCTTGGAAAATACTTTAGAGCCGTGGATTTTGATTCGAGAGTTTAGAGTTTGACATTGAAGATGACGGAGGAGGAGGAGAAGAAAAAGGAAGGGATTAAAAGTTCAGCGAAAGCTCCCCGTTTTTTACGCCTCTCCCTCATGACTTTCAATCTCCATTCTCCAGCCGGGAAAGACATTCCGAGTAGTCCATTTATTCACTTATATTTTACAGCAGTGACGGAAATACCCTTGCTTTGCCTTCTAGGCCTCTGCTAGTCGCAGTCGCAGTCGCAGTCGCAGAGGCAGGGAGGACGACTTTTGAGAAAACGGCTACGAAAGTGCAGGAATAATCAGAACCATCCAAACGGTCGCGGGTCGTGTCTTATTAAAAGGATATCGGATCTTTCCCTGAGTAATATTGGACAGTTTTGTCCTCCACCCGCGGTGGGAATGTGGGAAACTTCAAAAAAAATTCTCGGTAATTTCGAGTGACGGGAAACGACGGGGATGAAGTGATGAGAAATATGATAGTGGCACGAATAATGATTGGCTCGTGCTCAGATGCATCGGGATATATTTTTAGTTTCGGTGCATTTTGGTGAAATTTTTATTTTTTGAATTTTTTTTATAAAATTATTACTATAAATATATTTAATATATATTTGTACTTTTTTCGTTATTTTAGATTCTTTTGGCCTGGTGTTCATGGACGTCGTCCCTCAGTGGTGTGTACGTAAGTTCAAACTGTCACATGGGTTAGGGGCCTCGTTATCTCCATGTTATCAGGACACGGATTTGATTGTAATATTAAAAATGAGGGGTGTGTTTGTTTGGGACATAAACATGTCAACCAAAACTTTTCAATCTAAAACTTTTCACTCTCCATAACTACTCT
>JAXCLR010000063.1:62844292-62882708 GCA_035584095.1 Annona squamosa | reverse complement strand
CATCATATTCTATCAATGTGACAACTTCTACTTTAAAAACTTTTCATCAAAAGTTTTACCCCCAACCAAACACACCCGAGATGTATTATTGTATACAACCAATAAAAGAATAAGAGCATTTTTAGTCATTAAATTAATAATTTTATAAAAAAAAATTTTAAAAAAAATTAAAAATGAGTTTTTTGGAAATAGGATCCAACTCTAGAATGATTGGAATATAAGATAAAAATAAAAAAATAATTAATATTTTACTATTCTGTATTATTTATTTCAATTGCATTGATGAATACATCTCGGCTCATTAGTTTTAAGCATTTAGTTGCTTGCTGGCTTCAATCGATGGTTGATTATAAATGAATAAACTTAGCTAGATATTTGCATATGTATCTATCTCTTTCACGTATATTTACATTTTTACTCACGCTTTTAAAATACTAATATATATATATATATTTTCAAAATATTCGTAAAATGCAAAAAATTACTTCTAATTAATAGATGACCTGTATAAGTGTAAAATAGCCATCTTTCAAAAACGCCGATTATTTATGATTGGATTAGAAATGCGCTCTAAACACTAATGATTTCAAATAGTTTCGAATTATTATTAAAAGTATTAAGAAAAGTAAAACATAGCCGCGGGAGAACATAGATTTAATTATTTTCGACATGACATAATGACTGGCTAGAGCTAGCTAAGGAGGCATAGTTTGACCATTGATGTGACTGGGATGAATGTTGATGGAAGTAAAATTTAAATAAATGAAGGTGGTGGTGGTCGAAGGAGTTGCTTGAGTTAAAAGAATAGGTGGGCCCGCTTGATTAATTAGAATTTTAGTAATTTGGAAAGGGTGCGTCGGTCAACCACGGAGGTTGATATTTTCCTACTCAATTGACCAACCCTAGCTTCTTCTTTTTTTTTTTTTTTTTATAGTAATTCCACGTCACACGGAACACGAAACGCTGGATTTGGATTTTGGACTGCCCCGGAGTCGCCCTCCCAATGCCATGCTCCATGCCTCGCGCATCACACATGCCATGCAATTGCTTGCCAAGCAAAGCTAAAATTAATTCTCGCTCATCTACACTCGAAAATAAATGATTAGTTCCAAGACGGTGTTTGCACAATGCAATTTTTGATTTTTTTTTTATTACAAATCATCGAAAATATTTTTTTGAGGTAATTCGAATAATTCTCAACGATATTTTTATCATAATTATTATGTTTAAATAAAAATCAACCGGGTGGGGGGCGGACTTTTGGGTTCATTCTCGAAATTGCTAGCATTGTAGGTTTGTAGTCGTATTCTGTTCCTCCGAACAAACGGGGAGAAAAGAGAGAGACATTGGTCCGCTACCGTCGGTTCGCAAGTCGTGGATTTGGTGGACTGCTCTACTTCCAGAAAGATCAAGACAGATTCTATCAGCCACGCCATGGTATACCTTACTCCGCAGATCAGGAGAGGCTGATAAATCAGATTGCATTGCATTCCTTTTCATGAACATATATATTTGGAACTCCTTTGGGTATTCTTGGAATTTTTTTTTTTTCAAAAAAACATTTGTGCCAATATTCTTATTGATTATATAAGACCCAAATCATTAGTTAACTTAGCTATCATATATCTATATTATGAATATGTTATAGTACAGTCACAATGCACTGTACTTCTGATGTGCTCTGCTGCAACATGGAGCCTATATATATAAATATATTAATACCCAATATAATTATTTATCTATGTAAAAATTACGTTCTAAATGGTTTAAAAATTAAAAATACAATTTTAAAACTGTTATTTAAATCATACTATTTTATTGTGTTTATTTTGTATTATTTTCAAATGTGACCCATATATATATATATATATATATATATCCAATTTTATGATAAGTGTACATATAGAGAGAAAACTTATTATGTGCAAACGGACTGCAACATAATTACGATATTTGCTATAAAATGGGCTCACAAAATGGGCTCACGCATAAGACAATGAAATGAAACTTCATATAATTATTTATTCATATAAAAATTATACTTTAGACGGTTTAGATGTTTAAAATACAACTTTGAACTTATATTTACATTAAATTATTTTATTATATTAATTTTGCATCATTTTAAGATGGAAACCATACACATGTTATATTTGGATGAAAATTAATATACTAATAAAATGAATGATTTTAAATACAATGAGTGAGATGAATTTCTCATTCATGATCAAATGAGACCCATAGTATATATATAATATAGAAATAAAAAATAGTCCTGCTCAAGGATTCATATGATACAGAAAAATAAAATCATTTTGATAGAAAATATAACCCGTTAAAGTTATTTATTTGTTGTAAATAAAATATAAATTACTAATTAAAGATCAAAACCTTCGTAAGTGTTCGTCCGCCTAAAATGAGTTTGCTGCATTTAATGAACTCAAGTGAATTTCAAACTCAATATATTTTATACATTTTTAGAAACGATTCCAATTGAAATGATTTGGTATTGATTAATAATCACCAAGATGGGATCAAACATAACCAAAATGTCCGAATTTCTCACAGATGAAAATTCAAATGGCCTAGTTTTAATTTTTACTATTTTGAGTTTAATCTCACGGCGCTTACCTGAAGCCAGTCGAAGTCTGGGAGTTTAGCCTGCTGCTTAACCACGGTCGAAGGGTCAGACACTCGAGACAGCGTGACAGAAGGCAACGCACATCAAATAATTGAATTTAAGCCTCGTTCGGCCGCCTCTCAGATGGGCTTTTGAAGCCCATTTCTGGGTATCTTGACGTGTTTGGGCAGTCTGCAAATCGGAGGGATAAGCAAAAATATTCACACTTGTTGGAAGCTAAACAATTAACCAGCTTCCTGCAGCTAGCGTTATATTCGGTTTGTTGGGAAAAAAGACATTTTGTTGCAATCAAGAGAGAATTCAGCATCACTGACACCAGCATTCAAGAGAATAATTATCTGAATTTTCATCAATAGAAAAAAATTCCAGAGCTCCCAAAAGCAAGTGTTACCCACTAAGAATCATACTCCCTTCCTGCAGAAAGGGATACTACAAATGTGTGAAAGCGTTTTAGGGAAAAGACAACAGCTCCCAGATACCTTTCTTCCCCACACAGGACTCTTACCTTATTACAGCAAAATACATATTATTCGCTGCAACGACTTCAATACCACGCATCTACGGGGTTTCATGTCAACGATTACAGATTAAAGGAAGGCATGAAAAGACAGGACAACAAAAAGAAACATACCCAAGCTAAAGGCCCTGATCAAAAAGGTAATCACCCAGCCTCTCCACAATCATGTTGCACTGTCCAGGAGTCATTGGTTCATCGTAGATGCCAATGACCAGAGCCTGATTGGTTTTCTTGATAGTAGCACCACCAGAACCCTAAATGTCGAAGAGAAGAGGTATTAGCTCTACAACACGACAATCAGGAAAGATTCAAAAAACTATGAACTATCCATTCAAAACGACCCAAAATCACAAACGCTCCATTCAAAACAATAAGAAGATCAAGAAAGAATAACATATTCTCCATTCATACATGAAAATGTCATGAAATGTTGATAAACAGAAATTGCAAAGCAATCCATTCATCAGATCAGTCCAAATTTCATAAATACCAAATTGAAAATTCAACTCGATCCATTCATCAATAAGAAACATTAGGATGTGATGAAAATAGAAGGGCCTTCTACAGCACATCCAGAATAAATTCAGATGAGAAATGAGAATTCCTCGGCAGATTACCTGAAGATAACTTCATGCATATTGAAGATGGCGATTTCAGATGAAAATCATAAACCAGTTCACAAATACCACATTGACATATAATTCACCATCATGGATTACACAGTTTTTTTTTTTTTTTGTTTTTTTTTTTTGCCAATATGGAAAAATAACAAGCGGCAACTGGAAATATAGGTAAAGATGAGAAAAGAAAGTTTTCGGGCATGTACAATCAGATAATATCATGCCAACTAAAAGGTGGAAAATGAGGAAAGAAACACATGAATATCATGAAAGATGGTAATGATGTTTGTTGTACTTTAATTTCCTCTCTTGTAACAAGTACGAACACATTCTATCCAATCCCACTTTTTTCTCAATCATACAGATATTGCTGTGTATGGCATGCATCAAATCATGTGTGTGTTTCCCTTTGTAATTTCACTAGAGAATGACTCGCAGTTCAAAGTCCACCAGACCAGACAATCTTCTTGGGGCACTATCTTCTGGCAGTGCATTAGCTCTGGGAGTTTCAGATTTCAGCAATACAGGTCTAATGAACCATCTCTTCAACCCATCTCAAGATTTATAAAACAGTGCACAAACTACACAGATTCTTCAGGAATGCATGTCCTCGATGAAAAGAATTTTTTTGTTCAGACAATTCTCGGAAAACTGTAATGGAGCCAGCTTTTACCTTCTTTCCTCGAATAACAGCCCCAGGCTCGCCTTGGATGACCATATACTTTGTGGATCCAAGAAACAAGCCAGTGGGTGCAAGAGACCCAGGTTCATTGAAATCATTCATGATACCAGTTACCTCTTGGGGCATCAGCTAAACAAACAAGGAAAAAGAAATATTAGAAATTTACTCTGTGGAGAGCGACAACAATACTCTGAATATACAGACAGGATCATGAATTATGATGCTTGATGCATGAATGAACACAAAATCTTGTGCGGACTGCGGATAAATTCTGTTTGAATACACTGCATTGCTTTGCTCGAAACAAACAGAGAACATAACAGTATGCAAGCTAAATTAATTCAATTACTATCATTTTGATCCGGCCAAATGATTGAAGTCTTTAGCTAAATTATATCCTCTAAACATGATCAATTGTAATCCTCTAAAAATGATCGATTTTACAAAGCCCACTACTCTACGAATTCAGAAAACAACTACTGGACCAAGCAAGGAGAATTCTAAAAGATCAGTGTCCGGATCAGTAAAAAAGACAAAAAGACTAGACAAACACAAAAGCTTCATTTCAATCAAGCCGTGGAAAAATAATCATAAACAAATTTATTAGTCAATACTACAAAGATCTCGAGTACTCAGAGCATTGAAATTTAGGATTTTCTGTACCTATTAGTGTGCCAATGAAGTGATTTGCAATAATCAGTCCAACCAAGAGGCACTTGTACAGCAACAGTCTCATGACTTAAACTGTTCCACACGTAATGTTGCCATCTCAAAAAGGCAGACATTCAAGATCTGATGTAAACAAGTATAACTAGAAATAATGTAAATATCTTAATCATAAGCAGCAATCACAGCCCCTTCAAAGAAGCACATGAATCCACGACGAAAGAAAAACCCAAATGCAACTAATCAGCGGCATGCATGAGGAGGTTTGTGCAAAACGACCAAAAGTAAAAAGACCAGGGCCACTAATCCAAAAAAAATCAGGGCCAAAAGGACCAAGGTATTAACCGGCTAACCCATTTGCATAGTGGGATAAGCTGAGCTAAGGTTCAGATATTTGAAAGCCTATCCGGGCAATGTGGGTTAAAATAATAATAATAAAAGCTTGATCCAACCGCCAAAAAGCAGGGAGATCCCAAATCAGAAAAAGGTCTCCTTAATCGATCCGTCTCCATCAAGACAAAGAGGGATCAACACCCATGTAGCTGGCTTCAGAGGTTAATCCAATCGAAGAGGAAAAAAGAGTAATTCCGCATGAAGGAAAGGAAGGCGAAGTGTGGGAAGAGGAGACCTGAGGGAAGTCAGTGCTCTGAGCCCAGACGCTTCCATCCTGTCCAATGATTGCAGCGGCCGTGAGATGATGGCCATCGACGTCGCACATCAGGTGTTCGTCAACGTACGTCTGCCACGACATCTTCTCGTCTCTCGCTATCAACCACGCTCGCTCTGTCTTGTCGTCTCAGCGCAAGGCGGGATACGGAATGGAATGGAAGAAAGAAAGGAGAACAGACGGGGAGGGTGATGGATCCTTTTTCTGCTGCAGCTCAAAGCAATGTAGTTTTTGCTGTTGCAGTAGAACAGAATGCATTCGTTCCAGTCGGTCAGGAACCGACACGCACATACGTGGACGCGGTTTCTCTGTAATCCCGTGCTTACCGTCTAACTCACTCCGTTAATCCCGTGATAATTTAAAATTCAAAACTACTACGTTTTTTCTGGAAACAGACTTTCCATAACCACCAACACCCCCGCGAGGTTAAAACTAGGCCACAAATTTTTACGCTCTAATCATCACAACCATCTATTATTACATTTCGAAAATATATCATCTTCCTTGTTGTTTAAGATTATCAAAATTGGACTATTAGTTTACTTTAGAATTGTTTTTATGATTATAAATGATTGGCATCACGCTGTATACGAAATTTACTTTTAATTCATTACCATATTTATTATATACAAGTAATTGTATATATTATAAGTTCTTATTATAATATAAATAATAATATTATAATAAGTTAATATAAATTTTAATTATAGTATAAATTATTACTATAATATTATACAATACATTAGCATAAGTTATTATTATATTAATAAGTTATCGGTGGATGGTAATTTGTGCCTGGTCACAGATGAGGCCAAATAGATGGTGCCAAAAATATATTTGTGCAATTTTTTAGTTTTTAAAACATATTATCTAGATATATTTAATGTATAAATTAATTTTTACTATTTTAAAAATGTACATATATATTTTAAAATTTTAAATACGAGGATACTTTAATCATTTAAAATAATTTAAAATTACTAAAATCTCTCGTATTTAAAAATTTTATTTAAAAATTTTAAAAATATATATATACTTGATCCTAAATCGTTTATCAACCCCCAAGTTACCACTTGGGCAACTCCTTGTCCTTGGTAGCTAACAACGATAACAATTATATAAGTTAAGGTCCTAAAAGCAATGTAACTTTTTTCATTTTTGATTTTGATATACGGTGATTATTGATGAAAAATTTTATTTATTCATTGTATTTAATATCATTTATTTTACTTTAATATCACATTTAATTCAAATCAAATACATACTTGGGCCACATTAAAAATAAATATATTCATGTGCAAAATGAGAAAAAATATTTAAACTCATTCACATATATATTACAATGTAATAATACATTATGGAATCATTTATCCACATAATAATAATATTTTAGATGATTTAGATATTAAAAATAATACTTTAAATTTCCTATCTAACATTAAATCATTTTATTATATTAAGTGTACATATGTAAAATTTACATAAAAGAGTCATGCAAATTGATAAATTAGACAAATAAAAAAATTTCATGATAAATACAATAGAGAAAGTGAATTTTTCATTAATTATGAAAATATTAAAACTGAAATAACTTACATAGAAGAAGGTTTCATACAAGGATTCCCTATAGAATTTATAATAATATTATAAGTTTATATAATAGTAAATTATTGTAAGTGAAGTTTATCATTTTAGACCTATCTAAAGATATTTTTAATTTTTTAAAAAAATTTTAATAAATTTGTTCAATTAGGTGTAATCAAGTTTTACTATTCTTAGATATGTTCAAAAAGTTTATAAGTGTGTTCCTTTTGTTAAGGTGTCGTTAAAATTTTCTATAAATTAACGAAAATGTCATTTAAGCCTCACTATACACTTGCAATGTTTGTGAATATTGTAAATATATTTGCTATTTTATTATTTTATATATTTTTATGTATGCTGCTATTTTAGATTTTCGCAATTATGCTTATAATATTTTCAAAAATTGCAAATATATTCTTTGGCTTAAAGGGTATAATTATTATTTTATAAAAATTCTAATGATATCCTAATAAAAGGTATACGTTTATAATATACTTTGTATATAAATTAAATATACTTAGGAAAATCATGTCTATAAAGAAAAAAATCAAAAAATATAACTAAATGTAAAAATAAATAAATATTATATTTTAACTTAAAATACATCATGATATATATAATCAGATTCCATTCTTATAACTTTCCATACATTATTTTCACCAAACATATGTCAATCTTTCTATTTTTCCTATAATACCCCATTAATGGATACTCATTTTAATAAACATGAAGACAATGTTCCAAACAATAAAAGGAATGCCTGAGCACCACTCTGCCAAATTTGCCATGGCATGAAAGGCAAACTTGGAACATTACTAAAACAATGAATGAATATTTATAAGAAGAATGATCCTATTAGCCCACCTTAAAAATTTATTTAAAATATATTTTTTTTACTTTTTTCTTCATATACTTGATTATCTAAGTGTATTGAATATATAAACTAAATTTTATCATTTTTGGGTATATATTTAAAAGTTTAAAAAAAAATATATATATATTCAAAAATGGTAAAATTTGATTTATATATTAAATATACCTAGATAAACAAGTGTATAAAGAAAAAATATTTTAAATAAAATTTTCAACGTAGGCTATAGACCAATATGATTAATTCTTTATTTATAAATAACTCAAATAGTAAATTTAATTACTCAAGTATCCTCACACGTCATTCTTTGTCTAAAAACTAACCATCTAGTCATTTACCTCCACATAATAAATTAACAATGCTTGAAAATAAATATAAAAAATGATCTTGTTAATCTAGGCTAAACAAATATATCGCTTTAACCACCTAAAAAATTTATTTACAACACTTTTTTTTATTTTCCCTTCGTACACTTGTTTATTTAAGTATATTTAACATATAAATCGAATTTTACCATTTTTGTATAGTGTGTATATTTTTTTGAGTTTTTTGAGATAGAGGTATTTTAAATACATATATACACGTAGATGTTTAAAAATCTTTAAAAAATATACATATATTAGAAATAAATTTTGTAATGTGGCTTTGCCTCCTAGGAGGATCATTCCTAGATATATATATTTGAAACAGCAGGGCACGTGAAAAATGAGAGACAAAATCATGGGAGGAAAAGCGTTCTATTCTAAAATTTCGGTAGTTTCTAAAAATATACCACGGCTACTCCCTAGGCTAAAATCCCTCTTCTCCACATCTGCCTTTTCTCCATTTTCATTCACCACCCCCCTCCTTCTCCCCATCTCTTTTAGACTCTTCCCAAACATTCAAACAATCTGCTTCCTTTTTCTATTCTACAAATTCCCATCTCTCTCATTCTCTCCTTTTCTTCCAAAAAGAAGAGATTGAAAGAAAGATAAAGAAGTAGAGGAAGCAGGTTGCCGTCACCCAAAATCTAACCCCGAAAAAAAGAGAAAATTCCAAACAAAAAAAATAAAATGCATTGTATTATATACAAGCCCCAGATTGATTGAGGAAAAAGAAGCAGAGGCTCCCCCCCCCCCCCCCCCCCCCCCCGCCCCCCCAAAAAAAAAAAAAAAAAAAGCAGAAATGTGTACCACCAGCCTAAGACTCCAGCTACACCACCATCTCAAAATCGTCTCCTTCTTCGCTCTTTTTCTGTTGCCTCCTTGCCAAGCAGACCTCTCCTTGAGCTACTACCAGCAGACATGCCCGACGCTGGAGGATATCGTGCAGCGGGTGATGGTAGATAAGCAGATCTCTAACCCCACCACTGCCGCCGGCACAGTCCGCCTCTTCTTCCACGACTGCTTCGTCAGCGGCTGTGACGCCTCTACTCTCATCACCTCCAATAACTTCAACAAGGCGGAACGCGACGCCGACATTAATCTTTCACTCCCCGGCGACGCCTTCGACGGCGTCGTCCGCGCGAAGACCGCCGTGGAGCTCACCTGCCCCGGCGTCGTCTCATGCGCCGACATCCTCGCCCTGGCCACCCGCGACCTCATCACCATGGTGGGCGGTCCCTTCTACAAGGTCCTCCTCGGCCGCAAGGACAGCCTCACTTCCAAGGCCTCTGCTGTCGACGGCAATCTCCCGCTCCCCTCCATGAGCATGAACCGGATCATACGCCTCTTCAAATCCAAGGGCTTCTCCGTCCGCGAAATGGTCGCCCTCACCGGCGCTCACACCATCGGCTTCACGCATTGCAGCGAGTTCGCCTCCCGGATCTACAACTACGGCGGAAAGGCCGACGCCGTCGATCCGAGCATGAACCCTAAGTTCGTGGAGGCGCTGAAGAAGGCCTGCGCCACCTACGAGAAGGTCCCCTCCATGTCCGTCTTCAACGACATCATGACGCCGGGGAAATTCGACAACCTGTACTTCCAGAATCTTCCTAAGGGCCTCGGACTCCTCACCTCCGACAGCGGCATCGCATCCGACTCCAGAACTAAACCTTACGTGGAGATGTACGCCGCGAATCAGACGGCATTTTTTAATGATTTCGTGCAGGCGATGGAGAAGCTGAGCATTCACAATGTGACGACGGCGGAGGACAAGGGGGAGATCAGGAGGAGGTGCGACCACTTCAATTCTTTATTGGCGTAAAAAAAAAAAAAAAAAAACAAATATTTTTAGAACTAAAACAAAAATAATAATCATTATAAACGAGAGGGAGAAGAGGAAATAGAGAGAGATATGAAGGTGGGTGGAAGAAGATCTTGATCTTTCGTCCAATTTTATTTAAATTGATTGGTTGGTCGGTTGGTGTTGTTGTTCTTGTGGTCGTTGTATTAATTTAAAATTTATAGATTTTATTTTTAAGATGGATGCATTACGGATTCTTTTCTCTTTTTTATAAATTTGTATTCCATCATTTGCTGCGATTCTGATAATTATGTTGCCACTTGCAACTTGCAAGTGCGGCTCCTTCTTACAGTGTTATTGCTTTTGCGCTCCCGGAGAATTTTTAGGATAAGCCGAACTTAACCGCGTAGTTTGCAAAGATACTTATATGGTTTTGATATAATTATAAATGTATTTATATGGTGTCGTAAATTGAAAATAATTCTTATATTATTTAACATATTTGTAAATATATCCATACTGTTATAATATTGTTTAACACAAGTATATTTATAAAAATATATAAACTATATGAATATATTTGTAACAATTAAATATGTTCACTTAAATTGTTGCAATTGTAAATATATCTATATAGTTTGCACTTCTTTCCAAATATATCTATGTTGTAATGGTTTAATAATAACGTTATAATAATATGGATATATTTACAATTATAATCAAACTTTTAAAAAATTATTTTTAATTTTAAAAACTATATGGGATATTTAAATATATTTGTAAATTACCTAACCCAGCCTAATGAAAAGGTTGTGTTTTGTCATACGAGAAAATATATAAAAAATGTATTAAAAGGTTGATTGAAAATTTTTGAAATAAACACATAATGATGTAATCTAATAGAGGTAATAATTATGAGTAAAATGAATAAGATTAAAAAAGATAGGATAATTATGTAGAAATATATAAAAATGATTGTAAAGTAAAATGGCTAGATGGAAAAGTTGTGAATTTCTTTTTTACGAAACTAAAATAAATAAGATAATAATATGATGTGATAGAGATAATGAACTAATAATTAGATTAAAAAGAAATAAAATTAGAATAGATAAAATAATTGTGTGGAAAGATATAGGCTAAGATAGTGAAAAAATGTATGAAAAATGGAGAATTTTTTTTGTCTTTTTATACTAAAAAATGAATGAAAAATAGAGAATTTTTGTGCCTTTTTATCTTTACTAAATTTGCCGAGAGCATCTTTTTGGTAATACGCCAAGAATAATTTCGTCAAACACGTAATCCTTCGTAACAAAACTTGTTAACATAAAACTTTTCGATTTTCACAATTATGTTATTTTTATTTTTTTTACATTGTCTTATACAATTATCTTATTTTTTAATTGTTTCTACATAACTATCCATACAACTAGCTTATTTATTTTAACTTTATTTTTTTGCTTCTTATCATATCAAATCATTTTTTATCTATCCAAATATTTTTACACTAAAATTTTTTTCGTACCTAAATAAAAATTTGTGGACAAAGCTTGAAAAGTGAGAGATTTAAATATTATGGCGAAAGCTATTAAAAATAAAGCTAAAATAGATAATTTGTAACAAAAAAAGTGAAAAAATATTTAAAATATTCAACAGAACAACAATAATTAAGTAGATAAAATATTATATAAAATTAAAAGGTCTGCGCATAAAAAAGTTAAATTTTTTAACATCTCGGATTGAGTATAGATGGAAACCATGCTCCTAAATAATAAAACCACGCCCAAAAGTGAAAATCAGTAAATAGCTGGCATGTTTTTAAGGATGTTTATTTATACAAAAAACTTCTTAACCTAAAATTTTTATTTTTCGTAATTATTTTATTTTATAATCAATTTTATATTTTTACTAATAAAACTATTGTGCTTTTTAATCATTTATACCTGATTAACAAATATATCTAACATATTTATTTAACTTTATTCTCTTTACTCTTAATCATTATCTCTATTGGATTTCAAAAATTTTTACACAAAAAATTTTTTATTAAAAAATTATCACTTATCAAACACACTCATTTTCAACGTCGAAAATAATTTGATTGGATAGGCTATAGCTACGGAGTAGGGTCGAGGACTGAGGATGCAAATACAATGCATGTGCACGTGGGTGAAGGGAGTGAACACGAGACGAATTTGTCGAGATAAGCCCCATTTCTGTTTTTAATACTTACTTCTTTTGTACATAGTTTTCATGGCCCCTAGCCGCACGTGATGGATGGCTGAGATCAAATGATGGTGGCCTCGACAAAGATTGATGTAATATAATCATTATAGTAAAGTTGTTGTTGTATTAGGGTGATTTGCAAATGAACCTACTTAATTTTTTTATATGCCCATGTTATTATGGTGCCATTATTACACTATTATAGTGTAGATATATTTATAATTTTAAAAATTAAGTGTATATGTTCCATTTTTGCAAATTTACTTAGGTAGTTTGTGTATGATTGACTGTGCATTAACAAATCATAAGGACATAGGTATATTTGTAGTTATGATCAAACAATGTACGATTTATTTATAATTTCTAAAATTATATGATTATATTTGCAATCATAGTCAAACTATATAAATTATATTTGCAAATTACCCTTATTATTATTATTATTATTATATAGGATGCATCCTCGTTCCATAGAACTTGTCATTTTAAAACGTTCCATCCTCCATATTTATTTTATTTTCTAATTGCTTTTCATATTTTCATATACAATTATCTTACTTTTCAATCATTCTTCCATATTTATTTTACTTTCTAATTATTTTTTCATATTTTCATATATAATTATCTTACTTTTCAATCATTCTTTCATATTTATTTTACTTTCTAATTATTTTTTCATATTTTTATATAAAACTTTCTTACTTTTCAATCATTTCTCCGTAACTGCTCATATAATTATCTTATTTATTTTTGTTGCTCACTGTTACCTCTTACACATCACGTTAACTTCTCCTATGTCAAAATTTTTATATAATACAAAACAAAACCATAATATATTAATATAAGTGATTATAATATAAATTTTAATTACTATTATAAATTAGGGGTACACATGGAAGCTAAACCAACCCAACCGAGTTTCTAAAAGCCTCAACTTAACCAACCCTAACCCAATTCATCTCAACCCAACCCAATGATATACATTATTATAAATTTATAATATAAGTTAGTAAAACTATTATTATATACATTATTATATGTTATAAATTACTATAATGATATAAGTTATTATTATATATGTATAATTTTATAATAAGTTAATATAAATTATACCAAGTTAATATAAGTTATTATAATAATATAAGTTGATTTATGATCTTGTAAGAACTTACTAAGCATAATCAATTTTAAATTAAGTTTTACCATTTTTAAGATATTTTTTTTTTATTTTTAAGCATGAGAGTAATTTAGTTAGCATAAAACATCTTTGTTTAAAAATTGAAAAACATACACATATCTTGGTTTATAAATTAATTATATGTAGGTTAATAGATTTATGAAAAAATATAAGAAAGGAATGTTTGACATATTCAAAATTTTCAAAATTTTCCAATCTCCACAACTACTCAATTTTTAATTTTTTTACATCTTTTTGTACAATTACTCTACTATTTAATTACTTTTACGCAACTATTCATATAACTAACATATCTATTTTAACTTTATTTTCTTTATTCCTCATTATTACTCCATCTTTTCATACAATTACTCAATTTTTAATCATTTTTACATAATTACTCATACAACTAATATATCTATTTTAATTTTATTATTTTTATTTCTCATTATTATCCCATTTTTTCATACAATTACTCTATTTTTAATCATTTTTACACAATTACTCATACAACTAATACATCTATTTTAACTTTATTATTTTTATTTCTCATTATTATCCCATCTTTTCATACAATTACTCTATTTTTAATCATTTTTACACAATTACTCATACAACTAATATATCTATTTTAACTTGATTATTTTTATTTCTCATTATTATCCCTTTTTTTATACAATTACTCTATTGTTTAATCATTTTTACACAATTACTCAAACAACTAATTTATTTATTTTAACTTTATTTTCTTTATTCCTTATTATTACCCCTATTATATCAAATTATTTTTTTTACTAATTCAAAAACTTTTACACTAAAAACTTTTCATATAAAATTTTGCCACTTCTCACACCCACCGTAAGTTAATATAATCCTCTTATATGTTAAAAAAAAACAGAGCCACACCACTCAATCATCACCTACTAGGCTACCGCGACAACTTGTTGATATTCATCCATTTATTTGGTAGAAATCCCAACAAATATATGCACTAATCATAAAATAAGGTATCGGAGACGCTTGAAATTGGTGGAAATTAAAAATGTCGAGAAGATTTACACAAAAAAGAAAAAACGTTGAGAAGATCCATTCAGTGTTGAGAATCTTGAGATGAAAAAAGGTCACTGGACGCCAACCGATGGCCGAGAGCATGAGCATGAGCATGGCCGAAATTCCTTAGGCAGACATACACCCAATGCCGTAGCGCGTGCTAGGGAAGAAAAGAAAAAAACCACTGCACACGACACCTACCATGAGAGGGAAGCTCTCCATCAACTCATCCATCTCCTTCTTGTGCCCTGGGAAGTGGCAGTTGGTGACCCGGTGATCGGAGAAGGCGATCGCGACGAACACCATCACCGACATGGCTGCGTGAACGAAGTCCACAAACCCAACACGGAATCTGTCATCCTTGGGGACTTCTATCCCAAGACCGGACTTGAAGAGAGCCAGCCCCTTGGGCGTCACGAACCCATAGTAGACCTTCCCATCGAGCGCACGGAAGCTATCCGTGAAGTGGAAGAAGAAGCAGGACAGGGCGCAGACAGAGGGAAGTAGCATCTCGAAGGTGAGCAGGGTGCCGGTGGGGAGGAAATTCACGAGCATGGAGGTCTTGCTGAGGGTCTTCTGCACTCCTCTCGCCACTGCTCGCCGCTTCCGGCCGCTCACTGGGTGGGACAATGGAGAAGTGGGGCGCAAATACGGCCCGCCCTGTGGCTCGGCATTGGAAAATTTGATTGGAATTCCATCCGTTTGCTCCATTTTTCCTAGTGAGATTCCAGGATTAATGCGAGGGAGAGGACAGAGGGTCTGGTAGGAGGTTTTCTTGCCTGTTCTGGGGGTTTATATGAAGCAGCAGCAGCTTGTGGGGGTGGTTCTGTTCTGTTTGGGAATTTGAAAGTTCGAAGGCAACGGTTCTGTTTAACTGACAACCGTTCCCACCATGCGAGAGAGGATCAAATGCTGGCTGTGTGTGTAACTGATCCATCCACGGGCATTGCAGCCACCGATTCTGGTGCTGAAATGTAACCGGGATGTGCCGAGGAGGATGAAAAAGTGATAGAATGGGATAATGGGACCGGGGATGAGATTAACAGATTAAATTAAAAAAATGCTATTGTATAATGTATATTATAAGTTGGTATAAATTATTTTTATTATTATTATATATCAATCATTATTATTAATAAGTTAATTTAAGTTATAATATCTAATATACAAGTTATTATAACATCTCTCTTTGATAAAACTCGGTCTCCTCTTAAACAAATGAAACCAAATATAATGAATGTTCAAATTTTTAAAAAACATCATGATTGAAAAAAAAAAAAAAAAAAAGTACGAGATTGTGCAACTCTTTCCTAAGAAGATTTCAATGTATTAATTATGAATGCTTCACCTGAAGTATTGTGTTCTTTTGGAGATTTATTAAAATAAATGGTTTAAAATATTATCTTCGCCGTCAATAACAAAGGCCCTTAACAAATGCAGGTAAGTTCCAAAAAAATAATCAAATACCGTCAATATATGGTAGTTTTGTTTTAAATGGTAGAAATTGAAATATGGATAGCTTAGGTAGTTTGATTTTATGCCGTTTGGAAATAAGAATAAAAATTAGCTTAAACAAAAAGCATTATTCACGACACAGGATATCTAGTTGAAACATCACATTACAACGAGGGCAATTCCAGAATTTTAATACATCCATAGACATGCGGATAGTTGAAAATAATGACGAATAATATGAGAGTTATATTTCAATGCACGTGGTTGTATTGAAATTTTAGTGAAACTAGGTGCACACAATTTTTTAGTTCTTTTTCTGAAGTTTTTTATAAGACTATTAATCTAGTTATATTTAATTTATATATCGAGTTTTATAATTTTTGATTATGTGTATATATGTTTTCTATTTTAAAAAATAAGAGTATACATTCACGTTTTTGACTTTTAAATGACTAAAGTACCCATATTTTAAATTTTTTTAAAAAAAATACATTTACACATCTCCAAAATCATAAAACTTAATACATAAGTTGAATACACATCTCCAAAATCATAAAATTTAATACATAAGTTGAATACACTAAGATTAACAGTTTTATAAAAAAAAATTAAAATAAAGAATGATATTATAATATCACTGATAAAGTTGAAAATTATAGTAAATAAAACTATAGTTAAACTGAAAATTAAGAAACTGAAAGAAAGAAATGAAAATTTTGCAATTTTTTATTTTTTATTTTTTACTGAAAGTGCTTCACACCGTTACTTTCAAAACAATGAGAGGGTTTGGGGGAAAATACTTGTCCTAGAATTTTCCTTACATATAAATTAGAACCTATCGTTTGGCATTAAATGACAACCCAAATTCAAAATATTGCATTGGAAACGTTTAGGAGATCAATTTAAACAACAGATAGGGTAAATGCATTTTTTGTATTTCGAAATACATTCAAAGACATATTTATCCTGGCAGCATCAAAGTTTTTTTTGCAACATTTTGAAGCTTAGGGTCTATTTTTGAAATACTTAAGATACAAAGCATAATTTGTCATTAGTAAAAAAAAGTAACGGAGCATATCTTACAAAAGCTCAAAATATTAGTGAAGTATATTAAAGGGATGATCGGATACGGCCGAAGCAGTTGGCAGTTTTTTATGAGCATGTTTCATTTAGGTATACTTAATTTATAATTTAAGTTTTACTAATTTTTGATATGTTTTAAATTTTTTTAAGCACCAAGTTGTGTTCAAAAATAAAAAAAATCTAAATATATTAAAATTAAGAAAATTCTCCGCATACTCTACGAGATGAGCAGTGGCTGCTGCTGTGAAGGCTGCATGGAGGTGGGTTAGTGCAAAGTGACGGCGGTGCTTGCTCTCAGTTCATCTCTCTCTCTCTCCCCCCCCTGTTTAGCCGCTCGTTCATTATTGGACGACCTATGCGATAAAAAGGAGAAGGAAGACAACGACTCTATCCTCTTACCTTGCACCATAAGAAATCGAAATCATCCACCAGCATAATCACAAGGAAAAAGGCTTTGCTGCTGCCATGGTTATGAACTTTCATATCATCGAATGATTTTCTTCGTGCCATGGGTGGAGGATGGGCTTGCCAGTCTCAAGACAACAAGAGAATTGTGCTCATTCACGACATAATCAATGATGGCATGTGTGGAATGTTTAGCTAAAATGTGGCAGACTGGCAGTGCTTCCTACCAGTGCTGCCAGATCAAGTTCGGTTCGAGAATGACGATTGCTATGGAGAAGATGGTATCGCCAACGAAACGGGTGGTGAGCTTCCACCTGCGATCCAGATGGCAATTTACACCAGAAAAGGCAAAATGCATGGATTTGGGCTGCTATCATAACGGTTCGTAGATCTGGGTACATAGCTACAGACGGCCATGTAGGTGTGACGTAGAATCTGTGTTTACAAACGGCGAAGGGCAAAATAGACTTTTCCACTCTCCGTTCACGTCTGGTTGGGCTTAAGGATGACGGCAGGGGTATTTAAGAAATATTATGGGTGTAAAAGAAATTTTTGGAATATTGTGGGTATACAAGGAATTTTTGGTAAAATTTTAATTATAGGTTAAATACACCTAAATGAACATTTTTACTACAGAAGAAAAAATTTTAGTAGGATTTGTGGCCAGCTGGCCTAAGGGGATGGATCACCCCTCTTTTAAGTATATATTGCGCACATAATATCAACTAGGAACGGATGCGCTATAAGGGCTAAAAGCTCCCTCACCAGACGAGGTCGAGACCACAGTCCATAGCCTAAGCCGACGGACCGCCTAATTTCATGGATGACGAACAACACTTCGATTGAGTGCAGTAGATTCCACGACGTACTTAACTCACATGAACACGATCATCTTAAAAGACCAACCCGATAAATGTGCGACGACCGGACATCATTTTGTTACCTCCTCAGATGCATTAAAATGTGGGGACTCACATATGACATACCCATACTGAAATTTGTCACAATACATTGCTACCATACAGTGGGCATGATGATATCAAGCTTCCCTTTCTTCATGCCATTGAGTTACCCAATCATCACGCTTGCTAGGCGGGAAGGTAACTCGGTCAGCCCCACAGCTTGGCAGCAGCAGCATTGCACGGGAGTGGGAGTGGTGGCATTATTTCTCCCTAATTACGAGGAACCGTCCACCAATTGAAAAAATTAGCAAATACTGTTAGGAAAAATTAAAATATTGTTAGATCATTTAGCTAATTAAATGCCTCACTAAAAAGCCAAAGAAAGAGCATTTTAAATGGATTTTTTGATGTGGACTAAGTAAAGTATTTATTAAGCCTCAATTAACAGGATCACTTTCCGATCATTTCTCATATATGAATACCCATTTAAAAAAAAAAAAAAACACGCTTGCTAACTTGTTTGGATATTGGCTTGAGAAGAGCTTGTGGCGGAGTGTAAGATGACATTGATCCTGTGGTGGCCAGCACGTGACAAAAAGATTGCGGCCCGGTTTAATCATGCCAAAAGTCTCTGCTTAATCACACATGGGGATTCTTTTCCTTATCAAAGCATCTGTACTTTTCTTTTTAGCTTTTGATCATAAAGATACTGGACTGAAACAAACGTTGAGGAAAGATGCACACAGATTACATCTTCCCATATGAATCCGCTTTCATATAAGTTCTCTCACCTAAAAAAGTGACATATCAGGGGGTGGACCATAAACAGTCATCCAGGAAAATGGCGTAACCCATCCACTGTCTTCGGTACCTGAAGAAAACCAAAAGTCATTCTTCGCAAGTATGATCATCTCTGCTCATCAGGCAAGAAACATAACATTTTAAACAGTCTGACATCCGAGTGAATGTTCCAACCTTAAAACCCTGCAATCCCCCAACCTAAGACTTAAGAGAAGGCAACAACCTTCGCATTGCCCTTCTTAAAAGAAGGCATTTCGTGCATAGACAAAATACCTTGTCCCCCATCCAGAAATATGCTCTTTCGAGATACAAATCTGCTGGTCCACTTCAAAACAATGATAGAGCTTGTCTCCAAATACCAATACGTAAAGTAATTAAATTTCCTCAGTAGCATATGCTACAAAAGGCATGTCATATTTCTTGTTGTCCACTTGCACCACAAATTATAGATACTTTTCCTCTTGCAATTCCTAGATAATTTCATCAATGAGAGGACCCACCAGATTAATCGTCTATATCGATAAAATGGTAAATCTTGCCTCCTTTGCACCTGGAGTTTCCAAGTTTTAGAAATGAATGAACATGGGGGAAAAACAAACAAACGAACAAAGGTAAGGCTACATACATTTTCCCCCATACCTGCACAATGTGTGGGAGGCTGGGAGCTCTATGCATTGGTTCAGACCTTTCTAGAAAACTAATAAAGAGTAGAGGTGCAAACACAGTCACCAGGGACAATAATCATCTGTTATTGACAATGCCATAGCTGACAACAACTCTGTAACAACAATGGAGATAGTTGTCACACAGGCCGTGATACAACCATGGTAACATGGTTCAGATTATCAGCCATATCAGATCGTATTGGCCATCACTAATACAACATAGTTGGGTGTTTCAGGCTAGGGTTTGGAAAAGTGGGCAAATCGGCTCGCATGGGGCCATGTTGGTTGTATCAGGGTACATTTGATAACCTGGAAAAAATGTGGAAAATTGTGGGAAAAATTTTAGCAAAGGTGGGAGAGTGACATGATAAGATAGGGATAATGCTTATGAATAAGGATAGTTATACGGAAGAATGTGTAGAAATGATTAGAAAATAGAGTAATTGTATAGAAATTTGTGTAGAAATGATTAAAATGTAAGGTAGGATGGAAAAGTGTATGAAAAAGTTCTTTTGTAAATTTTTTTACTTTTTGGCTGACCAAATGCACCGTCAGTCTTGTGTGTATTGGTCACAATAACAAAAGGCTTATTAGCCTCTTTTTCCACCAAAAACACCTTGTTTTCTTCCATAAATCTCCTCTCATCACCTTTGCACTCATTTTCAATACCTATTCTACTGGAAAAACAGTTGCAAGCTTGGATTTCTGAGGTGCAAGAGTGATTTCCTGAATCAAGACATGCTTCAAAGATTTTTTAAATAATAGTTTAAGGTCATAAAAATCCCGTATTTGTGGAGATTTTGAGGCCTGCAAGCCAACTTTAACTAATGCAATGTTGAAAATTAAAAGAAAGTTTAACTGAGGCATGCAAGCGAATTTTGACTAATGAAAAGTAAATCAAAAGACAATGTAATTTGTCTGCCCAGAATCTAAGTTTTATGGTGACAGAAAATTTTGTGGAAAGTTGGAAATATATTTTTTTTTTCACTTCTAAATGCCTTTTAATTTTAGACTTGATTCAGATTTCATCATTTTGTAATAATTTGTCATTATCATTTTATATTCTAAAAATTTTTTAACATGTAATTCTGAACTTTAAAGAAGAGAATTTTGGTGCTGATTTCATTGAACTCATTTATCAATTTTGGGTAATTTGCATATATACCCACATAGTTTGACGCTAATTGCATATATACCCACGTAGTTTCACGAAATGCATATTACGCCCACATAGTTTCACCAAAATTGCATATTACCCTCACGCCGTTAACTGCCGTTAATATCTACTCTTATATTTTCAAACATGACAAAAATGCCGTTATACATAGTTTCACCAAAATTGCATATTACCCCCATGAAGATAAAGGCATTTTCTTCATTTTGAAAATATAAAGGCAGTTAACGGTGTGGGGGTAATACACAATTTTGGTGAAACTATGTGGGGGTAATATACATTTCGTGAAACTACGTAGGTATATCTACAATATCGGCGAAACTATGTGGGTATATATGCAAATTACCCATTAATTTTTCTAGAAAAAATTATGTTTATGTCTATGCATTTTAAATGCAGTTTTCTTGATATCTATATATTCCTTATAAAATTTCTTATATCAAAAGAGTAGAAAATAGGCAATTTTTTTCAGTTGTTTTATATTGCTTCCTACACCATAATGCATATCCATAGTATATCAGAATCATTTAAAGATATAGGCTAATACACAATCATTCATATAGGAAATACGTAAAGTAACTACATATTCTTGTGCTTCTCATGATACAATACAGCTATATCATGTTGTTTTTGGAAGGGCCCAATGTGCCCCAGGATACCGATATCCTGAACTATGCATGGTAAGACATCATTGCAAATAAAGCATGTGACTGCAGACAACAACAACATTACCATGTCAACAATGAATTTGTCTCACACATGCATTAAAGCATGCTAGTTGATCAGAAGATTTAGAACACACTGACAAAAGGTGTGTTCCAAAATGATTATGCACCAGGTCATGAAACCCATATCGCATAAAAAAGCATTGCAAACACGGAGACAGTTTGTGCAAAAAAAATTCACTCACAAAAAGTAGGAAAAATTTTCACAAATTTTCAATATTTAAGTACCAAAATTTTTCCATCGAAAAAAAAATACCAAAATTTTCAAAGTGATAGTGTCATAACTTATGTATAAGCAAAATCATGACGAGACAGTTTGTGCAAAAAAAATTCACTCACAAAAAGTAGGAAAAATTTTCACAAATTTTCAATATTTAAGTACCAAAATTTTTCCATCGAAAAAAAAATACCAAAATTTTCAAAGTGATAGTGTCATAACTTATGTATAAGCAAAAATCATGACGAGATTTTAAACTAGGTGCAAACTCACCACACAATTTAGTAGTATTCAATCCAAGAAGTTTGCAAGCTGCCTCAGCCAACTGAAAAGAATCAGGTATGTTGTCTCCCTCTGAACAATTGCAGAATAGGCAAGTCACTTTTAAACCTTTTGCCTATGACAACCAGTCCAAAAATCAAAGGTCACCATTAGTCCAAGGAAACTGTCATCTAAAACAAGACAAAGTTTCAGGTTTGTTTGATGCAACTTCAGGGCAGCAACCCCAAGCAGGAAGCAAATCATGGACCTTGGCTTTTTCATGAAGCTAAAGCTTCTTGAAAAGAAGACTCAATGGAGGCTACGGATAAAATGCATTGTAGGAAGCCATACAGGAAAGCATCCTAAAATTTTCTTTTACCTGGGCACCCACTAAAAAAACATCACAACTATATTTTGAAACAAAATCAAACAAAAACTCTTGATATCATTAAATAAAAATTCTATCAGCAAACTCCTTCCTTTGGCAAGCTCTTTCTACAGAATTAAGTTCTCGATGAAAAACCCAACTAGAAGCTCCACAGAAAACTCTTTGGAAGATTTTTAGTAAATCAGAACTTAAATTGCTGGGAACTCCAGCTTACCAAGCAAAACCCTCTAATTTTCACATCAGAAATCTGCCTTTTTCAAGGAGGTGACACAGCCAAATTCTCAAAACACATGCACACTAGAATCAAGTATTGTCAGGCATGAACAATTTGTTGACCAGTTCCAACAATTTCTCAATGACAAGAACAAAAAGAAAAGCAGGGGAGTAATACGAATAATTTTCCAGTGGGCTGAAGGAAAAAATATATATATATATATATCCAAAACACCCAAACCCAATTTATTTCAGCCAAATGGCCACAATGTCCTGCTTCTGATTTGTCAGATTGTTTAGAATTCTCGAGCCCTCACCTATTTGAGAGCAAAGATGACATACAGACATGTCCCACAATTCTTAAGACCACTGAATTCTTAACAGGACTAAAAAGAAAGGATGGAGAAATGGAATGAAGAACAAAAATGAAACAAAAAACAAAAGAAAATTTCATGAAAAAACTTGTTGATTGCACTTTGCTTAAAGCATATTTTGGCATGTTGAAAAACCAACAAATTGTCTGAATAAATCTGATTTAATGCACAAAAGGTCAAAGGAATAAAGTCTGCTTGAGGAATTAGGACAACACCTTGCAACAAGAGAACAAAGCGGCAAATGGCAAGCTTGGGTAGTAATCAGCATCGACCACTTCCTCTTCAAAAGACAGCCCATCCGGCAAAGAGTTTGCTTCAGCCAAAGACTCAAGATACTTCCATCTTTTTTCGGTAGGTTCATATTCCTGCAATCTTTTCCACCCAAGTTTCTCACACTCATCATCCTTGCCATCAAAACTAGTACTTGAAAGGTAGAATATCTGTGTAGAACTGAAATGATGAAAGAAATCATCAAAATGAGAAAGAGATTGAAAAGGAATTTGATAATGAGAATATATTATCCAATAGAGCATGGAAAATTATTTATCAAGATCAATCATGATGTTCCAGCTGGGTCTTGGCAAGTCCAATCAACTAGGTTGGCTACATACTCCAGGTATCCATAATTTCCCACATAATAGACCCAATAACCATCACAATGGAAGGCTAATCTCCCCAAAAGATCTCCCAAGCACTAGAAATGTAAGGCTCCATTAAGGAATGAGAATAAAATGGGAAAAAGTTTTTCCAACCATTTTCCATCATCAAGAGTCCTATTTTACTCATTAATAGCTAAAATTTCCCATTCTTATTTTTCATTTTTCATACAAAAAATTTACGTACATTAATTTTATTCATTTTGTTTCTAATAACTATCCCCTATGCTATTACCTTGCTCCCTCCCCTTTCCTTCACATTTACAATGCCTGATATATTCTTGCTCACTGCTGTAATTCATCTGTTGGTATCTAATTAGGCCCCTGCCAAAGTATTATTTAATATTTTGAATCAACGGAAGCAACATTGAAATTAGTGCACCATAACCAGATGCTCAACTTGGACAAATTGGGACAGTACAAGTTACTAATAAGGACCAGAAAATTAAACATATTCTTGTAGCACTAACACAACAATTTGCATACCTCAACATATCAATTCTTTGCCTCTTTCCAGAGTCTAAACTTGAAAGGACAACAATATGCTTTTTGCCAGCACCAGCTGCAAAAGAGGCAAAATTCTGGGCAAATTGAATCATCATACCCTGTATGAATGATGACCTGTTTAGAATAGTGTTACAAAATTTCCTCCTATATTGGACAGAGTATTCATTAATAGTAACAAGAGATGAAAAGCAGTTCTCTAATCAGGCAATTCAATAGGACACGTAGCGACGGCTGCATCATGGGAAAAAGCATGAGACACTAGATCTTTCTCATCTCACAGGCGCAACAGAAAAGCCTTTCTTTGCTAACAGGATGACAAAAAAGCTCACTATTTTTAACCACACAACGCTAAGCAGATCTTACTATAACTAAGCTTGACAAAAATGATCAAACTGGAATCATTGTGCACCAGTTCAAGTTGCTGTCCAACATTGACAAAATCATTTAAATGGGTGAACTGGATTCCAACATTCCAAACAAGTATTCTGAAATCAGTCCAGAATATTATTCTAAGCCGTGTTGCATAGCTATGGGTTGAAAAATGTTACTTGAATGAACAAGATTCAAATTGTCAAATATATTGAAATTTTGCCATTAGATCGAAAGCTCATGAACAAAATAAATAAATAAAACCCTAGCCAACATGAAAATCTGCGGAACTTGAAAGAGACCTTGATAATTGGAGATCGTTGTTGGATTAGAGTCAGTGCATGCAAAGGAGAGTCATAAGCTGCAATTCACACATCCCAATGAGAACCGTGAGTTGGGCTTTCAAATGTGTGCTGGAATACACGAAAAATAGGTCCAAAAACTCCCAGAATCGCGAAACTTGAAGAGTATGGGTCTGGAAGTGAATTGAAGAAAGAAAACACCTTCAAGGGGCAACGCAAGATGGCCTCGCGGAGAGGGTCTGTAGGCATCGTTCCCGACGCATGGAAGAAGGGAAGAATCGTCCAAATAACCAATCTTTTGGGCACCAATGGATGAAATCAAGAGATCGACGGCCAGCTGGCCCACGTTCCCAATGGAGAGGGAAGGCTGTCACAAAAGTAAAAGATATACCGCTCTTGAGTAATGAGGTAATAAAGAGAAGGGAACGGAAGGAGACAAACACTAAACCTTGGGGAAATGAGAGAGAGAGAGAGAGAGAGGTGCACGACATACTAGAACGAGAGTGAAGCATTCGGGATTGGGCGTTTTTCCTTCTTCTGTGGTAAATATCATTGGTAGAGTGGAGTAGCGGAGGAAGAAGATCTTCGTTTCCCCTCTCCCTCTTCCGTCTCCCGCTGCTGCGACGTTGCTGGATGTGCGGACAGAGAGGGTGCGTGTGCATGAGCGACGGTAAACGTTGTGACCCAATCCAGCCGGGCTGAAGTTGCAACCAGTGTTCGGCCTTGAAGATTCGAACCCCACCCGGTTTGTAGGAGTATTTATTTACCCTAAAAACATTTCCTACTAAAACTTTTGATAAAATTTCTTTTATATTCATAATATTGAATCATTATTCTTTTTACAATTATAATATTTCAAAAATTTTCTGAACGTCCACAACATTTTACCCTTGATTCTCTATACAACCCTAATTCTTTGTATGCTTGTATTATTACTCTAAGCCAAAACTAATATTAATTATATATGAAAATATCCATTTTACCCTTACATCGTTTAGTAAATAAAAATAAAACAAATTCATGCTCCGTTTTAAAATTTATATCATATTTTTTTTACAAAAAATATAATAAGGATTCCGTTTGGAATATTTTCTTATAAATAGTGTGAAGGCAAAATTGATATTTCTACGTACACTTAATGGCTATATTTGGTTAAGACTAACGGTGTGGGCATCTAGGAAATTAGGGGTAAAATATTATAAGCGTCATATTGTGGATATGAAATAAATAATAGCCAAATGTTATGGGCATAGGGAAATTTTTATTAAAACTTTTACTCTTCATAATTACCTTTTTTTAATTATTTTTTCATTTCTTCTCATACAACTACCTTATTTGTTAATTATTTATACACAATTATCTATAAATTTAATATATCTATTTTAATTTTATTATCTTTACTCATCATCATTACCCCAAATCATATTGCATCATTTTCTCTTATTTGAAAACTTTTATATAAAATTTATGATCAAGGGTGTGTTTGGAAATGGATAAAACTTTTGGTAAAAAGTTTTAAAAAATAAAAGTTGTCAAATGATGTGACAAGATAAGAGTAATGATGAAGAGTAAAGAGAATAAAGTTAAAATAGATAGGTTAGTTGTATAGGTAATTGTGCAAAAATGATTGAAAAATAAGGTAGTTATATAGGAAAATGTGAAAAAATTATTTTAAAATACAGTAGTTATGGATAGTAAAAAGTTTTAAATTGAAAAGTTTTAATATGACATTTTATACTCATTGCTAAACATACCTAAAATTTTTCATCAATGGTGTGTTTGGGAATAAATAAAATTTTTGATGAAAAGTTGTAGAGAGTAGAAATTGTCAAATGATGTGATATAATAGGAGTAATAATGAGGAATAAATAAGATAAAGTTAAAATAGATAAGTTAGTTGTGTTGGTAGTTGTGTAAAAGTGATTGAAAAATAGGTAGTTATATAGAAAAATGTGAAAAAATGATTAAAAAATAGAGTAATTGTTAACAGTGAAAAGTTTTATATTGAAAAGTTTTAACTTAAAAATTTTTATGGATTACCAAACACCCCCCAAAAGTTTTATCATTTTCCAAAACACACACCTAATAAAGTTTAAGTTAGGCTTTTTAAAAAAAATTAATTTACCAAACTAACCTATTATTTTTATTAAAATATGAGCATTTATCCCGCCAACCTTTGTGAGTGAGAAGGGCCAAAGGTATAAGAGATAGAGCTATCATTGTATAACACTGCCAAAAAATTACCCGTATAGAGTTTTTCTTGAAGAAAAAATGGTGGATTAGCTCACCATTCTTGTTTATGCAAAAAATAAGATTACACAAACTAACCTAATTTTGAAAGCGGATTAAATAGTTATCATCAATACCTAATCTAATTTCATATGTTGATGTAGAATATAATAATCACACAAGTGGCACATAAAATCATATGATATACAAGAATTAACTATACATTATTGCTTCGAAAATAAAATTGCTTAGCAATAACCAGGTGCCTAGTTGATAACTTCGCATGTTGTCATGCAACCAACATGATTTTGAATGGGAGTATTAGTTGTCCTATATTTTGATAAGAATGTCCATAATGGATTAATGAGAGTACATTGTTGTCACATGTTTCAAAAAAATAGAAAAAAAATATAGTTAAAACACTATTTTAAATATATTATAAATTTTATTATTAACTGTTAAAACACTATTTTAAATATAATATATGGTTTGATCTTTAAAAAATAAATTAAAAAATATAACTTTCAAAAGAGCTCCATTTAAGTTCTTATGGAAGAGTTGCCAAGGACACCTCTCGCTCATTTTCATTGGGTTGTAGGTAACATGCAATAATAGAAGCTTAACTCTTATTCTGTGAAGCAAAAAAGTAAAGAGTTATTTTTAAATATATTCACTATATTTCTAAAATTTCAAATATACCCACTACTTTTACTTTTAATTCTAAAAATGTTAATTCAATGAGTTGATGCCATTAGATAATATATAAAATTACTAATATGTCATTCAAATTTTATCCTCATTGGGTTGTAGTACAATAGGAGTTTAACTCCTGTTGTGTTGTGAAGTGAAAAAAAAGGGTCATTCTCAAATATATCCACTGTGTTTAACTTTAATTCCAAATATACCTACGACGTTTTTAAAATCTCAAATATGTCCACTACGTTTGCTGGACTTCAGTTGTATGCTCCTGGCGTTGCATGCTCCTGGGCGCATACACCTATTTTTTTATTTTTTTTGAAATTTTTTCATAAAATTGTTAGCCCAAGTGTATTTAATCTTTGGGTAAATTTTTACCATTTTTAGAGTATTTTAGATATTTATTTATTATTTTTAAAAATTAGTGGCATTTTAGGTAATTTTAAATTACTAAAATGTCATTGATTTTCAAAAATAAAAAATAAATATCTAAAAAATCTCCAAAAATGTTAAAAATTGATACATACGTTAAATACACGTGGGCTAACAATTTTATCAAAAAAAAAATTTTTTAATAAAAAAAATAGATGTATGCGCCCGGGAGCATGCAACCAAAGTCCATGTTTGCTTTTACTTCTAAAAATGTTCATTCAGTGAGTTAACGCCATTAAAGAATGTGTAAAATTACTAATACGTTCATCAAATTTATAATATAATTGAAAAAATTGAATATTATAGCTCACTAATTTTCTAATTGCACATGAATTCTAAATCTAAAGTACCTTAATTTCATTTTCTTTTTATTTATTTCAAAATTTATCATTTTAAAATTGGGGTATTTTGAGTATTTAAAAAAATCTAACTAATGTTGTTTAAAAGAATGGATATTTTTGAAATTAAATGTAAACGTAATAGGCATATTTGAGATTTTGAAAACACAATAGTTATATTTGGTATATTTGAGATTTTGAAAGCATAATAGTTATATTGGGTATATATTGGGTATGTTTGAGATTTTGAAAACTTAATAGTTATATTTGAAATTAAATAATTATATTGGGTATGTTTGAGATTTTGAAAACATAATAGTTATATTTTAAATTAAGGTTAAACATAATAGGTATATTTGAGAATAACTCAAAAATAAAAGCACAACGTAATATAAAGTATATTTAGAATTTAATAAAACATAAAATGTATTTAGAATTTAATAAAAATAAAAGCCTAATTAATATAAGGTATATTTAGAATTAGATAAAACTTTTGAATGAAAAATTTTGATATAAATTTTTTAAATAAAAAATGAGATATTATGATAAGATTAATGTTAAATAGTAAAAAAAAGTTAAAATTTACAAAATAGTTGTACTAGAGATATTATTGAAAAATAAGATAATTATACCGAAAAATATAAAAAATGATTAAAAATAAAATAGTTAAAATTCCAAAGTTTCGTGATTATCGAACACACTTATTATTGAGTAGTGACTAAAAACTAAAAGACCAAAAGATAAAATAATGGAAACTTTGTTGTTAAAATGATTGAAATGTAAATATAATAAGAAAAAATGGAGAGTTAGGACTTTTTGCTGTTAAGATTTTTTTTTTTTTTTTGGATAACCTGCTGAGATGTTAAATTATATAGAAGAGAACAAAGAAGCAGAATTTTTATTTTTATTTTTTTTCAAATATTTCTTTACATCTTACCATACTGTCACGAATGCATACATTTTCTAAACCGCAGAGACCCAGCTACGATCCAACTATTTGGAAGCACACAATTCAACGAAGAGTAGAGAGAAGCAATTTTGTAATTACAAGAAATGAATATTACAGAGATACTAAAGCAACGAGAGAAGGAGAAACAAACGGATGTGTCTGATCTGGTCACCAACTGACTAGCTCCAATCCCCAGGCATCATGATCGATGATCCATCCATGCATCCTAGCTAGCACCGTGTCTTCTCTCGATCGTCTGAAGCAGCCTCCTGCTGCTGCTGCTGCTGCTGCTGCTGCTGTGCTGGGTCGATCACGTACGTCATTAATGTAGGTACACCTGCGACTACGGCAAGGGCAGGGGCGCAGGCAGAGGGAGCAGAAAGCGATTGGTGGGAGGTAGAAAGCTAGGGAGCAGAGAAGGCGTCGTCAGGCCAGCGGCGTTCCCATTCCGTTTCGGCCCCAACTTGCACGGGGTTCACGCTTACGCCACCCACCACGGCTTGTATGGCGCTTCGGACCTTAGTCGCGCGCTTCCGTTGCCGTATGCGCCTCAGGACCAAGTCCTTATCCAGAACGCCTCGCTGTTGCTGCGCTCCCCGTGGCTTCAGGTAAAGGAAGCTACTGACGCCTCCGTCCACCGGCTCTTGCTCTTCTTGTTCCACTGAGTCGCGGCTTTCGGGGACGGCTTTCTTAGGCACCAGAAAATCCATCTACTTTTTTTCTTTCTTAAGAACTCAGTGCTTGAGAATGAGTAATCAAAGGTGAGTAGGTCGAATAACAAAGGCGTGGGGTTCTTCTTATAGTTATAGTGGTATTGATGAGTGACTCTTACGTCTTACCTGGGTGGGTCCTTGGGAAACCTAGTTCAAAAACGGTGGTTTGGACAAGAAGCGGTTTTGTTTCTGTCAAATGGCGAAAATACAGATCGACCGTCCGTGGATACCTCGGGGACTGGAGCGACAGAGGGCCGGATACGTGTGACACGTATGGATAGCGAGCTTTGGAAAGAAATGAGGCTGCCAATCGTATTATATAAAAATTGTTGGCTGGATTCCCACTGAAAGCTTATAAAACCGTGGGAGTGAGAGTGGGACGGTCAATATATGGGCGATCATATTTTTGGTGCTCTGCGGGTGCCGCAACGTCATGCCACCATGGTGCGCGTGATCCTTGTGAACGATTTTTCGAAATTAGATTATTCAAAATTTTGATATTGCACACTGCTATATATTTGATCTTGCGAGTCCGTTTGGTAAGATTTTTTTTTTTTTTTTTAAATTCTCATTTTTCCTCATGTTCCTTTTGGGTGCGTCTAAGAAGTGATTTAATTTTTAAATGAATTTTTTTTAATGTAAAAGTTTTTAAAATGAGATAAAATAATATAATATGATAGAGATACTAATGATGAGTAAAAATAATAAAATTAAAATAGATTTATTAGTTATATAGATATTCTGTAGAAATAATTGAAAAGTAGAGCAGTTATATAAGAATATATAAATAAAAGGAATGATCAAGTTAACTAGGGCTAAGCAAATTTCTCGCTTAACTTACCTCAAAAAGTCTATTTACAATAATTTTTTTTATTTTTTCTCTATACAATTATTTATCTAAGTATATTTAATATATAAACCAAGTTTTAGCATTTTTGGATATATATATTTTAGATTTTAAAATATCTATATATATATATATTTAAAATATTCTTATTTTTTTAAATCTAAAAAATATTTACCGATATCCAAAAATGGTAAAACTTGGTTCATATATTAAATACACTTAAATAAACAATTATATAAAGGAAAAAGCAAAAAAAGTAATAAATGCATTTTCTGAAATGGGCTAAGTGGAGCAATTGCTTAGCCTGGGCTAACAGGAGCATTTGCTTAGCCCAAGTTAACAGAATCATTTTTCTGTAAATAAATAATTAAAAATAAGGTAATTATGGAAAGTAAAAAAAAAATTTTGATAAATAAATGATTATTTTGTGGGCTCGTATTTCTGCATCCTTTGGTATAAATGAAAGTGAAAAGTTTTAATTTTAAAGGTTTTTGTTGTATTCAAACATACCTTTTTAATATTTTACTTTTTATTATTTTCTATGTCCAACTACCTTTTACATATTTTGTAGGTTATTGAAAATTTAGATATTGCACATTGCTAACTACATTTGGTCTTGCCAGTTCATTTGGAAGATGTAAGAAAAAAATTTTCTCACATTTTTCTATATTCTTCTTGATATGATATGTTTTGACATCTTTAACTTTTAATTATTTTACTTTTTACTATTTTTTATAGGTCACTTCTTGTTATTATCTTTATGTCCAATTTTTTTTCATATTTTGTAGATTACTCAAAAATTAATATTGCACATTACTACCTATATTTGGTCTTGTAAGTCTTTTGGCAAGATTTTTAAAAAATCACTTTTTCTATGTAATTTTTTTATGAATATTTATAATCATCCTAATTGGTATTTCAATTAAGCTCTAAGATATTCTTACAAATCCATTACAATATTCTAATACACATATCACAAAATTGGGGAGATTGTTGCCACCATGCTTATTTAAAACCACTTTTGTTTTTGCTACCGTTGTGCTTCAACTCACAGTCGCTCAGTTGTAGGGGCCAAACCATGTACCACCATGCCGAAGGTGTAACGGCTTTTTTTCATTACTTTGATATAATACGATTTAACATCTTTTTCTTTTAATTATTTTACTTTTTATTATTATCTTTATGTAAAACTATTTTTTTACATATTTTGTATAGCTATTATATTTATTTTATCTTTATTGTTTTTTACTTTCTTAGAAATTTCCTTCACTTTTATTTATCTCTTATTTTTTGAGCTCTTTTATAAATAATAGGACAATTAATATTATAATCAGGTACATTCGGAATCCTCACAATATAGAAAAAAGTTCCTACAAATCTCCGTCATTATGCAGAAATTATAACCTCCACAATTAGAAAGGACTAGTGGTTGGGAGGGTTAAACCCTCCACTTGCGAGCAAATGTGCCCAAAATGCTTATCACGACACTATAACGCGATGGCTTGTTTATCTCTTATCAACACATACTCTACACACATTTTTTGGGATGTTGTATTTGAAATTGTAAGTGTATTAAAAAAAATTCAAAAAATTGCAGCTATAATTACACATTATGCTAGAAATTGTAGGTGTATCAAGGTTGTTAAAAAATTTATAAAATGATTAAAATACCCTAGAGGTTAAAGGAAGATGATTTAGTTAGGTCAACTTAAGTTAGGCCTTACTTAGGCTAGGGGTATAAATTGGGTCGGGTTCACTCGGGTTGGGACAAATACAACCCTAATCCATCTTGTAAAATCTCAATCATACTTTCAATCCTACTTTTCACACCTTAACCCAACTATATTTCAACCCACTTCAAATCGGTTCGGTCCGGGTTAGAAATCAGGCTAATAGATTACACATATTATCAATGCTAGTTAAGCTTTTGTTCACCTAAATTTCTAAAATAACAAAAATAATAATTATTATAAAAACAATAAGTACTAATAAAAGTTCTACGTGCCTCAAAAGTAGAGGATAAGTTTAGTAATTGTTTTATTTTTTTGCTTTTATATTTTTTGAGCAATTGATGTCTTTTGTAAGTAAAAAAGTGAAAGCCAAGTAAAACTATTACAGTAAATTATGCAAAATAAAAAAATAAATATTATAATCTTACTTACCTTCTTAGTTGACTTCTAAGCAAAGCAGCAAAACTACAAACATCTTAAATTCCCAATTGACCTGTTTGGTTATTCCAAATCACCAATGTAAGCAAACATCTAAACAACCTATTTACAATGCAATATAATTAAATAATCTAAACACAATTTCACAACTAATTAACCAAATATATTTTCAAACTAAATAAATTCAAACAACATTTCACAACCAAATAATCAAACATATTTCTAAACTCTACACAATTGTATTTAAATATCCAAACAACATGAATGAAATACACTCTCATAAATATATCCAAATACATATCTCATAAAACATAATCATATCCAAATAATCTATTTTAAATAACATGTCCACAACATAACTCATTTAAAAAGCTAACACAACTTTTCTCTTCAAATCAAATCTTATGCCCTCTTTGCGACTAGTATGTATAGTTTTCCTCCTGAAACAAACAATTATCAAAGTATGAATATATAATTATATTTCTTATAAAAACAAATTAAAAATATAAGTACCTAGATCATTTGAGTAGAAATTTGTGCATGACTAGAAGTTCCAAATTCTACACCAATTTGAGTAGCTGTAAAATAGAAGAAATCAGTTATAGTATTAGTTGCAAGTAGTCAAGTTATAAATACATAATTATAAATTCAAATTACTTTCAACAGGCTGACCAATTTTAACCAAATCTTCTCCTTTCATTTAAAGATTCTGTGATGGACGTAGCCAATCTTGAGCACATATCAAAGCCTCAACAATATGAGATTGCAAAGAGCTTCTAAAAGGATCAAGCACACGACCTCCTGTATTAAAGACAGACTCTGAAGCAACTGTAGAAACATGAATGACAAGAATATGTCGAGCCATGTATGAGAAAACTTGATATCTTGAAGAAGCCCACCATGCTAAAATATCAAAAGAATTATCATCATCATCGTCATCTATTTCTACGGGGTCTTTCAAGTATCGATCTAATTCATTGCACACATCAAGACCTATTTCTTTCTTTAAAAAATTCTTATACGAAACATCTCCACTTGAACGAGAAGACTCAACAAGTTTTTCATTCTTACCACTAGTCTCCTTCACCTCTTGAGGTATTGTCATTGGAGTATACTTCGTTTGATAACTTTTGAATACCTCTTGCATTTTCAATTGAACATTTATCAAAATTTCACTAACTTTTTCTACATTATACAATAAAGAATATTAGAATCGAAGATATTTTAGCTTATATCTTAAATCCAAAACAACTGCAATGACTAAAATCATATTAATCTTGTCAATATCTCCTCAATACTCGTCAAACTTCTCTTTCATTCTTTTGCACATATCAACAATGAGGGGGTCATGGTTGGTTAAAAAATCCCTCAACAACCTTTGTATTTTGCAAACTTGAACAAAATATAAATTTGCTGTAATATATGAAGACCCTAACAAAACAGCAATCAACTGAGTTGCCTTATTCCAATCTTCATGTGTTGAAGGATCTTCTCTAATAAATGAGACATCTTCTAACTCCATCTGCTCAAATGTTATTCCGAATCTCAAAACACTTTCTAACATAATGTATGTAGAATTCCATCTAGTTGGCACATCCAAAACCAATGCACCCTTATCTCTTATGAAACATTTTTCGATACATTCCTTAAACAACCTCAGCCTTGAAGGAGAGCATCTTACATACCGAACAGTTGCTCTAATACGAACAATTGCATCACCAATTTCTTTAAGTTCATCTTTGACAATCAAATTTAAAATATGAGCAGCACATCTTATATAAAAAAATTCTCCATCAAATAAGAAACAATTTCTATTTTCAATGCAATGTTTCAAATGGCGAATTGAAACATCATTGGAACTAGCATTATCAACTGTCATTATGCAAACACTTGAAATTTCTCATTCCCTTATGCTTTGATTTATTGTAGATACAATTGCTTCACCAGTGTGTGCACAAGAAAGAAGAGAAAAGTTAATAATTTTCTTATACAAATACCAACTTGCATCAATAAAATGTGCTGTGAGACAAAGATAACCAACATTTTGAATTGATGTCCACATATCAATAGTCAAGTAAATTGTTTGAACCTTTTCCCTCAATAATTTTTTTTAACTTTCTCTTCTCTGTTTAATAAATTTTTAGACAATCTTGAGTAATTGTTTGACGAGCGACAAAGTTAAACTGTAGCATGCCTACTTGTATTAATCCTCTAAAGCCAACACACTTAATAGTACTAGAAGGCATTTCATCAAACACAATCATCCTGATAATAGCATTTCTAATAGCAAGTTGATCAAACTTCCAATTGCCTAATGCAGTCACTCCACTTTCATGACTAGTGAATTGTAAGATTTGTTGTGAGGTCCCATCACCACTTTTATAATATTTTTTTGCATGTCTTCTGAGTGTACTTGTGTCAATCTTACTCTCACATCTATATTGTGTTTTGCAGTTTTTACATACACAGATTTGTGCTTTTGAAGCTCCAGGTGCACAAACTTTCTCAAAAAATTCCCACACACTTGATGTCGCCTTATATTTTCACTTTTGTGGTTTGTTAGATATAGCTTCATATGCTAAAGATGGTGTTGATGTTGGTGTGTTGGCATGCACTTCTATGACATCATCATCTTTTATTTCAATTAATGCATAAATTCTATAACACTTTAGAAAAGAAGTAAAAATGAAAAAAAAGTGAAAAAGTTAGTATAATGTAATATTTATGAGTAAAACTCATTGAGACGTGATCAAATGAGTTAATTTAATATATATGGCCACCATATTGCAAGTTAATTTTGGAATCCTCTCTCTTCTCAATTTTGGGTCAAGTAAAACTGCAGGCTGATAAAACACCCCAAACATTGCTATTTGTCTATTTTCAAAATGTTTGGAAGCAGGTAAGTTAGAGTTGGAGTTAGATGCTTTACACGACAAGCAAGTTTGAGTAGATTGGTACATTATTAGCACAAAGAAGAAGATGGTACCAGAGGAAAGCAGAGCCGGCAGTAGACGCTGATCGTGCAGAGGAATAGCTAGCAGACGGGCATAGGATGAGAGGATTGAAGAATGTAGGCAAGGCGGCCAGGAGGGTGGCCGATTGAGCAACGGCACAGGGTGGCAGCCGGGAGTAGCGCAGGGCAACGGCACAGGGACGACATTGCTGTGATAGCGCAACACAGTTGGGGTTGTTGGGCAAGAGGAGCGCCGGAATCCGGATTTAGGAGTCCTGCTTTTGGCGGACAGATTTGAGGCAGCAAGAGATGCGGAAGAAGAGGAAGACGGAGAGGGAGAATGAGAATCGGGGCGATTTCAGGCGGCAGACAGACGCTAGGGAGTGGGGAGTGGGGATCGTTGAGGTTGGTTCCTTCTTCTCCTCCTCCCAGGCACAATTGTTAGGCGGTAGAGTAGTAGAGACGCTAGATCGATTTCGTTTCGTCGATTTAGGGGTTTAGGTTTGAATCGAATAATAGATTCAATGGGGGCAAGTCGGGTCGGGTTGACCGACCCCTAACCCATCTTAAACTGATTCTGAAAATCCGCTCGGGTTGAACCCAATTTTCAAAAACCAAATTTCCAAAACCTCAACCCAACCATGGTATAAATCGGTCCGGGTTAATGCGATTTCAGGTTGAATCCGACCCTATTTACATCCCTAACGTAGGTTGGCCTAAAAAGCATATCATTTTTATTTCAGTTTTTCATAAATATGTAAACTTAGGTGTATGTAATTTATAATCTGATTTTTACTATTGTTTGATGTTTTTAAGTATTCTTTTGGATTTTTAAACACAATCTTATTATTGTAATTTTCTGTTATGATAATGTCAATGTGTTTAAAAATTCAAAAATTGTAATATTTGATTTATAAATTAAATACAGGTAACTTTACATGTTCTTTAAAAACGAAAAAAATTTAAAGAATATATTATGGTCAAACACATGTTGCCCTCACGCGGCTGACCGTAAAAAATCACCTCTCGGGGTTAAATAACTTATGACCGGTTCAAATATTCCTCACAATGGATATTTGATGCCAGGAATATTATATCTAATGTGAGAAGTAATATTTTTAAAAAGATAGTTCTTATATTTTTAATTACTTGGTTGCTGGAACATTTTCAAAAAAATTTAAGAAAAGCCATACGCGTACGATTTCAAGCAAATTTCGGATGCAGATCCTTTCCTAGCCCGGCCCAGGACACACCCCTCCAAACAAGGTGTTCTTGCATTAAAAGACAAGGGCCCATCAAACGAGTTCCGCAGGAAACGCAGTCAATGAGTCCGGCCAGATGCCCATGAATGTATGCTCATTTTATTCATTTTTTTTTTTTAAAAAAATTCAAATAAAATATTAAATAAATTCGAAAAAGACTAAATTTCACATGAAGGAAGATATAAGTAGAGACTGCATATGTATTAAAAATCAGTTTCCCAGCTGAAGGCATTGACTGATTTTCCAGCCGGACACACAGGATCGGCGTTATATATATATATATATATATATATATAGATCCGATCGTGTGCAGTCGGACTGCACCGTAATTACGATGCAATCTACTGTAAAATGGACCCCACACATGTTAGATTGCAATGAAACTTTATACACCCATTTATCCATATATAAATCATACTTTAGACGGTTTAGATGTTGAAAAAACCACTTTAAACTTGATATTTACATTAA
>JAXCLR010000063.1:62831577-62844192 GCA_035584095.1 Annona squamosa | reverse complement strand
ATTTGGATGAAAATTGGTATGCTATTAAAGTGAACAATTTTAAATACAATGGGTGGGGTGGATTTTCCATTTATGATTAGGTGGCGCTCACAGTGCATGGACTGTACTGGAATAAATCCCATATATATATATATTATATATATATATATCCCTCCTATTAAATATTTATTTATTTATTATTTTGAGTATATAATCAAAATAGCTCGTCTATTTTTTCTTTATTTTCTTTATGCTTTTATATTATGCCCCGTGGATATTATTATTATTTTTTTTTTCTGGACCTACACTCGGTTGGGCTATTGTTTACTTCTTTAATTCTCTGTCTAATCAATTAGATCGGTGGAATTGTTGAAAACCATTTCCCTGAATAAGCAGCAAATAATATTCGCGTTACAACATTGCAACCTAACTTACAAAATGAGCCCGTATATTGAAATTTTTAGTATTAGTTGAAGGTCCCACTTTAGTGAACTGGTTAAAAAAAGAATAATTACTCTTATACCCATAATAAATGCATATAATTCCTAATATACCCACAACATTTCATACATTTCTTTTATACTCATAACATTTCACCCTAAATTCTTCCCATACTAACGCCATTAAAATCACCGTTATCTATCCCATTGAAAAGACAATTTTGTCATTTTTAAAATTTTCTAATTGAGATAATTTAACCTTAAAATGACTTAATTAGTGATAATAAATCATTAATACAAGATATTAAATAACTTGAAAGTCATATTAAGGTTAATTTATTTTAATTAGAACAAATTTAAAAAAGCAAAATCACCTTTTAATGTGATAGATAACAGTGGTTTTAATGCCGTTAGTATGAAAAAAATTTATGGTGAAATGTTATAAGTATAAAAGAAATTTATGAAATATTGTGAGTATATTAGGAAATATATGCATTTGTTATAGGTATAAGAGGAATTATCCCACAAAAAAACATTTTTGTGAATCCCATCAAAGATGGCCCACCTTGAATATAATATAAAATTCACTTCGTCCATTCCCTATAAAATTATTATTTACCCAGGAAATCGAATTTCATCCAAATTAAAGATGCGCGCCATTGATTTGATAAATTTATAAAATTTATTTAATTTACATATCAATTTCAGAGCAACTCAACATCTCAACTATCTAAAATGTATTTTTCCTTTATGGATAAATTATTTTATAAGTTTTATAACATTTTAATGAATCCATGACAGGATGTGTTTTTTCATAATTTAAACACAATTACATATTTCTGATCAAGTTTGGGCTTCCTACTACTTGGATTGAAATAGTTAACCATAAGCACAGCTGAACTTTTAGCTGAACTTTTATCATCAAAGTGGGGCTCATCTACTAGGTTCCCTCGGTTCCTTTTTTTTCCAGTGCGGCCTTTGGTTGTACACTGGATGACTGGAAACGTCTGTCAAATGTAGTTGCCATAATTATGAGTAATAATAATGAAAGTGAAGAAGCGCCCAATTTTATTCTTCGACGTGACAATTCCATCCCTAATTTTTTTATATATAAAAAAAAAAACAACGTTTCTAATATAATCCCCCTAAATCTATTTGCTTTTCATTCCTCTTCATCTCTACTTTGATCACGTTATCTCGTGTTTTTGACATTTTATATACCGTTTCGATCTGTAGCACAGAAACATTTTGTACACGCAAGAAGCTGACGTACACGCAATAATATCTTGGTTGGACATTATTATTATTTTCTAATGAAGTTGCTTGGACATTATCTATGCGAGTGTATTAGAAAGAAAAGGTTGGTGCGCGATATAGAAATTGGAGTGGGGCATGGTGATGCGGCAATGCCACATCAATTTTACAAGAAAATCGCATCCTCATCAGTCAGGAGTAGCAGATTCCAAAGATCATGTCTATTCCAGAGAAGCAATCAGACGAGAATGGGTGGTTTCACTTTCAATCAGCGAACCCCGATCAGAAGAGGTGGGTGGCGTCAAGAATCAGGGAAACCTCGCCTGCACAATCAAAAATAAGTGCTAGCGGGGAAAACCATCGTCTGCTCTCCAACTTTTCTCTTTTATATGGACAAGTCTTTCTATTACAACTGCGTACAGGAGCTCATTTGTCATCATCCTTCTCCAGGAGAGAGAACAAAAATCCACTCACAATCCGTCTAACAACGGCATTGGAAATGCGACTGCAGAGGCGACCATCAACATAGGCAACGAAACCTGAAAAAAAGAACTTGCCGATGCGCCATCTCAAGCCAAGCGGCTCTTGCTGCTCCTTGGAGGATGCAAGGACAATCTCCTTGGATTCGCCTCCTGATTTCCTCTTCCATTTGATTCCTGATGTGTATCTCGCTGCTTGCTTGCGAAGGAATCGGATTGTAAAGCTCACAAACAGGTGCTCACATAAAGTCAGCAAAGTGGGTCCGATTTTCCAATCCTGTAAAATGAAACAAAAGATGAACGCTTGAACCAGTAAGTACTATCCACTTTTGCTGCTAGGATCCATTAATAAATTCCTTAATTGACTTGGCCACAAACTCTCCCACTCAATGCATGATGTCCCTCAGGCTCATCTTAAATGGATGGAACATCCAATAGTCTCTCGAATTTTTATTTTTTTTAAAAGAAAATTTTTTTTGACCTCTCTTGACCTATGGGGGGAGAGTTCATGGTCCACAACTAATTAATGCACAAAAGTATGGATAGTCTATTAATCAATGCCTAATTAGTCAATAAAATAACACACATGCACAGGCATACAACACACACACACACATATAGAGAGAGAGAGAGAGCACCCTTTCTACTCTACTCCGGCGGATAGGCAAGGGATGTGAAACCAATGAGGGATCTCCTTTCAATAGTTCCTTGCTCACAAGAAAGCTCTTCACTTGTTCCACAATCTCGTTTATAAGAGCACTGTTTGGTGGGAGGTTTTTCAGGAGCACCTGTTTGCACGGTGCATCAATATTCAGTATAATTATTGAAACAAGTTTGTTATCTACATTTATTCTTACATGCGAGCAGCAGTAAGACATTTTTCTGCAATAAATCCTGGACAAATTCCACAGGACAGCAAGGATGGATGTAGATTTATAATCACAGTTAGCAACAATGGTTGAAACGCCATTCCTCACTTTCGCTTGCCTACATTTTTCAGCTAGGTCATTGCATGCATTGGCATGCATTGTTTTTTTTTTTTAAGTTGAAGAACTACAAACCAATTTGCCTCTTCATTGATAGTTTATTAAGATCGAGCGCTTTTTGCAAGTTATGCTGATCAATTATGTACTTATATTCCATAGCCAAGGGCGCAAAAAAATATACAAAGCGGATTATCCTCAAGAACAGCCTCCATTAACCAATCCAATGAGGTGTTTGACTTTGATCCACAACAAGGATCACATTCACATTACTGCATAAATCAAACCTGATCCAGTTATCTCCTAAGATTGGCCATATCATGAATCAGAAAATGGATGTTTGCAATCATACCCATGCATATTTTGACCACACTGAAAATGCCAAGTTAACCAAGTGATCAATAGATGCAGAACATCTCATATTATCATCATCATAAGCTGTTTCCTGCCTATGTGGGATCGAGCTATGATGCTTGTATTTCAAAGTCACATGAGTGAAATCTTATTTTGGACTAAAATGAAAACACCAAGCATGGAACATTTTAAAGATATCATGCCTACCTTCAGCATGGATGGAAATGTCACTCAAAAACAAGGAAAACCATTTAAATTCAGAAAACCAATGCCATTATCCATCACACATCTTTTTTAATCCTAATGGTACAAAACAAAAATAAAGAGAACATTAAATAAATATGAGAGTAAAGCTGATGAAAAATAGTTGAAATAATCATCACAGAACAAGATTCTCGGATGTCCATAATTGAGTAATGACAATAAAAAGAACTGAAGATATTTCTTCTTTTCATGATGTTTTAAAATTTTCACCCAAATTGTGATCCCAGGCCTAGCCCAGCTGGAATCAAGTGGTGACTTTCATACCACTGACCCTGGGTCAAACCAAATTGGAAGACTGAATGGCATTGGGTGGGAGGGAGGGACGGAAGGACGGAGCACATAAAAACACCTAAACTTACCTGATCATGAATCACCTTTACTCTGAGATACTCCTGCTTATACATCACATCCAGCATAGCTTGTAGGTACCCTTCTATATATAGCTGAATTTTATCCAAAGAGGAAGATTAAATAGACAATTCAAAAACTGAATACAAAAGGGGTTCTGCTCCTATGAAGCCGGGTGCAACTTGTTCCCTCTGGGTTTCCCTTTTTGGTTATCTTGTTTAGATCCAAGTCATGCATTGTATTTAGAACTATTTGTTTAGTCTAAATATAAAAAGTCAACTGCATCGAAAACTTCTATAATATTAAAAAAAATATAATTGTACAGAAACTCATGCCTTTGCACTTACTGTGGATCATATACCAATCCAATAAGAATGATTTTTCATATCATACAAATATCATTGAGAAGAATACAATGGATGGCTTGTATCTATAAAAAAGAGAAAAAAATAAAACCAAAGCGAAACCCAAGGGGGTTATGGATTGCACCCAGTTTCAGATGGGAGAAGCACACAAAAGAAGGATATTAATCACATAAGATTAATAAATTGGTTACTTCCTCACTATTTCAGCCTGATGACACCAGAAACTTGTTCACAAAGGGAGATAGTGCCTAGCATTTCAACTGATATAGAAACAGAAAAGCAGCCAGGAATAGTTGTTGGGCCGAAACAAAGCAAAACATTACCTCTTCAACCCCAGGAATACGATCAAGCATAATCTTTCTATCTGGTCCACCTTCCATGATGGCACTCCCCAACAATGATGGCTCCATAGCGAATTTCAATATCCCTTGGTGGAAACCACTAACCTTAGAACACAAAGCAATGACCCCATACAAAAGGAAAACCTAAAAGTTAGTTAAGGTTGCAGTTAAAATGGGCAACAAAACCTAAAAGCCACAATTCAAAAAAAATATAAAAACAAAAACAAAAACAAAACACTTAGGCGGTGTTTGTTTACGCCAAAAATATTTTAAACTAAAACTTTTCACTCTCCACAACTACCCTTTTTTTAATTATTTTTTCACTTCTACCCATACAACTATTCTACTTTTCGACTGTTTGTACACAACTACCCATGCATCTAACGTATCTATTTTAACTTTTATTTTCTTTATTCTTCATCATTACCACTAGCATATCACATCATTTTCTCTTATTTCAAACACTTTATTCCAAAAACTTTTCATAAAAAATTTTATCACTTTCCAAACCAACCCTTATATAAGCCATTATGACCATAAAGTATCCCTCTCTCCTGTGTTGTTGACTGACTTTTACCCACATGTGGAAACAAATCTGTTTGTGGAGGGATGGGGTCAGTGTGGAGGGTGCTGTTTAAGGCAGCAGCAGTAGAAGAATGAATAGCGATGTCAGCAGCCTACAACAAAGGAAGAATTGATAGAATACCATGCCACTGAAACCACCTGTCTCTGCTCCTCTCACAACGTTGTCTGAGACCATAGTGGTGGCAGCGAACAGTACATTTGACCCTGCCGTCTTCATCTGTAGAAGAACACATGAAGCAGATAATTTCTACAAACTTTCCTCACATGAAGATGAAGCCAATTTCTTGGATAAGCAAGCAATTCAAGAACTCACTGTCTGCCCAAGATCACCAAAATAGCGCTTTGTCCCTGAAAATCCTTTTGCATTGATGCATTTACTGATGAACTTAAATGTACCTATTTGCAGGATTCAAACCATAGAAACAAATACTATTAAGTGCACTCTAGCTTTTAAATTCGGTTAAATCATAAAATCCCTCTTAAGATATATTTTATGAGGAGCTTTGATGCAGACCCTCCCATCCAACATGAGTCCATGACCCATGCATTTGAGAACAGAAAAATTCATCAGGAGGAACAAGAATGAATATGCCCTCATTCAGCAGGTCAGCCTTGTCCTCCTCGTTGGATCTCCAGCCTCCGTGTTTATGTTGAATATAGTTTTGGGCATTTCTTCTCTAACTGTTCAACCCAGCTGACAGCTTTTTGGACAGAAACCACAAGATGAATAAGCTGATGAACTACACACTGGAGAGATCTCATATATTTTCTCTGAATTTCCCAGCACAACAGAATGATCCCAATATAAAAAGATGTCGATTCAATCATATATTTTCAAGAGAATGAGGTAAAGAATAGATACCTATTGTAAGTCCTGGAATATTAATGAAACCGCTTGCTGGATCAAAAAATATATCAAGAGATGATGAAGCTGAGTCATCGAAAATAGAAGCAAAAGCTGGTGGAAGCAGTGAACTTCCTTTTGCAATGTAGATTGCCCTCATGGCATACCTGGGAAGCCATTGTGTAATGAAGCAATAAGTTTCAGTACAATGTGAAAGGATTAGGAAACAAATATATGACCTCAATAGATAATGCCTTGATCTTACCATGAGTAATGTTGTGCACATTTAATGATCAATTCTCTTGTTGTCACTAAAGCATGAGTTAGGAGGACACCATTAAGCTCCACCGCCAAATTTTTTATTGTAGGAATCTGGAAAGAAACACAAAGAGGTCATATCAAGTACACTTGAAAGAGGCTAGCAAGCATAAGCGATCATAAATTAGAGGTTTTAAAATTTAAAAATATATTTAAAAAAATTCTGAAAGATCTATGGTCCATGTGGCACCTTTATCACATTGTGCAATAAGGACCTCAGAGCCTCTTGGGCTGAACTGTAACTTGAATATGGAGATCCTGGAAGAAAGCTTGCTATGACCTTCACAGTCAAAATATAAGTGCAGGCGAGATTGCATAGCAATGATCAACACAAACAAAAAATAAAGGCAGTCAATGCCAATAATTTTGGAAGGGAAATATGCGTGGACCAAGGACAACATGGAAAACTAGCATGAACCAAGAAGGAAAATAACAGACCGTGATTGGATGAATTTCAAAGTGCTTGAAATAATACTGCTGGCTCTGTGTATTTGAGTCACTCACGGAGGTTCTCCAAAATGGCACAAGCCTCATGAGTGTCTCCTCATCAACACTCAAATTGATGGGCTGTGAGAAATAAGTAGCTTTCATTGGTTAAACACATTAACAAAAAACTAGCTCAATGACAAGAACACTATGAATTCAACTTGAATACACACACGGGAATAAGAATGTGCACAAATTGAACCTTTAACTGATAAGTCCAATACAATATTCATGAATGATGTTTCCAAATGCTCAAAGTGAGAAACATATAATAAAAAATAAGTGTCATGTAAACTACCTGTAAAACAATGGCGGCATGCTGAACCTGCTTGACATTTGAAACAGTTGAATTTAAATTGAAGACAATATACAAGACATTCCCAGTCATATCATTAAAATCAGTTTGTCTTCTTCGAATCATAGATGCAAATGGAGCCCCTTCCCATTTTTCATCAACATTGAGAGTCTGCAAGGAACTCACGTGGAATATTAGAAGCATTTAAAGAAAATATAAATCAGAGACAAATCAAATCCAATTTGAAATATTACTTGGGTACAAGCAAGCATGCACATCATCATCACCACCAAAGCTGTTTCCCACATATTTAAAGGGGGTGGAGTTTTTACTATAGCGTTATAGCCTTTTGATTTTCACATTTATACAAAGATTAATGAAATCCAATCCATTTAAGATATTTAATGCTATTTATTTAACTAGAATGCAGGACAACATATTAATCAAAGATTTTACAACTGTAATATTATTAAATAATTCGAATGGTGATACATTTACCAGAATATGATTTTATTTTGTGTTGATTCTTTTGCAATTAATTGTTTACGTAAAAAAAAATGATTCAATAGATAATCTCACAAGCGAAAAAACAAAATTGATTCTTTGAAACGTTTATTTCATTTCTTAAACTTTACCAAATTCCTCTTTCACACAAATTTTATATCATGATAATTTACAGTGTAATTTGCAGATATGCCTAGAAGTTTTGACCAATATTGCATATATGTCTCCAAGTTCGCTAAAAATGCAAATGTACCTATAAAATTTGCAAAAAATTGCAAGTGTGCCTTCTGTTAGGTTTGCATCTCCATCCATTAGAATTTTTTATAAAATGATAAAAATGCCCTTTGTTAGGGCAGCATGTACGTAAATATGAGAGTATCTACCCAGCACTGAAATTAGGTACTCCATCATCTTCCCCAAAACTTATCTCCCATGGCTGCTGATCTAGAACCACCCGTTGGTGAGGAGAGAGGGAGGTTTCCATCAAGCCTTTTTACAGTCTGCCACTGCCAAATAGGAACCAGCGAATAAGGTGAGGAGATTTTAATTTTCTCCTGGATTCGATTCTTTTTGGTTTTCAGAAAACTATGGTTGAATGGGCCACAGGTCTGGATGCTCAAATAAACTGTCAATCTGTTCAGCATAAGAGTATTATAATGCTCTCTTGGCTGAAATCAGATTTTAGTTGGAACAGAGAGAAGGAAAAGCTAACTAATGACATAATTCAGAGAATAAAAATAATAATTGTTGAAAATAAAGCTAATAAAATAAAATAGATATGCTTTTAGTTAATAAAAAGGGTACGCTTGAAGATATGGATAAAAATAACAGAGAAAAATTAGTGAAATATCAATTCAATTAAAAAACGAAAAAAGCTTTCCATCAAAAAAAATGAAGCAGCTAATAAAAACACCTCTCTCTATATGAGTATCTCTTTTCTCTCTACACGAACAAAGACAAAGGATGATGATAGTAGTTGGAGTCCAGAACAATAAATAAAAAGAAATAAAATCACCTCTCTCTAAAAAATATATATTTACAGATAGGTGGCCAGCCAAAGCAAAAAGAGAAAAACACGCCCACACACCCACACACTGCATTATAGATGTTACCCATTCCCACGTGGTAGAGACAAACTGAATCCAAAGGACTCATAGTGGGAAGGTTTACATGAGGCCCATCAATCACTTAATGCCAACAAAAGGAAGGAAAACAATGAAACAAAACCATTAAACAACAGCTCTGTTAGGGGCAGTCATGGCAGCAGTTGGGAAGATGAAGTTAGTGCTTCGGTGCCTAAAAAGTATTTTGGTCATTTTATAAAAAATTTTGACTAATGTCTAATGGGGATGGAAAGCTAATGGAAGGCATACATTTGCAAATTTATGTAACTCCTGTAGGCATGTTTACAATTTTTACAAACTTAGGGATACAGATGTAATATTGGCCAAACCTTGTAGTTATATCTACAAATCACTAACTTACACTATTTTGATTACCTCCCTTATTTTATAAATTGGCATTATGTTATTTTTTAAAATTCATTTAGCACTACATTTATTCTTAGCCACTGGTTGTACTGACAATGTCAATACAATCTGTTGCATTATATTTATACCCATTATCTAGACTTAAATCTTTTTCTATTCTCATTATCTAGACTTAAAAGTTTTTTCTATTCTCATTGTTCTTAGAGCTTTCTCCATAGCCTCTAATTCCATGAAGAATAAAGAACACACACACACACACACACACACACACACACACACACACATATATATATATATTTACATTTACATTTCAATCTAATTTTATGTTTTCTGATGAGTACAATTTCATAAACAAACAATGATTTTCTAACTTTTCTTAATTTCATCCACATTAGAGACTGAAATTTCTCTTCTAGGCATCTCAGAGCAATACCTGTACTCTTATCTCATTAAACTTGTGTTCTTCAGTAATGACTGAGTCAAGCGATATGTTCCACAGTCTTGCAATAATAACAGTGGAATAAGTTGATGTGACACTTGCACCTACATCCTTCAGAAAGTAAAAGCATATCAGACGATGTACAACTATGTAAAGAGACTTCATCCACTGCCAACTAAAATAGCATATGCGAATCAAGATTGTAACCCGTAAGATAGAACGCAGAAAGCTACAGATGCGGTATGAAGTAAACCTATTTGACCAAATAAGTTTGCAATCATCGCTGGTCACAAGATCAGGAAATAAAGGAGAGTTGGCACATCAGAGCCACACTGGAAGCTGGGGCCCAGAGTCATAAAAATTGCTGCCACATTTCATACCAAACATAACAACTTCACATATTATGTTCAACTTTCATATGTTGTGATTATCCCTCTCCCTCTTTTATGTCCATATAATGATGCAATGTACAGAGGAAACTGACCTGTTTTGTCTTCTCTAGTAAGTGAATTGCAAAAGATGAGACTCTAAACTGAATCTTCAGAGATGGCTGCATTGTTTTAATTTCTTTATGGTTCTCAGAAAAGTAACATATCCGTAGTACACGTGTTGAACCGTCTGGATATACTTCATATCCCACATTTAGCATACCCAATCCATGCAACTCATCAAATTTTGTTTTCTTTTCTTGTCCTGGGCCTCCAGACTTCTTGCTAAAGGATGTATCCAGTGCCAAACCTCTGTGTTGCCTTGTTTTCAGAAAAGGCTTCCATCCACACACTTTGTCTATGTTTATTTCACGTGATACATGTTCCTCTGAGAAGCCAAAGAAAAGAATAGGCAATATTATAGCAAAATTTAAGGAAAAACCATCAGGATCATCATCATCTTCTTCTTCTTGGAAAATGGATCAGGGAAAGAAATCTTATTATGTCATTCTTCCATATTCCAGATCAGCCATAGTAGTTAGGAATCCTTTTTCATGCACACAGATTATTTATATAAAAGCAACAAAACATTTTTCAGTCAGGGAAACCAAAAAAAACAAAAAACAAAAAACAAAAACAACAACACATTCTCAGAGGCTAGAAAGTCCCCACTCCTCTGAGCTCATACTTGAGCATATACTGAATTTGCAGGTCCTGTAGAGCAAATATACTACATTCCACCATATTCTTGATCAGCCTTTTCCACACGCAAAGCTTGTTGATATAGAAGTAACAAGACATTGGACGGAGTTGAAACCCCCCTTGCCAATCACCTCATACAAGAGCATATATTGAATTTGCAGGCCCTAGAGAGCAAGTGAAACCTTGTCTGATAATTAAAGAGCAAGCATATAAATCCAACATTTGCCTTGATGATATGATGATCCTGCACATGCACTCTAGTCTCTATTTGCTTTATTCAATCATGGGAAAGATCCTGATAAGCTAAAATCCAACTTAAATATGAAGCAAAAGTTTTTGGAATTTATATCACAGCCAAAGGGTCAATTTCCATGTTCCTCAATACATTTCGAATTAGTTTACAGCAATGTTGAATAGAATGATCTAAAACAGAAGTCTGAGATCAAGCTCCTTTGTCAGAGGAACTCTAGAGATGAATAGGAAAATGAAAAGATTTGTACAAGTTAAACATTTCACCACCACGAATATGTCAAAAACTTTTTACAAGGTGGGAGTGGATATTCTAAATGAAATGATTCTAAATGCAATGTACAAAGTGGACTTCACATCATTGTCAACGTGGGCCACAATGGACAGGGCTACATGAAAAACTTCAGTGTAACCCAGCAACATAGAAGCGGAAACCATTATATTTCCACTATCTTTCACCAAGGCAAATTTATGAAAATCCACATTCCGTTCCCCAATAAATGCCATGAAGTCATTTCTTCACTTCCCATGGACCACATGCTACTATGCAAATGCCCTAAAATACTTCTATGCTTCTGTGACATCTGAAGCATTCTTTATTCCAGATTCATGAATGTTTGGCCCAATGCACAATTAGATATTGTGTTACTTTCTCTCATCCGTCAATCACCTAACAAAGATAACAAAAAGAATTGAATTCCACAATCTACAGTAATCAAAGGCATAATAAAAACGACAATGACTTGCTACAAAATTTATTGAAATTAAAACAAAAAAAATAACACAAAAACACCACAACATGCATGAATATCATTCCTGATTTACAGAAACATTGATTGCAGGAAGAATTGGTGAAATCCACAGAATCCAATGCTATTATTAAGTACTTTCTTGTACCGTATCTTCTGCTTGCTGAAAGGAAAACCAGAGATATCAAGGATAGGCCTAACATTGCTTAAATGTTAATCATAATGGAAAATAGTGCTTAATTTCACCAATAGTTCTTAATATGGAAAGTACCATATTAACTTTCTCGGTACTTTCTATGATCGAGTATCAAGAAAGTTAATATAACAAGTAATGAAAAAGAAAGAAATTAATAATAGATATATTGATATTATTAAAGATATGTATGAGGGGGCTGTTACAAATGTGAGGACCATTAGTGGAGATACTAATATTTTTCTGGTTAAAATAGGTTTACACCAAGGCTTAGCCTTGAGTTTTTATCTTTTTACCTTAGTAACAGATGCAATTACTAGACATCTCCAAGAAGAAGTACCTTGATGTATGTTATTTGCATATGACATTGTTCTAATAGACAAAACCAAAGAAGAACTAAATTTAAAATTGAATAAGTGGATAGATGCTTTAGAATCTAATTGTTTTAGAATTAGTCGCACAAAAACTGAATATATGAAATACAATTTTAATAATAGTGAGAACCCAAATGAGGAACCAATTAAGA
>JAXCLR010000063.1:62796563-62830740 GCA_035584095.1 Annona squamosa | reverse complement strand
ACATGGATGGAAGTAATTAAACAAGATTTAAAAATATTACAAATTACAGAAAATTTAGTCTTAAATCGCCAAGAATGACACAACAGAATCCATGCAGCCGACCCCACCTAGGTGGGAAATGGCTTATGATGATGATGATGATGATGATGATTGAGGCCAAATGAAAATTTTAAAACAATATAGCAAGTTTAGTTTGAATTACAATAAACAATTTAGCATTGATAGAAATGACACCACAAGATTTGCATAGCTGACCTACCACAGGTAGTAAACAGCTTTAGGACATTGACCATGACCCAAATAATTTTATGAAATTTATAATGATTCAAACATTCAAATCATTTTGCTTGAAATTAAACTTAAGCCCATAGATTGTAAATTATAGGATTCGAATATACAGCTAGTGATGCCCTGTTATCTAAATTAAAAAAATGAGAAGAACGTTCTCAAAAGTACACTAACACAATCAAATTCTAACAATTCGCATCTCACATGCAATCAAAAAATTCCATTAATTTTAGAAGGCTTAACTCATTATCCATTAAATGAGTACAGGCATAAATATTGGATACAAACAGGATATAACACAATCACATGAATAAGTAGAATGAAAGGTGAAAGAAAACTATTCAGCAAGTGAAACATACGATTTATTTGGACAATCAACTTATGGGGCAAATTCAAGTCATCCCATGCATAATCAACCGATTTTCCAGATTCCAGAGTCTCCACATCTGATGAGTTCTGTGAAATCCAACACAAAATATTCACACGACTAGATAAATATAGCACAAAGAATGTGGTGATTATAACCCATTGTAATTGAAATGGCATGAGAGTTTGCAAGGTCAGCAAATAACCTTTTGATAATAATTGACAGATGAATCAAATAGGCAATTCTCGATTCGATATGGCATACTGAACTTCAGGGGCATTTGAAAGTGCAAAAACAGAGAAGAATCTTCTCCTACAATAGTGACAGCTGCATATTGTATCAGCTGTCTTCCATGCATGTTTACTGCACTTGCTTCATTACCATAAGAGACTGCAGATCTCTTAAACTTTAAGAAGAAGCGTCCAAGCGAAGCAACACATACAGGTCCAGACCAGTCCCATCCAGCATCTTTCAATGAAAATTGAATAAAGACCAAAGAATCCTCATTTCTATTCCTGTGATGTTTAAAGATAGAATCAAAGAAGCTGATTTCCCTCCTCTTGATTGTCTCTTTCCAACAGAGCAACGGTGCTTTCTTTTTGCTATCGATTTCAACATTCCCATCTGAATCATTCTTTTACAAATCCAGACACAAAGTCAAAGGAGATACAAATAGGAAGATAAGGAGATACAAATCTGAACCATTGCCTGCACCACAACTACTCGAAGCCCTAAAAAGCACAAGCATGCTACCATTCTACCAGTATTTAGGGCCCAAAAATGTGTTACAGTCACATGTTCGTGAATTTGCATGATCCAAACACTCCACCAGGCGATATCACTAATTAGATCCTTTGGACATATTCTCAGGCCATCAAGTGGACGACAAAATGCAAATATAAATAGGCAACTGAAAAAAAAAATCCACTTGTTCCTTTTTGCTATTGTATGATGCGATCTGCCAGAGGCAGGGGACCTATTCTTTGACTAATGATGGAAAAGTTGCACCTCATAAACGAGAGTAGTTCAGAATATCTTATTGAATATTGGCAGCAGAGATTTATATGTGCAAGAAAACCAAGAAAGAGCAAATGGAAAAGACAGACCTCCAAACAGCACTGACGAATGATGATCCTGTCGTCTGACTCATTGAGGACTATGTATCTTGGAACAATAGATATCTGTGATGTGACAGCAGCTTTAGGCAGGCATGGCTTTATTGAAACACCCAGCTTTGCAAAAAATGCAACACCTGCTTCATCCTGACTTTGCAAGCAGAGCTCCGTAAATCCCGACAAGCTATCTAAATCTATTGAGGTTTCAGATGCTCTGTCTTCTAGCAATTTTATATGAATCTTGTTTGATCTGGTGAGGGAAAATATATCAGATTAATGCCCCTACCATCCCCTAATCTATTCTTGATCAAATACACCATATCAATCCACATGATGTAATACACCTACCATCTCCAACATACTTGTGATCAAATACGTATATCAGCACAAATAAAAATGTAACCCCCCTACCATCCCCCAACCAACTTGCGATCAAATACATGATATCCATAAAATTAATTACGTACTCAATATTTCATTTATATTCTGTGTTGCACGAATCCACAGGAAAGATAAACATATGCCCACCCATAACAATCATGCAAAACATCATAGAACTTGAACAGGTACATGGCCATGAAATTCATCAGATATGCAATTTTGCATTTTCATTAAACCATATTAGTTCTTTTGCATAGAAGTGCAGGAAAGATGCACATGCCCACAAAAAGCAATAATGTAAAATAACCTCGGACTGTAGCAGTAAAGGAACCAATTAGCATAAACTCTTACTTCAAGAACCATGATCTACTACATCCGGAGGGCAACAAAAAACCAAGATCAGGAGAAAGGTTTGCACCATATCGTTCAACTTGTTCCCTGCAGAGCATGTGAGGTTGTCAAGAAGTCAGAAGTAAGACTTGCAAGTACAAGAGAGAGGACACAACAAATTACCGGGAGAGAGGCCTCTGATTCGATGCACGAGCAAAGAGGGTCACACCAGTGTCATTGTGCAGTGTATATGATGTAAAAACAGTAGCCTGCATGTTCTAAAACAATCCAGTTGATATCCATGCAAGAAAACATTGCTGCTTAACTACCAATAAACTCAAGAAGAATGCATTCCATATAACTTTTAGAGGACATGGTAGTAACAACTCAGAAAGTCTATCATACCTCCAAAATGCCCCTTTCTCCACGTGACAACCTCAGGTAAGCAACATACTTGCCACCTGCAAACTTCAGTTCTATATCCAAATGCTGGATGTCAGTCTTCTGTTTGCGGAGTTTCTTCACCCAATCACTGCTATTCACAGGTTTGGAATTTGAATTAAATGCAGTTAAAGTAACTGTGAAGAATATCATAGAAAGATTTGCATATAGGTTGGTGCTTGATCCACAAGCGATAGTTGCTTGTTTCCCAGCAAGGGTGAAATCACTAGCTTTGCAGAGATCTGCAAAAAAAACAAACAAAACAACAAACACACACACACAAAATAGATGAGCCAAATATGCCATTCTAAAGATCAGTTACAAAAAATCTATTTCATACCTGGGTCAGTCTCAGTTAAAAGCACATGGATCTCTGACTGCAAAAGATTGTGGACAAGTACTGTTGGGAACACAAAAATTTCCTTCTGCTTCAGAAATTCAACTCGTGAGATCCCTTTCTCAGATGTATCCCTCAAATTAGGCGGTTGTGAAATAGGAACATCCCTTGTGATGGTCTGAATCAGGAAATGTACATCAGAGAGATGCTGACCTTCAACACTAAGTGCACAATTTACAGTACCAAACGAAGACTTCGTGGATTTGATGCCAAAAGCCATCTTGAACTTATAATGTAACTTATCAAATATTCCAGTATGATGAAAAGCTTTTCCACCAGTTATATCTTCTGACCAATCTACTGAAATTGGTTTTTTATACTTTTCAAGGTAATCTTCTAGTTCTGGTCTAAAAGATAAAAGGAAATTTCCTGCAAAATTAAATCTTACCAATGAGAATCACTGCAGAAAAATTAATATCATATGAAAGCAAGGAAACAATTGTACAAAGTAAGACTAGATTATCATTTGGTGATGGTAGGAAAGGTAATGGAACTGATACTTCTACTTGGTATAATGTCAGTTGGGCGAATGGATAAAGCACCACCCACAAATCTAAGAATGAAAAGCACAAAGCAGCAAGATCATGAAAAGCAATGAGGAAAAGTGACGCGACATACTAGTTCCAGACATCTTTTTTATTCTTTGAATCACACGCTCAGAATTTATTAGAGTACAAGGTCCAAAAAGCATTCCGTATAATGAATGAGACTTCACAACAAAAAGAGACTTAAAATTAAAGGTAGACAAAGCCTAGCAAATAAAGAATAAGAGTCCCACAACCCATAAGACTCCATCGAAAGATACTTAAGCGTTTCATAAGAATGACAATTGGCAGAAACTTGATAAACAATAATCCAAAGAAAAGTACAAGAAACCAGGTATATATCTAGTTGCATTTCAGTTCTCCCCATGAGCAGCATAACTTGAAAAGAAACTTTTCTTGAAAGAAATCAAGCAGTTTACTATACTTGAGGAACATAAAATCCTAAAAACAAAATATACATTAAAAAAAAAATTCCCTAAAAACAAAATAGATGATGGCCAAGGTTTATGATACTTTTGTCAAAAAGACCAGATGACTGATAATGTATGATTAGGTCAAATTTAGGCATATTGTGATTTGTGCCTTCTGTTTGAGGCTCCTTTGACAAATTTACAATTCAATGGGATCTAGTCCTATAACTCAATTATGATCACAATTAGAATTCAAACATGTAGTCTACCCATTTCATATTTTATTTATTGAGGCACATATCAATGGTGGCGACAATACTGATGCATTTCAGTATTGTCACCTCATTTTGCCCATTCTAATGATTAAATCAAAATCTAATCCACTCATTGTATTTAAAATATCTGTTTGAAAAGCAATTCAAGTTTCATGCAAATCAAAAATGTCATCAACTAAAAGTATAAAAGCAGCGCAATAAAATTGTTTGATTTATATATCAGTTCTAAAGTAGTCAATTCAATATCTACTACTGCATCATTCTTATACAAATGAAAGATTCTACAAAATATTATAACATTCTAATGAATATATGAATGGATTCAAGTGTTTTTGATAATCTCGATGTAATCATCAAAATGGGCCAAAGCAGGAGACTGCACTGAAATATTTCAGAGTTGTTGACACCACTGAAGCATTCCTGCCACTTAATTTGCCTTAAGAAATTGGAGATGTGTAAGAGTTTGTACTCATTTTAAATAAACAAATTAGTTTTTTTTATCCTGTCACTAGATGCAAATTATGATATATGTTGATTTTCAAGTGATTAAAATATTAATAAAAAATTTGACTCCAAAATTTTTTGTGACCTCATATATTAAATGCAACTAGGGTTTGTCAAGAGTTTCATCACAAGCTCGAAAACTACTTAATGTAAATTTTTAATAAAACGAACTCATTGAATGATTTTCCAAAAAAAATCTCATCACAAACTTTCATATTATATCTAGATGTGACAGGGAGTTTGGAGTCACCAGTAATTGAAGTTGGAACGGGAGAGTCTAATTGAACTAGATAGTCTACTTGCTAGAATCTAGATAATAGTTTAGTTACACAACAGGAAAAGTTAGGCACCCATTGCACCTCGAAACAGATCACTAGAGTGTTTGACAATCGATCACATTGAAGTGACATGATCACCACTGCTCAGAGATGAAAACGATTTCTCATTTTATCGAACATGATGTAGGTAAAGCATAAACTAGCGCAGGATGCTAAACGAAATGATGCTAGGTTCCTATAATGATCCTAAAAGGAACAACTAAAATGTGGCTAACAAAAATATAGAATAAAAAATTCCCAATTTCTCCTAAGGAGCCATCCAATCTTTTCAAAAATTGTTTCCTGTCTTGACATAATTCAGAATTCAATTGGAATTGGGGAGTATCCCCAGAATTATTCTCCTTTCTCATTCTCACCATTTACTATTTACCTCTCCTTGGATTTTATTCTAGAGACTTGAGTATAAGGTGCAAGAGTATAGCAGCAGGGAACCCATAAGTCTCCTCCTCTATACAAAAAATTTCACTGTGCAAACAGAGATTCGATTCATACGTTTCACAGTGGCAAGCTAGCAAATTTGTGGTTATAGTATCGGAAAATATGAGGGATTTGTAATGAGCCACCCATTAATGTACTCAATCGCAGATTTCTTTCAGTTAAACCAATGCTTAAGTAGCTGAAAGACTATAAATGACAAGACAAGGGTGTGCATATTTGTGGTGAAAAATGTTTTGGGCAGTCTTCACTTAGAATCAATCCATGTTCAAGCAAATGTTGAACTCGTTCAAGTATACCTCATTCCTGCCATTTGTGAAATTCATTCCATTCATAGTCTTTGTTACTATTTCTTTAAGGATATCACTTAAAATCATTTTACGGAGGCCTAAAATAGCACCAGTCAGTAAAGTTGAGTTTATTTAAGTAGAAAGCAGTAAAAAGAACAAGAGGAAGACAAAAACAACATGGATAGAATAAATTAAACAAAATATGAAAACTTTAGAGATTACTGAAATATAGTTTATAATCATCAAAAATGGTGCAACAGGATCCATAATCCACACAGCCCTATAAAGGTGAGAAACAGCTTATGATGATGATTTAAAATCATTCTAATCAGAAATTTGTGTGGGCCGCACGTAAAATGAAGATTTTAATGGGTTTATATTCACTCTAGAAACGTACTTATTTTGTGGCCCACCCATATCTATTTTAAATCAAATTAGTACATTCTTATTAAATAAAATAGATGTAGTGAATTCTCCAAAATTTGCAAATGGGGTCGACTTGAACTGGTCCAACATTTTGCAACTCCAGAAGGATAACGTTAGTGAAAATTGTCCATGTTAGTGATGCAAAACAGTTATGTTTCCCTAATTAGACCACACTTGAAAATTCATCCATACATTGATGCAAAACACTTTTGGATACATGATGCATACCCTATTTCTCTGATTGCCCTTCACTTTGTTCTAAAATCACTCAGAATCTACACTAGCAACTTGAAATATGTACAGAGTCGAAAGCAGTCATTATGAAATCACTATAAATGAGTATACTTCATAAATGATCTTAACATTGGACATTGGTAATAAACATATGAGGCACTCATTAAACCAGTATAAAGAGAATCAGCCATTGTTCATGTTCTCAACTTATGGTCTTATGATATGTCAGTCCTGATAAAGTGTACATTTTAGAAAAGATCATTTTTATGGTTAATTTAAATTTACCTCAAAAAATCTTATGCTTTGTCGTACAATTTCCTCAATTTATCATAAAATACCATGATAACATTAATTATAACGGTCGCAACCATATGCAACTGGTTGATTTTGCATTTACACTGATATTTTTTTATTAATCCAAAACAATCATAAAATTCATCACTATGCACTTATTCATGATTCTAAAAAATATACATATTTAGAAATTTATATAGATTTTAATAATTGTATACTTACTTTCAAATGATTTTAACCTTTTGGACCATGTAAATTTCCAATCAAAATGATTTTTAAAATCATGAATAAATAAATATTGATGAAGATTATGATTGATTTGGATTAATAAAATATCAAAAACAAAATGAATTGGTCTTGTATGAGCATTACCTTATTACAATTATCCAGAACACCTATAATGGCAATCAAATAAGAAAAGAGAATCATACCCAGACAAAAAGACATCAACGCCTTCTTTGAGCCTCCAGATAGTGTTAAAGCATCAAATACTGCCATAGAGTCATCAATAGTAGCCCCGCTTGGCAACAAAACAAAGGCAGACTCAGTTTCAGTTTCTTGTAGACGTCGAAAACGCATTTTCATGGAAAATCCACTCTCATTGTGTATCCTCAGCAAAGGGGAAACCACAAGGGACATCCCATCCTGTAAAATTGTCCAGACAATAGATTCATGAAGATTTTCTTGTTAGCAACAGTAGTGATACCTATTTAGTCTAACATGAAAAATCTTGCCTCCGCCATCAAAAAAAAAAAAAAAAGGGAAAATCTTACCTCAGTTGCTTTTGAAATGTCAACTACAATAAATGGTCCAGGATAAGGTCTTGAATCTGTTCAAGGATCGAAAAAGAAAATTCACAAATTAAAAGAAGCTACAGGAACACTTCAATACCTCAAATAATTCCAAATCAACATGGGCCCCATCTTAAAAAGTGTAAAATCATGATCCATTCCACACATTTTATTTAGTATAATTTATTTAACTAGGATACCAAGTCTCGTCAAAATTGAATATGTGCATGGGACTAAAGGTGTAAAATCAACATAATACCATTGCTTAATTTATATATAAATTTTAAAGCTGTTATTACAACATCTAAACCATCTGAAACATAATTACTATGTGGATAAATGATTCTATAAAGTATTGTAACATTTTAATGCATTTATGAACAAACGTAAGTGTTTTTCAAAATTTACACATGATTGCATGTATTCTCAAGCAAATGTAGCCCACCCAAGATTTCGATTGAGGTAATTTTTGGCACCATGATAAAATAATGATGTTAAATTAGGTGACCATCTGGATTTTGATTTCATCATCATCATCAATGGGAGCCTTGGCGCAACGGTAAGAGTTGTCGCCGTGTGACCTGGAGGTCACGGGTTCGAGTCGTGGAAACAGCCTCTTGCAAAAATGCAGGGTAAGGCTGCGTACTATAGACCCAATGTGGTCCGACCCTTCCCCGGACCCCGCGCATAGCGGGAGCTTGATGCACCGGGCTGCCCATCAATGTGGGCCCCATTTCATCAAATAGCGGACCCTACCTGGGGTGCAACATGATCTACACTAACATTCCCTAATACTAGTAATAACTGCAAGAAAACGATAAAAATAAAGCATGGGCATTTACGTGTTTATTTACAAGATTATATATTAGCATTCTAAATAGCATAAATATATTTATTTGTGGAAACTGGGTTTGTAATCAAATGGAACACCAAACATACTTCAGCTACAAAATCATATACTAAACATCATTGACAAGTTCCCCATCAAGAACAATTCCATAACTAAGTTCATCGTGTCCCTTTTTCACTGTTGGAATGGCAGGAATTTATCAGCTAGCATTAGAGAACATCAAAGCAGAAAAGCATCATACATACCTTGTTGACGTACTATTTGTGTCCTCCAAGCAAAAACTTGACTGTCAAAGAGGGATATATGAATTGGATGAGTGGAACAAGTTCCAGAAGCAGCCAGCTGTATTGACATTGAGATTGCATTTTGTGTTTCTTGATCTCCTACAACTCTGCGCCATCTATAAAAATTTGGGATCAACAGAAATTACATTCATCAATTGAGGTGGCCTTTTGGTACTAAATTTACAATATATAGCAGTATATAGGTATATCAATAAGCCAGCGCAGGAAGATTCTCCAAAATCCTATGCCATAAAGGCAAGATTCTACATAGCCAAGAAGCTGCCATAAGTTTCTTGATTGCAGCAAAAATTTAATGGGACATGAATTTGCTGAAAATGTACTTGAAAATTACCTTAAGAAAATGGAAGTAGATTCATTCCCATTGATGTTTACATCTTGATTATCATCAAAATGGCAAAGAAGAGTGAACCCAAAAAGATTTTCAACCTGTCATAGCAGAGATGGTAGGCCTTCAGTACACAAATTTTATGAACCAAGGGAAAAGTGTCAGCCAGGTAGACCATCTCTTAAAAATAAAAAAGAAAAGCAACGATGCAACTGCTGAAGTTATCTTCTGGAAGTTGTGAAAAACTCAAAAGACAAAAATGTAAAAAAATTAAAATATAAAAAAGCGAAGAATCACAATTCAGTTTCTCAGGTTCGGCATGACCAGTGCAGCAAGGAAAACAATATCTTCAGAGAACAAGTAGGATTGCAAGGCAACTAAGACACCAAAAAATACTAAAAGAGGTGGAAAACAAGATGGTAATGGGTAACAGAAATCTTTTCTCCCAATTTTTTTCAACCTTAAATGATGCCTGAAGTAAGTGTGTGTGTGTGTGTGTGTGCACGCGCGCGCGCACGTGAGAGAGAGAGAGAGAGAGATGAAACCATTACAGTTGGATTAAGAACATGAATTAAAACTAGTTGATACAGAAGCATGAAAAGGACAACCATGCACTTCTGGTCCATCTATGTATAACAATGCTTACTTCTTTGATTGTCATTTATCAGGAAACCAGAAAATGGGTGCAGCAAAACAAATTGGCTCTCTGGAGCCTACAGTAGTAGAATCTTCTATGCACAGGGTGCAAGGACAACAAAGGAAAACATATTAATTGATATAGCGAGGAAATTATTACTTGGAAAAAAAATAACCTTGCAGCATTCACATTATTTTATGTAATAAATACAAATACATAAGAGAACAAAAACCTTGCAGCGGTTAGGGAAGATCATTGCACTTTTAACTGCATAAGGACCAGCCAAATTCAATTTTCCAGCTGAAAAGAGAAGCACATCCAATGAAAGCTCAGTTAGGGACACATCCACCTGCCAAATATGAAATAGAAAATTGTATTATGACAAACGAGCAAAGTAAACATTAGCTACAACTAAGGATAGATCAATGACCTAAAAGATGATGTTATTGCTTTTATGAAAGGATATATCATTTCATTCGGAATTTTATGAGGAAATTTTAAAATAAAAAATAAAGAAAATTAAAAATTTTCAAGGAATTTTCACGACATTTAAACCAAAATATTAGTTTAAAGACATATTTCAAGCCCAATAAATATATAATAAATATGAGACCTCCATTATAAACAAATAAATTTATATGACCTTAATACAAGAAATTGAGTATGTATCAATCTAAACATACACAAACAATATACAATACTAACATATGACATTTTCATAACTTAGGGAACTTACCATAGCTATTTGCAAAACAACAAGAGAAAAAACAATCGAGAACATGAAGCATGTCTAATCAATTTGATGATAAATTCAAGAAACTATGGAAGATAATTTAAAATTTTGAAGAAAAAAAAATTTGACAGTATTGATAAAACCTAAGATAAACAAAAAGATGTTGGTTTTCAGCAAAAATAACTTATCAGCCACCTGAGAAAACAACCTTTATTTTCAAATCAATAATCACGAATTACAATTAAACAATTTTGAAGCATTGAGCTCCAGACCTGTTTCATGGCAAAATGGAAGCTCACAGGCACGCCTTGCTGGGTTGTTTCAATGCTATGAGATTTGGAGCGGTAAAAGATAAATGCTTCAATGCGTGAAACAATGTCCCTCCTGCATTTTGAAACCAGACAAAAATCATTCCAAAATTAGGATCTAGAATAAAGTGACCGAGAACTGGGCTCCATTTGATAATAGGAAAAGGTTCTTCCATCTCTTTCCTCCTCACACCTTTTAACAGTTAAGCTCCAATATTCCCATGTTTTTCCCACTGTTAGAAACAATTTCAAAAATTACACTCTAATTTTTTAATCCTATTATCTTTATTCGTTTTATTTCTAAACATTATCCCACGTCCTCCACTTTTCCTGCATTCACTTTTCCCTTCATCTTTTCAATGCCTCCTTTCCTATTTCCCAACTGGAGTCTCAAATCAATGAATTGAAATTTGATTTAATGCTTGATTCATCACAAGACTCACCAACGGTTTTCTCTTGAATCATGGTTCTCAATTGCAGCAGTGAAGGTGCTTATAAGCCTTGTTTTAGAAGATGTGACTAATAAAAACAATTGAGAACCTTTGACACAGCCACGAAGAAGAGGAAATCTGTCATTTACTTCTGGAAGTTCATGCAAGATGGTTAAAGTAATTGGACCAATGCTGATATCTATATATGGGGAACAGTTAAAGTCATTATCTGCATTAGCAGAGCTAGCTCCAGCATTTGTCTCAGATCTTCTATCAATCTGGGTGTTAGGAACACTTAAATACCCGATATCCTGCATTGGAGAAAAATCATGGAACAACTTCACCTTAAACGGATGACCTGGCTTCTTGACAAACTCTGGAAGCCAATCAATGAAAGCCACACCACAATCATTTTTCTTGTTAACGAGGTAAAATGCCTTCCTAGCCAACCGATTGTAAGATTCCGGGTAATTATCACTCCCGTTACTTTCAGGCTTATATGATAACCTTCCCCAAAGAGCCCACCCTGTGTCATCAATGCTTGAAACATCAACAAAATCCAATCCGGAACGGAAGTTTAAACGCAATGCCTCTCCTGCATCCGTCTTTGCATGCAATGATATCAAGGAAAACCATGAAACATCTCTCCTCCATGTCCATTGATTATGATACTTCACCTAAACATAAGACAATTCAAAAAAAAAAATCCTAGTTAAACACACAAACAAAAGATACTTCAGGAAAAAAAATTAAAAAAAGAAAACCGAAAGAAAAAAATAATAAAAAAGAAAATATGAATTGAAACCAATAAAAGAATGTGACACAAATCTTTTTTGCACCAGCCGCCAACCTGACAAGCCAGCCCTTGCCTTTAAAACCATTACAACTTAAAAAGGAAAATAAAATAACAGTGTACACCAGTCATTTCTTCCTGTTTATGACAAAGGAAGTGATGTTAACCTGTTTGCAGATTTTGCAGATTCTAAATATCAAAAGAAACATAAACTCTATGCCCCGAGCCTACAATTAATCAATTTTTTTTCTCATTGCAATATCAAAACGTATCCTTAAAATAGGGTAGTTATCAGATTCTTTGCACATGAATTATATAATCCAAGTATTTGTTCTATCATTATACTAGCAACAATTGCTGTCCAAAGTCCCTATGGAACACTGCTATAAAAACCAGACAGATTGTTGAATGGATCAGGTGCCTGATTATCAGTCCAACTGGTTCAACCATCTTATCCAACCAAGTTGGATTGTCTAAAATATTCTACAACACAAAGATATAGATCTATTTCCTCTAGAATGCATCTCCTGATCTATTTATTTATTGTATTGACATCATTAAAAAGAAGAAGAAAAATTGGTTTCTAAATATTGGGGTCAATTGCTTAAGAATCAATCCTCTTACCGTCTATTCCTCATAAACTGATAACGGGTCAGTACTAGCACTATCGAAACCTTTCTGTTCTATAATCTAAGATATGCTAGTCAAGAGGCACAAGACCTATGCATATATTGTTAACTAACTCCCTGGCAGACTCTCCACCAAAATCAGGCACCATTAGATGATTTGGAAAAAAATATTAACTCAAAATCAGTCACCATTAGATGATTTGGAAAAAATATTTACTCCTAAAAGCACAACTAAGTAACTAGGAAAACAAAAATCAAATGCTGACTCAGCGTCTAGCCACCAGTTGCAATAGTAGAAGTCAAAACAGAACAATTTAATTCTTTATAATAAACATAAATCTAAAATAAAACATCTACAAGTTTCTAAAATAAACATTGCTCAGAAGTTACAATCAAAGTGTCATTGACTTCCAGTGAAGGAATTACTATTTTCCCTACCCGGAATATCAACACTTACCAGAGATGAATAACACAAAAGAGCTCCAAAACAAAACAAACTTGTTGCCCAAAAGTAATATTTGACCACATGTTAAATGAAAGGAAAGCACAAGTTCTCACGTACCCTGAAAAGGGCTCTTTCTCCAGCAAGAGAATAATGGGCTGCACCAACTAATTGATATTTGTTTTCCACAGATTCAACAGCAAAATATAGATGTTCTTGAAGATCTTTGATTGCAACAACTGCTCCTGTTCAAATCATGAAAACTTTTTCAGCTTAATATATCTCTGTATCAATGAGTAAAATCATGCAACTTATAAAGACAATACCATCTGGAATTGTATTTTCCGAAACAGAATCCTGCTCTTGGTATCTAGAACCAAACTTTTGTTCCAGGTTACCTATCGTCTCCTTGCTGGAAACCTCAACTAAAGGGGAAAAAATGTCCAACATTGTCTGCACTGGTGGAAAAGAATGCATTAGATGAAGTGGGAAAAATAAAACCTACAGACATATAAGCATGTTTGATAAATATTATCAGGAAGACGTGTCTTAGTGGCTGGCACTACGTAGCCTAGGAAGGAGTATTTCTAAAAGAACGTCACAAGAGTAATTTCCTCTCTATGAACTTTTAGAGCAGAGCTTTCGAACATAAAAAAGTGATTGAATGGTATTTTTCATATAATGGAATAATAGAAGAAGAGTCTGAGGATTCTATTTCAAAAGACTCGGTGGTAATTAACTGGATTTAATGGCACTTTCATCAAAAGAAACCAAGCATCCAATGTACTCCTCTTTTGATTTTTCAAAAGCTTTTAAATAAATGCTTTTATGGACGCTAAATTTTTGAAAGTTTTAGCAAGTGATCCCACACCAAAACATTCTCAAAAGAGAAGGATACCTCCTCGCATAGAAGCTGATTGCAAGCTGCACAAAGTTCCATCATAACATAAAATGCTTTCATCCATAAAAACATTTTGCAGGTGCATGCAAAGTGATTTAGATTGCCCACTAGCATCAGCCATCCACACTTATGAAAGCCCACATATTATGTTGATTGTCTTGTACCACTAGCGTATGCTGTTCTTATCAAACTTCTGTACTATGATATTAGATTATCAATAAGTAACCAGCATATTTGCATGTTTATGTAACAGAATGAAATTAACATCTAGTATGACTTAAAATCTTCAATCATCGACTTTCCCATGACTGGGAAGCTGAATTTGCTGACCAAATCAGCCCTCATAATTAACAACCAAAGACAGTGGCCAGTTGAATAATATTACATAATTATGTGAAACTTCACCTTGACAGATTGAAGCTGCTGGAAAAGAGAAATGGAATCTACTTATCGGATCATACAGTCTAGATAGAATAGCTATAAAGGCCAGAAGATGCCGGATCCAGCATTATCAAAACCTGACCAGACTGCAGTTCAACCAATCTGACTCTGACCAGGAACCATTCTCACCCTTGGTCTCGTTCACTTACAAACCCTCTGAATAAGAAAATGCCAAACCAGTTGAACCAGTTCACCAGCATAACATAAAGATAGAAAAAAGGGTAAAGTTCGGATTTTGTAACACATACAGTAGACTAAATTCTACAGTCTGCTAGCATGAGACTAATGTGGCTGGTAAAGAGTCCCACCTAAGGTGCCAAAGGTCCAGGCTTTGAGTCCCAATAGGAGTAGTTTGTATCTCATTTTTGGGAGGAATGTCTCTGTAGATACTACGTTTGCAACATTATTAGATTTACACCCCTAGAGCTAAGATTGCAATATGTACTTGGGTTAAATTGCAAATACAAAGAACTGGAAAAAAAAAAAAAAATTCCTACGCTCTGGAACTATGATACAACAGGGGTACAAACTAATGTAAAAGATGGAGGGAATCAGTACAAGCATATGACATTGATGAAAACATCAGCAAAGGTGTTGTCAAAGGGATTCAGTAATAAACAGCCAGTCATTTTGCCGCATCTTACCTTGCAAAAGTTGATGGATAAACATACAAACAAGAAGAACAACTCTTGCAAGAGAAGATACAAAAGAAACATGAGTTTGGTAAGCTGTAAAGTTGACTTCTCTTCATTGTGTACATATGCATGCATGCCATAGTTTCGATCAGGAAAATAATTGATTAAAAAAAAAAAAAAAAAGACAAAAGAGAAGAACACGAGAAGGGGAATAGCAATAATGAGAAGGAAAAGATCAGGATTGTTCTCCCTCTTATAAATTTGTAAGAGAAAGTTTACAATATGGCAATAATATCTGAACAAACATTACAAAGAATAACAATATGAATACAATAAATGTCCCTGCTTCCTAGAAAATGCAAGCGAAAGATGAAGACTTGACCTACATGAGAAGATGCTGGCTGCATCAACAACACAACGAGTTCTTCTTCATGATACAGAATTATTACAGGGAGACAATTGTACCGATACCAGTGATGATCTCATTGCTGTCACCCCATTTTTGGCAAACATTGATGATGATTTGAAATCAACTCTACCTATTGCATTTAAAATTATCAATTTAACTGCCATCACGGGCATGGCACGGTTAGTAAAATTCCTGGACTTTGCACTGGGTGTCCCGGGTTCGATCTTGGTTGTAGGAGCTTTGTCTCCCATTTTCAGGAGCAGTGTCTCCCATAGATACATTGTTAGATTTACATTTGGTAAGCAAAAATTGGAAGAAACATAAGATAGAGATTTTTTATAAAAAAATCATTTTTTAACTAGAAAACAAAGTTTTATCCAAATCAAATATTTGCATGGGCTCCATTTCATAAAAGTGATAAAAGTGTAAAATCAACATAACAAAATCGTTTGAATTATATACTGTCTAGAGCATTCTTCCAAGATAGATGAATCTACAGATCACTATAAAATTTAATGAATGGATCTAAGTGATTTTCATTCTTATATGATTATAAATATTTTAAGCAGGTAGAGCTCACCCGAAACTTTAATTCAAATAATTTTTAGTAACACAAAAAAGCAAATGATGTAAAAAAAAAATAAGTAGATTAGATTTTCGTTTAATCATCAATAACTGCAAAATGGGGAGAGACTGAAAATTTCAGTGGTTGGCATCATAGAAGTATTTCCCATTATTAAGTTGCTAGAATATTGAATTATGTATACGTCATATTTTAAAAAAAAATGGTGCAATATCATGGTCCAATCTGGTTTGGACCTGCAGTTGAACTGATTTGAATAAAACCACATGATGGATAGTTTAGGGAAATTCTCCCTAATGTTTTCAATTATCTTCTTGCTTCAGAAAAATTTCTGCCAGAACCCATTAAGGAATAAGAAACTTGTCAAAATCACTGTTGCAAAGGAGTGAGAAACTGTCAAGATCACTGTAGCAAAAGAATGTCATTTCAATACTTTGGTTTGGACTACCAATCACATTGTTATTTATTCCTAGCAAAAGGCTTTAGCCATGACACCCGGTGTTATGCCAATCCAAAATTGCATGAGACAAATAATGTTATTGCAACTATGGCAGTAGATTAAAGATACTGAAAGATCAGTAGGGGAATGCCCCAGAAAAACTGTGTACCTCTATCTCTGAAAGAGTGAATGTTAGATTAAAACTGGAAATGGAACCACTCCCAACCCAATCACTCTTCATATGGATAGGCAATGATCCATTTCGTGCCACGGCCTTTTCAACCATAATGGAAGCAGTAACCTCTTTCACAATATCACTTCCAGGATTCAAATGATACGGTCCAGATACACCTTCAGAGTTTTCATTCTTAGCAGCAGGACCTCCTGGAGATACATTGTCCAATACCGGAAGTATATTTTCTGTATGTTGGAAGGGTTGACTCGGATGATAGTAGCCAGTGGGAGAAGGTGAATGATCAGACAAGGAAGACTGAAAATGAGGAACCAAAACACCAGTTTCTGTTCGTTCCAATGGCTTTGCTTGCACAGTCCGAGAGACAATTGACAGATGAGACAGATCAAACATTATCTTTCTTCTTGAATTGAACAGTTCAAGCAGGAAACAGAAGTCAGCTTCTAACACAAGTTCAGAGATTCTACCTAAAAACACAAAATAAACAAAATAAATGCAGTTGATATGAAGAATTATAAATTATTCAGAGACAAGGAAACAAAATGTGCATACCAGAGCCATCAGTGGTCACAAGTACAAGAGAAAGCTTAGATAGGCCTATTGTAAGATTCATAGGAAATTTCCAAGTGCTTTCAGGGGATGTATTGCATGTAGCCGATGAAGAAACCAAGGATCCAGAACCACTGAAACTCCGTATGCTGTGGCCATCATTTTGTCCAGCCAAATGCTGTTTCTTCGCAATGAGAGTGTTGAATGTTTCGAATGGTCTTCCAGATGAAACCTTGGAGAAGTTTTTGATATATAGCACATATTCTCTATAACATTCGATAAATTTGGCCAATGCTGCGGTTTCAAGGACAAAAAGGCCATCCTGTGCAGTAGTATCATAGTGAGTTCTCATCGTGAACAGAACATTTGGAGAAACAGCTGCAAAGCTAATCATACTAGTTTAGATTATTGCAGAATATATTCCAAACATGGTGATCGGAAAGGAATGCAATAAGTGATTTCTTTTGTGGGATCCTTAAAAAAGGGAAGGTAAGAAATAAAATATAAGGTAGTTGAATAATGTGGAAGAGGCTGAAACAAAGCATCATACAGCATCAAACAAATACCAGAGCACAAAATGTACACCCATGCACATATCCATCCACCCACACGTATACATACATAGGCATCCAATCACTGTCACTACCTGGATTTCACAAAACACTGTGCGGAACTCTTTGCCAATTGATAGTGAAATCTGAATTTTTTTTGCTGGAAGCTCTCCAAATTTGTCATGCTCCTCGGATGATTCTGTGATAAAAAACTCATCAAGGCCAATGTCTACATGAAACCAAACACTTGAAGTTGGCTCCAGAGTCTCCACTGTGAATGAATGCAGTGAACCGCCAGGACCATAGGCATCAGCTATATTCCTAATTCTTGCAGAAAGAACAGAGCGTTCAGGGGGGCCAGTGAATACATTAAATGTGCAACTGGGAAAATACAACTCATATAAGCAATTAACTGATTCATGAGACAGCTTTCTAACTACAGACTCATGAATATATTTTGTGGTATGTCTTTGACCTCTGAAAATAATAGATCGAATTCCAGCAAATACAAAGCACACTTTCAGAGACCCTTCGTCAGGTGAAATCTGGATGAATGAATGCTGAACAGACATCCCAAGGCCATATTTTGGCAAGGGAAGCTTTTCACGCTTGGGTTTTCCATCTTTTGTCGGATTTATATTTTGGGATGAGACACTACTAGAAGCACCATTAGTTCTCCTGCTGCTGCCACTTGTATGATTGCCCCTAGAGCCATCTATATTGATATTCAGTGTATCTAATTCTAGAGTCACATCTGCTATAAGTGTACTGCTCTTAAGAATTAATGATTTGCATTTCTCTTCATATGCAGGAAAGTACTCCACAACACCCTTGATAGATGATGCCATGTTTCTTCTGTAGAGGTCTTGAAGATCATCACCACGAGAATCAAAACTGAGAGAAACATGTGATACCAATGATAGAATATCTTTGACCACCTGGAACAGACATTTCTGGCCATTAGCACTGAATAGAGCAAAGCTTTTGAAGCTTCTGACTTTGTTAAAGGTTTAGTATGTGTTACATCAGTAAATCTGCTAAAGATATTTGAAGCTATCAAGTAATAAACATGAAGAAATGAACCAATATGCCACCACAAGAATGCTGTCCTATATGCACTGGCAAATGGTGATAAGTTATCTCAGTTTCTGCAGTGCTTCAATAAATGAAGCAATAACTTCATGTGGAAAAATCACAGATGAAATCACTGTCTGAAGAACAATAGATAATCAGATAACCTTTCATCATGCACCACATACATCTTTTCTTTACAATTATGATTATCTTGAAGGTTACAGAGTTATATTCTGAGATTTGCTCAGTTTCATGCAAAAGCAGACCCCATTTAGTTGGCAAGGCTTGTGAAGAATAATGCTCAGAGTTCATGGAGTTAGTTTCCTATTTGCACATGCATTTTTGACTACTATGTGCCAGACCTGTGCCACATCATCGTCTATTTTTTGTTATGGTTTCATTCTACAACTTTTTCATGAAATGCAGTTGATATTAGATTAAAATTTTCAAGCTTTTCAGAAACGGGACCATGGACTGGTTCTCTAATCTGCTATGCCCTCAACAGGACACAATGCAGCAAAAGAGCCTACCAATTTTCACAAATCACTGAACTATCCTAGACTATGCCAGAAACCTGGCCCTACAGGTAGGAGTCATTCGGTCCGTGTTCGGCCCATACCCGGATGTGGGCAGTGCTGAAACTCTCTGATGCTAAGCCCAAGCCCGATTTGGCTTCAGGTTGATGAGGACCCAAACCCAAATTGCCTTTAGATAATATTAAATTATTCCCATATAAAATCCATCTTCGATTCCCTACCCTAACCCCTAGTTCCGGAGCCAACGCCACAACCAAAAATCCCCCTCCATCTCATGACCATCACACGCCCCTTACTAGTCTCTGGTGCCAATGGAAGGCTTCCTCCTCACAAATCACAGCCATGCTCCTTATTCTCCAGCTGCTCTGATTTTCCACAGACGTGGAGTTGCCCATTCCATATTATTCAACGTCGACAACAATGGCGTCTTCGAGCTCCACGGCGTCTCGACATTTTCATTTACAGATCTTTGATTTGGAGGTTGTAATGCCGATCTTCCCTTTCGTGCAGGCTGTTGATATTCGATTTTTTTACCGTAATTTTTTGTTTTTAGTGCGGGCAATGAATCTTTCTTGCTGGCGCACCATAGCATCCACCCTCCCTCCTATTAGGATTGTCAGCAGCCATTGAGCGTCTAAGCCACCTTCTCTACTGTTAGTGTTACTGGCAGACACCCTTCACTTATTTTGGCGAGATAATAATCATCCCATTTATTCATTAGATGCTCAATTACATGCAATTTTGAAAGCTTATGCCATTGGAGGTTTCTGGAGCGTGAATAGTGGATGCTGGCAATAAGCTTGAACATCAAGAAGTGGCGTATGGGGCAGTGATAAGAGGGGGCAATGGGGAAGTATGTGCTGTCAGATACTGGAGCAAAAGAGGCCTTCCAAACCCAATTGAACAGGAAGCATAACTATAGCACTGGGACTAAAGTGGTTGAAGGATAATGGATACTTGGAAGGCAGTGGTTGAATCAAACTCATTGGTAGTTATAAACTGGCTGCTAAATTGGGACAGAGATTCGTTCAATGTATGGCAGGATTATTGAAGAGATTAGAGGGTTATGTCGCCAATTTCAGCAAATTGACTTCAACCATGTGTTAAGGGAGGGGAACCAGGTGACCCACCATATTGTTGAACTGGCATTGGAGTCAAAGGTAGAGGAAAGAAAATGGGAAGATCATATTCCAATCTGTTTACAGTTTTTGGTTTGTAAAGATAATCAAGAGCTCTGATTTTTTGGCTTTGGTTCCCTACTCCTCCCTATGTTTTGTTTTTGGGGGGAGAAAGGGTTTGGGGAACCAAGCTCATTGCAACTGAAACTGTTACCACTAAAATTTTAGGGAAAAAAACAAAAAAAGAAGAAGCTTATGCCATTGCATGTGTTTCTGTTGACTGTTAATATGCATTCATGAATATTTTGAATTAGTTTGCTATTTCTCTAAGCCTCTAATATAAGTAGAACTATTGTGATTTACATATATATTGATAGAAGAAACTCAACCCTAGCCTAAATTGCAAGAATAGAGTTAGGGTTTAAGTTTACAAATAGGATTAGGGTTAGGGTTGAGATTTTAAAAATAAGGTTGGGGTTAAGATAAACCCAGTTTCATGAGCCTGAGTTGCACCCCTACCTACAGAGGACTTCTTGATATAACTGAATTAGAATGTCAGGCCGAAGGGTGGGCATTTTGCATATGGTTTAAAACTCACCTGATGAAAAATGTGAAATTCATCCGCACGGAATGAAGTTTCTGCCCCCTTAGTTGTCCCATTTATTTTCATTGATAAAGAGTTCACAGTAGTTGTAAATGAATGAATGGAATCCCTGAAAGAGAAAAGGCCAAGATTATTAACATGTCATGAGTCTAATGAGCACTGAATCCATCCTAACCATGTGCAGAAAAAGTAAATAAAACAACACTAGAAATATTCGTTGCATAAAAACCTTGAAGCTCTGTTCCCTAAGTTACTATGAAAATAATATACATCTAAATGAAACACATAAATTTGCAACTAAATATAATGAGAAAGAACTCTATTGGCTGTACTTCTGAACCACAAACTATAGTCCATACATACATTCATGAGGGGGAATGGCAAAATAAAAAATAAAAAAAGATGACACTAAAAATAATATAATCTTGCCACAGTTTTGGAAAATAGTTAAACCTAGACATTTGTCTAGCTGTGTACATTAATAAAAAATCTAAAAACAAAATAATAATAATAATCATCGTCATCATCAAGGCCAATGACAGGCCTGTCTGCATCCTAACTGAGCATCCAAAGATTCAGATAATCTCCACCTCCAGGCATGACTAATAATATTCTTAATCCTTCCCAAAAAAAATAATAATAATAATATTCTTAATACTAATAAAAATATAAAACAAACAGAAATATTTACAAATTGGAAAAAATGAACAGAAAAGTTTGCAAGCTAAAAAAGTCTCTCTCATCTGCACGAGATGATTTTAAGACTTGTGCATGTCATGTGTTTCAATGAATTGCCACCATGATATGTTTATTTTGCACAAACTTCAAGAAAGAATCAACCAGTAGCTTGACTGCCTAAGATAAATACACAAATATGGACACAGCATCCCCGAAGTGCTTTATAATCATTGGTTGATCAGAAACTGTCAAATGAAAAGTATGTCCAGTTCCAGACAAGAGAACATCATTCCTCAAATATAACATCTATAGTGGGAACCTCGCATTAAAATGATTCCTCAGCTTGTACAAATAAACATGGTTTCAGAGAACCCTGCGCATTTGACAAAATCGCAACAGAAGAATACTTATTGTCTTTTGTCCATTTGTCCATCTTTTACTTATTTATTGAGGAAGATGGCAGGTTGTGGAAAATTCAAGATGTGTTAATTTGTACCATCAATTAGTGAAGGTTAACAGTAGTATAAAAATGTTTCAGCAGCCACCTGCAGAATGAAGACTGCGTTTCAACTGGTAAGAGTTCAATAACACAAGAGCGGCAGTTTTTTACTAAATCCTCGATGACAGCATTTACACCATTAAATTTGAGATAAGAACCAAGTGTAATTCGCCCATGTGAGATAAATTTTTCATTGGATTCTGCTTTTGGAAAATCTTTCAGCTTGGGTACTGTCAACCAAAGGTAATCAGTTTCTGTTTCATTGAAAATCTGTTCTCCAGTCATTGATGCAATAACGGACTTTTTAGATGGCCAAACCACCACTTGAGCACTCTCTATATCAATATTGAAAGAGAAACCACTACATCCTTCAGAAATGAATATTTCATGCTCCTTGGAACCCTGCCATCTTTCTTCTCGCACGGATACCTGGATACTAGGGCCATCAATATTTATTCCAATTTGAATGTTCTTCTCTGGAATCATGGTGAGCAATCGCATCTTCATCTTATTGGCATAGGACTCAAATAGATCTTCCCACTTAACTTCTGCTTTCTCCTCGTACATACTAGAATTATCAGAAAAAACTTCAGTCCTCCCATCAGTGGCGATCCAATTAGACAAATCATGCATCTGCCTGAATAACAGAGCAAGAGACAACAGCAACGTATATTCTAAATCAAAGTTTAACTTTCCTGCAGTCAAACTTAATTTAGAAAGCCCACATCCTGATCCATGGAAATAAGGATCAAGGAGGAAGCTTTTAACATTGACAAGTAGAAACGGACATTCCAAACATGCATAGTTATTCTCTTTAAGTTTGTCACTACTCTTCACCCAATCTGACCACATCTCTCCTAAATAACTATCCAAAATGTGATTGTGGATGTTAGAATTAAGATGCATGGCATCCACAACTCTCTCTGCTTGACAGTAGCGACGGGCAGGCATGCTCCATGCAAACATTTTCGATTCACTACTTTCCTCAAGTCTGTGTCTGTGGAAGGAATGGTGACGTTTATCTTTTGAAATACTAGGTGTGAGTACAAGTCCTGATGGCAAAGAGAAAATTTTCAAATCCCCAAAAACCAAGCAGAATGACTTTGCAACATTGTCTGCCACATAAGTTGAATAGAACGTCCTGATGTCAACACGAAATGAATACAATCTCAACCCAGTTTGTTCGATATCTGACTGCAAACTTCCTTCCTGGGGAACATGAGCTGCTCTTTGAGGGGAAAGAGTGAGAGATAATTCCCCAACAGTTAAAGCAAACCTAGGCTGAGAGTGGGGATCAGAGGCCTGCCATGGAGATGATGCTCGACCAACTTCACGACTGTAGTTCAAGACATTCTTCAACAGGAACAAAGAATGAATGAACCAGTACCATATCTGGCAAATCATTTTCCAGAGAAATGAAATCAACACAAAAATTCTCATCAAAGACACGCGGTTAATATCACTCATGAACTTTGAATTATCATTATGAAAACATGCAGCTGCTCTGTGACGAGCAATCCTCCGAGCACGTTCAATAGCCTCGATGGGCAATTCCTTCTCCAGATCAGAAACAACTTTCATCTGATGTTTGATGGAAGCTGAAAATAAGCTGTCCCTGACCATCCTATTTGCATTTAGTTTAAATTGGTCGATGGAAGAGTATCCAAGCAGTAATAACAATGATTCATAAGCATGGATGTAGCGCACCCATATAAGAGAAACCATAAATAATTTCTGTAAGGATCTGCAAGGATTTGGTCTCAAACATTCTATTCTCTGTGCAACCATATCCCATAGTTCCCTGCCAGTTCTGCCACGCTTGATTTCTGTTGAAGATGTCATTACAAGCACCACAAGGAGGATAGAAATATCAATGACAGTGAAGGAAAATTGTACTTGGCGAGCATTAACATCAACATGAATAGGTTGAAGATTCTTAAAGCGAAAATGGATAACAAGATCCATTGAATAAGCAATGCGGTTAACTCGTTCTTTCCACCTCAAATCAACCTCCAAACTACTACAATTAAGAACAAAAAAGCTCTGTTCACAGGGCATAAATGCTGCACCAACCAGGCCTCTGAGCAAACAACTATTATTCATATGCTCAGATTCTAGACTAAGTGCTTTTACCCGAAAGAAGCAAGCATGTGAATCATCCATAGGAGGCAATTGCAGATTGAAGCAAACATCTTTTGCTTGGAAGTGACAGCACTCCAGTATTGTTTTCATAGTAGCAGTAATGATCCGATTTCTTGACAAATTAAGAGCAGAAAGTTTGCTGATATTCTCGTGCAAAGAAACTCCCTGAGATTCATGAAGGAATACACTCAATATTGAACCACAGGAATATGAAGCAAGATGCAAGATATGCTGGAGGAAAATATGTGATATGACTAGCATTATCCAGTTTGAGAAGGCACAACAGATCAACAGCTATTGCATGCACAATAACTTTCTTTGGTGACAAAAACGTGAAACAGAAAATAAAACTAACCCTACTAGTTTACAGGCAATGCAGGTTGAAAATTTAACAACATGACATCATGCTCAGATGCCCTCCAGATTCTTTGTTCATTAGTTCACCTAAAGAAAAAGAAGGTTCAGTGTATAGACAATGTTGTTTCTAAGCTACATATCATAACAGTACAACTAGCAATATTAACCTCTATGTCCATCATCCATCCAGACCATCATGGAAAGCGCATCATTATTTCAGAAGTTTTCAATCAAACACGAACGGAAGTGCTTTGGTCATCAATGCTGTTCAACAGATTGCCCTGCCGGATGAATGATATGGATTCCCGGGCCATCATAAAAAAAATTCTATGATGTAATGACACCATAGTTAAAAAATCCTGCTGTCATAGCCCAGCCGTCTGAGAATTTGGAATTTCTGATGAGAGTGACTTAGACGCAGCTGCTAATGCAGCACACATATGCAAACAGGGCAGTTCATAGCTGCCTAAGAGAACTAACAAATTCGAGGTAATTTTGGAGAGTGAGAAAAGCATCCTTCTAGGGAGAGAAAAAAGTTCAAATACCTCAGGATCAAGCGAAGAAAGCATCAATTTTATCTCCCTCTCTTTCAACTCCTCCAAATCCTGTGGGCCCCGGAAGCAACTCTCCCTCTTCGACTCCCTTCAAACCATTAAAATCCATCAAATCCACAGGCAGAAAGAAGACAGCAAGAAGTCCAACAGTTACTTTCAATTTATTTTGAGAATTCAAGATCAAACTAAGAATGAACTCACCTCAAGGATAGAGCTATGTCTACGCCACTGACTTCAATGCTGAACGCAGGAAATTTCATCGGCGTGACACAAACGCTCAGATTCCTGACAGTAACTCGCTCAAACGCGAGCAAAGAAGAACCATCGATCAGGTGATTGAGAGCAAATGGATCAAAAATAAGGTTTTCTGCTCTAAGATTCGAAGTTAGGATCCCTAGCTTGATATCCATGTCTGGTTCTTGTTGGAGCCATGGGTGCAGCAGAGAAGATAGCCGCGACCGGATTGCGTTGCTGAAAAAGAACATCGCATTCGTAATTTCCCAGCCGTTCGGGAATTTTCAAGATTCGAGTTTCGCAGATAGCTGAAATTTCTGCATTTGCAGAAACGGAAATCCGAGAAGAGAAGAAAGGCGGCAAAAGCACGTCAAGCACAACATCGTTTGCCGCTTCGGGAGTTATTCCATTTCCTCCTCGAGTCGCATGCTCTGGGCTGCTTCCACACGAGCCGTTTTTGTAGTCGGGCAGTCGAAGCTTCAGACTGGGTGCAACTTAATCCCGGGTTGCCCGAACCCGTCTGACCCGACTCGGAATTTTTTTCAAATTAATGGTGTATTTGAAAACGGATAAAACTTTTGACGAGAAGTTGTAGAGAATAGAAGTTGTCAAATAATATGATATGATAGGGATAATGATGAAGAATAAATAAGATAAAGTTAAAATAGATAGGTTAGCTGTGTTAGTAGTTGTGTAGGAATGATTAAAAAGTATGATAGTTATATAGAAAAATGTAAATAAATTATTAAAAAATATGATAATTATGGAAAGTGAAAAATTTTATATTGAAAAGTTTTAACTTGACAACTTTAACTTATTCTCAAATACACCCTAAATCTGATTTCAATCTAACTCGGGAGCACCTGAAACTAAAACTATTTTTATATCCACCCGGTACCAAAATCCAATACAGTCTTAACTGAATATTCTCTTTAATTTATTAAAATAAGTATATTAATTTACGCATGAAGAATTTTAACTATAATTATAATAAAAGTTCTTTCACGTAATTATAACTTAATTATATTGTAAAACGTTTATTCTAAAACCTAAATGTCATCTGCACGTTTCCATAAAAGTTAAACATATTGCATTTACATAATTTTATTCGTAAATAATCACGAATATATTAATTTTTTCGTATGAAATATACAACTCTATCTTTTATTAAACTTAGATTGTGATTTAAAATCTTATTTATTTTTCTTACTTTAATTTTTAATGGTAAATTTATTATATTCATTGTGCTTAAAATTATCTTTTAATTAGAAAATTAATTTCATCATAACCAAAAAATATCATAGGTTATAAAATATATTCATGTGTAAATTATAAATAAATAAGTTATTATAATCAAAATATACTTTTAGAATTAATTGATGTGAATGCAATGATATTCAAAAAAATCATTATCTATGTTGGTAACTTATGTTGGTAAATTTTAATTTCTATTAGTTTGAAAACAGTACAAATTTCATTATAAAATCGATAATGAAGTCAATGTAGATCTAGTCTGCACCCTACTTTCAAATGTCGTTGCTCGAATCTTTGATAGAGCTCAACATTTGTCTATATTTTTACTAGTATATAATTTCCGACTTCGGTTTTTGATACCTTTTTCATAGACTGTAACGTAGTAGCGTACATAATCATACTATGGGTCATATTCCAAAGTTGAAATTCGGATACTCCACCTATACTCCATTCGTACAAGGCATTCGTATTAAAATTATTTTCAGTGGTTGTTCTATCTTTTTCAAATTGTTGGTCCATGGGAGATAGACAATGATAATAATTTCTCATTAATTTATTTAATTCTATTTGAGAATTTTCAGTTATAGTCTGTAAGAACTTTTTACCTTTTAATTATGCAATTATCTTTTTTATTTCTTTTGTATTAGAAGTTTTTTGAGAGACAATTTTTTATATTTGTTCCTTTTCTGCTTTATCATCTAGAGATAATTCACTAAATGATATTTCTAGCGGTTTTTTATAGAATGACATACTTTTTGTTGTTTTTTCTTTTAATATCTTTTCTATTTGTATTAATTTATAGTTTGCAAAATTAATTTGTTCTATAACTTGTGATAAATCTTTTACCATAATTGGAGCATCTTTATAGGATGACTTTTTGAATAGTTGTTGTATAGCTAAACCATTTGATTCTGTAGTTGATGATTTTGAAGTAGATGGATTTGATAGGCATTGTGTTTCTTCTATATTTAACATATTTAATGAGGCTTTTACTTTCATAAAAAAAAAATGAGGCTTTTACTTGCGAATCATACCATTCGAAAAAATATATATTTTCTTTTATAGATTTACAATAGGCTATCCAGGTTTTTATTAATTTTGTAATTTCGTTTTGATTGTATGTTTTTGAAATCCATTCTCTCTTTTTATCATTATATTTTTTGTTCGAATTCTTTTGTTAATTTCTTATAATCAAGTCTAAATTTTATCTCATTTATTTAGAAATCTGACTCTGTAGGTTCAGGTGCAGGTTTGGCTATTGAATTATTAAATTGAAGAGGAAACCTTTTAGAAGTCGAAGATAGAGGTTTTCTTGAAGTTATTTCAATTGGTCTCAAGGTTATAGGTCGAGATATACATACAGAATGTCTATGTTTGAAAGGTTCAAAATGTAACGTTATATTATCTGAATTTTCGATTATAAATTCTATTTTTTCAGAGTTTTGTTCAGGAATATCATAAAATTCTTCCTTTCAATCTTCCATTTAGTACGAAGGTTTATATCTGACCATAAGATCTTTCTAGGCTTAATCTTTTTATGTAATGAGTTTGTTATAAAATATGGCATGACTCATCTTTCCTGGGTTACCAAAGATTTTAAGGCCAAGGTTTTCATGGCTCTATAGTAAATTCTATATTAGACACATAATGGTTTTGATCCAAGTTTCATGTCGAAACCTTGAGTTTGTAGAAGTAGATATAATACTTCTAAGGCATGCAGATTAGTGAGACTTATAGAAAAGTTTGGGAAACTATTGAAATACATGGGTCCTGCATAAAGAGAAGTTTGTACTATCCCTAATATAGAATCCGAGAAATTTGTATGTCGGTTATAGTTTAGATAAGCTAAAACTCAAGCCTGAAGGCCAATTTTAACTAAAGGTTGTATAACGATTTGAATTAATCTAAAGTGAAAAAACTTAAACTGTTTTTCACACAATTCTTTTAAAAGCTGTTTTTTCTAATAGCTGAATTTGATGTGAACCAGGTCCAAATTCTAAAACTGTTTTTAAAATTTTAATTCTAAACTCAGTTTTGAAATTAAAGCTTCCAATCTTATAAATTTCTTTAATAGGTATTTTTGGAATTTTCCAATTTTGAATCTGCATCTCTGCTTTCAATTGTCGTTGCTCGAATCTTTAACGGAGCTCAACATTTTTCTGTGTTTTTACTAGTATATAATTTCTGAAGTAGAAATAACTTAGATTGGTGACATTTGCTATTGCTACGGTTCCCGTATCGTCGTGGTACCGCATCTAGTCATTTAGAGGGCAAACACTTGCTTGAGTACTGGTGGTGGCAGTTTCATCGAAGTATTATTCGAATAAAGAAAAATAAAATATTGTTAAAGATTTATTAGAATGTCATGTGAAAATTTGCTATTTAAACACATGATGGATTCATTTCCATGGTGCGGCAAGTAACTTGACTGACATTTTCAATTTTTCGTGAGTGCTTAGATTCACGCATTAACTTCTTTGCTCAAGTGTAAGAAGTAAATTAAGGATTTGTGTTATCAAAGTTAGCAAAATATCTCTTTTTAACATACTTCTTTATATTATTTAGCATTTTAACTATTCAGCTATAAATTTTTTAACATTATCTTAACATTTTAATATTTTTTTTACATGTTTTCATTCAATTGTCTTATTTATTTTATTTTTACTTTCTTGATTCCCATTTTACGCTACCACGGTTGTATCATATATTCTCTTATTTTTAAAAAAAAATTCCCCAGCTTCAACCATAAGTAGCAAACAATAATTTAACACCTAAGCATTTGAAGTTGAAAAGTTATTATCTTCTAATCGCAAATGACCTTGCAACTTTAACCAACACCTAAGCCTTGAGATGATCATGATATCCCCTAACCGTAGGCCACTTTTAATCTCTACCTCACAGGACGTAAAAAACGGTGGAGGACAAAGTTCTCCAAGCATGTTTTATGATGACATGTGGCCAATCTATTACTAGTTACATGACTTATAGAGAATTAGCATAAATTGACTCGGGCAAATCTTATATTCATGGGACTATCAAAGGGAACGTTTGGTACCGTCCATGTGCGGGGAACAATAGGGAACGTAGTGCCCTTCTCATTTTTCAACTCGTGATTTAACAATCTTACCACCTTATTTTTTTAATTTTTATTTCTATATTCCAATTATTTTTCTTTTCAATCATCATATTTATTCCAACTTTTACCTTTATTATTTCATATTAGTCACATAATTTTCAAAATATTTTTTTTACAACTACTTCATACTAAAGTCCCACAGAAATTCACATTACCAAATATTTTGGAATAATTGTCAACAATCTACCTCTAGTACTGCCTCGAGAAAAAAGATGTTTAGGCGTGCAAAATCATTCATCAAAGTCTTTTTTTTAACCAAGCCATTTCCTAAAATCATTGTGCGTAGTCCCACTATAAGATTGACCATACATTTTGCAACAAATGACTTAATTAGGAATGCAACTCGAGCTCTAAAACTTATGTTTGCTTTAATTTTCATCTTAATTTTATTTTTAAAATCTCAAATCTATTGAAACTCTAATCCTATTTGTGAAATTGAAACTCGGATAGAGTTCCGAGTTTCAGGTTAACATTCTCTCAATAGCATATTTTATTTGTCATCGTATATTTATTTAACTTCAATTCATTACCAAAGAAATGTTTAAAATAATAATTTTCCATCAAAGTAAAAAAGATATGCATCAAGTAAATTTATAGCCATATCTAATAAAAAAGATATGCATCAAATAAATTTCTAGACATATTTGAATAATAGATAGGTACAATTTTTTCTATTATGCAATTCAAGTATAAACTATGTTACTTGAGTAGACAATTCAACAAATATATTAATGAATTTAGACTAATAATTGTAACAACTAAATATTATGATATTATAAGATTAGCTAGAAGGTTATGTATCTTTCAATACTAAATAATAGTGGATGAATAAAATTTTATTTCCATTAACGACATAATAAAATAATTTATTAGGCTAACATTCTCTCAATAGCATATTTTATTAGTCATATTTTTTGCAAATATTCAAGATATGTAGTAAATTTGTGGTATTGACTTCTACTGAAAATTAATGTGAATTAATATTATATAAGTGGATATGAACTTTCAAGAGCAATTTACTTTTTTTTATTAGTATATAAATATATAAGTGTTTGTTTGATATATGGATGTTTAAACTGTGTAATATTTTTATATATTATATAATATATTAAAGGAGGCATTCAAGGGGTGATTTATAAATATATGAAAATATAATAAATACATGCGAATCATGTTGGAATTCCATCAACTGGAGATCAAATATATTTAAACTCGAGTACCGATCTTTTACGACCAGTCGGAAATCAAAATATATTTTTTTGTTTTTTTTGAAAAATAATTTTATAAACAGGTTAACCTAGTTATATTTAATCTATAAACCAAGTTTTATCATTTTTTGATATGTATATATATTTGTTTTGGATTTTTAAATACAGGGGTAAAGTCATTTTAAATATTTTCAGTGTGTAAACTTCGAGTGTTTTTTGTAAGTTTTATTTTGAAAGAAAAGTTTGAATATTTCCTTTCAAAGCATGGAGTAATCTACTTAAGGGCACCTTTGGGCCCCTAGTATATATGTTATTTCTTTAATGTATTTGTTCTTTGTTGGTATGAAAAATGTTTGGTTTAAAACAGTTTGTTGTAACTAAATCTAACCTTCAAGAAGTAGGTTTTAATCCTTTTACAGTTAATCCAAAATTACTGTGTTGAGAGGCATGTGTTGCCCATTAGGGATGAAAATTTTATCTGTAAAAGATGGACACGAAAAAAGGAAAGATTTAGATATGATAAACAAACAGTAAAACTAAAAGAAGTAATCCACAAAGAAAAAATCTTCGACTGAAGAACAAAATATACTAATCCCGAAACAGCCCGCCTACTATAAGAAACTCTAATCTTTGAAAACTTCAAACTTGAATGGACCAACTCTGAAACATAAAATGTTCTCAATTGTTAAAAATATAGTTTATATTTGCAAAACTCTAGCAGGAATAATAGTAGAAAAGAATAGAACAATTAGAAATAATGCAGAAATATACAACAGACTATTAGAAAATAAAGAACAGCTAGATGATGAAATAATAGAACTAAAAAATGAAATAGAATCATTCAAGATTAAAATAGAAAATATGAAAAATTCCGCAAAAAACTAAACCACTCAATAGCATAGCACTATAAAGATGAGCCCCTCAGAGAAATCTTTAACTCGTTTTTAAATGGAACACTACGAAACTGTAGAAATAATAGAAGAAGTAAAAGACCTTATGAAAAGAATGAAATGTAATGAAATAAAATATATAATAACTAGTCAATTAGATAAAGTGATTAAAAATGTAAATATAGTGATTAATAATATTGATGAATTAAATAAAATAGAAAAAATAGTAAAAAAATACAATTAATAAGGTCAGAATTAGATATAGGAATTGCAAAAATTGAATTTATAAGAAATTATATTCAAAATATAACATTATGATCCATATAAGAATGAAACAAAGACTACCTTGCCTCGAATTGTTATCAAAGCTAGTATAAAAATAAAAATTAAAGTCGATGGTAAAGTTTGTTATGTTATAAATACAGATTCTAAAATAATCTTACAACCCTATAAAGATAAAAAAGATAAAAATTTATTAAAGAATTAGTTAGAGAACATATGAGAAGACAAAAGTTTAGAGAAAACTTAAAATACAGGAGAATTTAGAGAGAAAAATTTTAAGTGAATTACCGTCATATGATACTTTTGATACTAATGAATGGATACAACAGTACTATGAATAATAATTTAGATTTTGATTATCATACATAAATCATTAATAATATTTATATATTAAAACTAAATAATAAAAAGTGTTTAGAAGAATTAAAGAATTAATTATTCAAATGGAAATACAATTACCATACATCCAAAATAATATAGAAAATTTTAAATTAAAAATAAGTTTATACAAGCATATAGAAATATGGTTATCCACGGCAATTGAATATAATATCAAAAACTAGCTATGACAACTAATCACTATTTATTTTATCATACCCAAATAATAAATAGTTTAAATTCGTTAAATTTAGAAGATAGAATAAGTACTTATGCCTTTAGAAATTTAATAAGAAATCAAATAAGAACTCTTGAAAACAGGATACAGCATTCTGCCAACCTAAATGTAATATTAGATTCACAAATAAGAAAAATAATATATGAAAATATAGAAACATGGCTATCACTAATAATAGAAATAAGATTTTCATCATGAAAAAGATAGAATATTTAGATCTAGCTGTAAAACAGAAATCAAGTAGATTAATTATGTTAGAAGACTTTGAAATAAAATGTAATTTTTCATTAAGAAACCTAAATCATTGTATACATAGTGAAAATAGTGAACATAATATAATTGTAGACTTAATTATAAATTTATCAGAAAATTTAAGGGTAGTCTACGAGCAAATAAATAAAGATATAGAAAACATAAAAAATGAATTAAATAAGAAGAATAATAAAGTCATTCACATAATTGAAAATTTAGAATATATTAAAAATCAAAATAATGAATTACTAGAAAAACAAAAAATAGAAAATATTAGATTAAAACAAATAATAGAGCAATTACAAGAAGATTTTAGGATCACAGAAAATAAGAGATTAGATAAAATTATACAAGAAATTGAAAATGTTGACAGAGTAACAAAAGAAATAAAGAAAATGTTATTAGAATGAGAATGACAGACATAATATTACAAGATGATTATCAACTAGCGTTAAAAGAAGCTAAAATGTTTCATAATGATCCAGTAGGAATGACATCATATGAAGGAAAATCGTTTTCAGATATAACATGTTGGCCCCGAGTTGATGGCTAAACCCAAGAGGGGAGGGGTGAATTGGGTTCTTTAAAATCTTTGGTAAATCAAAAACTTCTTAACCCCTTTCAAACTTAATCCCCTTTGTAAAGCGAATGGAGAGCAATGAAGATAAAGCAGTAAAAGTAAATAGAACACAAGATTTATAGTGGTTCGGGCAAACCTTCCCTACTCC
>JAXCLR010000063.1:62779718-62790852 GCA_035584095.1 Annona squamosa | reverse complement strand
TTGAGGAGCGCCACCGGATTGAGGATGCTGGTTGCTGGATTGGAAGAAAATGACGTTGGTGCGTGACAACGACCCTGTCTACCTAATCTATCCGTCGGTTCCTTGAGTTAGGGAAATCATGGACAGATTCATGCATCTCGAGGTTTGCAGAGGAAGCTCATCGCTGACCCGTGGATTTTATTGGTTGGTGATCGGCACAGTGGAGCTAAAACCGGTGGAGCTGCCGGGAAGAGGAAACAGAATAGAGAAGAAGCTGAAACCGGAACCGATGGAGCTGCCAGGAAGAGGAAACAGAATCAAGAAGAGGCTGAAATCGGTGGAGCTGCCGGGAAGAACGAACCGGTCGAGTTCGACCGTATTCTGCGGTCCAACCGCCGGTTCGATGGTTTTTACGGTTTATTTAAATTGAACCGAACCGTATACTATCGAACCGGATTGCGGACCGGTTCCCGGTCGAACCGGCCGGTCCGGTCCGGTTTTAATAACACTGGTTCCGTCACGCAACATCCAACAGTTCAAGTGAAGGATGTCAAGGGCATCTTATGATTGGCTTCTTTTCGGAAGCAAATATTCTCTCTCTTTTCACAAAGAATTTATATACAAGATACAAGGCCGCTTCCATGTGAGTTAGTTAGAACTAATTTTATGTAATTTATCTATTTTTCGCTCCTCCGTAATTTATAGAACAGACATTTCGGGTGCGTTTGGTTGGCATAAAAACTCTTCAACAAATACTTTTTAATTCGGAACTGTTAATTTTTTTATGACTATTATATTTTTAATTATTTTTCACATCTTCTTATATAATTACTTTATTTTTTAATCATTTCTACACAACTAACCTATCTATTTTAACCTTATTTTATTTCCTACTATTATTTCAAAAGTTTTATCATTTGATAAACATGCCTTCCATCTATTCAATTTATCATCATTTATTTACATGAAAGACCAAGTTTCACCCAAATTAAAAAGACACACAACTAATATATATATATACACACACACACACATTGTATAAAATATGAAAAATACTTAATTAAATACATTTTCAATTTTTCACGTATATTAAAATATAGAAGTATTTTATAATTATTTATCCATAATAATGATATTTTAAACGGTATAAATTATTATAATTTTAGAATTAATATTTAGTCTTAAATTATTTTATTTCATTCTCATGTATAATAATACTGGATAAATAATAGGCTTTTTAGCTAAGAAAATATAAACAATGTTAAATATAATAAATGTATTAAATTTCTCATTAACCATGATAAAAAATGGATGATATTTGATAGAAGTGATGTTTCATGCAAGTGGAAATCTTTATTCTCAGATTTGAAAGCGCTTGTATCTTCCGCGACTAGAGGAAGTAAAAAAGAAGGAAGGAAGGAAGGAAGGAAGAAAGAAAAAAAAAAAAGCCTTTGATAATTTACGTCTCCGACAGATCACTGATGTCACCTCAACTTCGATCTATCAAGTAAAGCCAGCACCGGTGGCCCTGGGAAATGAATGCATTACAACCAGCCTAGCTCAATGGGATGATTCATGATTATCGTCGAGACACGTACTACTCGGCTTATCCTCCCATGCACTTATTTTAATCATAAAATTCAATCGCTCATTAAGCTTATCCTCCCATGCATTTATTTTAGTCATAAATTTCAATCTCTCATTTATGATTCCCACAATTTTAGTTTCAGAAGGGAAAGCAAACAGTTGATGGCTGGAATTGAAAGTGAAGCGCAGCAGAGAAAAGCACTCTCCTCTGGTATCCTATCTGAACAATAATGACAGTTCAACAAATCAGCAATGCTGCATTGCATATTGCTCCAAGCCACAGCCGTTGATACGTAAGCGCAAGTGGCCACGTCAAGCAGTCGAGATCATCAATAAAGCAATGGAAGTTAAAGATGGTAGCGAATCAGACTGCAGGAATATTATATACTCCCAAGCTCCAACTCTCAATTCAAGGAGGCTTATGCAAAAATAGTGAAATAATGAAAAATAAAACCAAATCCCGAAATTTTTTTTTTTTTTTAAAAAAAAACTTGATCCAAAAAGAAAAAACAAAATAAAAACAAAAACAGAATGAAAAGATAATGTTGCGGGATAGCTTTGCGTTTTTGGCGGAGTTGATAAGCGCCATTTGAAGAATGACTTCGACTGTCCGGAAGTTGTGCAGCGTCCACGTTTATAGCCATGCATGTCGTGCACAGTGGCTCGATGGCTTGTCACGACTCACGCCACAGAACAGACGTCCAGCTGATCCTTTGAACTTTCCCATTGAATCTTTACTCGGAGTAGGGATCTTGGGGAGCTTGATGGCTCGATCTCGCTGCACGCCCCAATCTCCATCATATATTCTCTATTTGGCCCACCCCACAAATGGGACCAAACACAGGAGAGACTGGTGCAAGGCAGTGCTTGAAGCTTTCAGGCTCTACAGACACCAAGTGGAATATCATCACTCCAGCCAAGGAACCCGCCAATCGTCGGGCAAAAAAGCGGAAAGGCCTCCAGCTCGTGGTTCCGTCTATGATTTGTCGATTCCCTATCGTTGGAGCCAGGTCTCATTATTGGAAAGGATGCAGACTTCAGAACGGGAATTCACTGTTTATTGCGTCGAGCGCATATACACCGAGCGCTGATGTATGCCACTGATACCTTTGATGAATTTCAGTCATCAATTATATTTATTAATAATTATTTAATTAATATGTAAAAATCATCATGGTTAAATATTTCAATAGGCCTCCGTAAAATGCAAGCTCATTGAGATAACTCTGGAATATGTTTTGACCAACCTAAGGTTTCGGTTTCAGTGCCTTCTAATTAATGCCTTAACTAAAATGTTGATGAACATCATGAATAATTTGGATTTAAAAACATCGTGAATTATTGCACTTGTAACAGGTTCCATTGAAACGGATAATATTAAATGAAAGAATATTGATGTCGCAGGCCTCGATCGAGTCCATATTTCAAGCATTCGCATTGCATCTAGGTGTGTTAATGTTCATGTTAACTCGTCAATCCACTCCCGCTTATGAATGAGTGTGGGTTAAGATTTTTGAATAAATGAATTAGATTTGTTAACTCATTCAACTATTTAATTAAATAAACATATTATAAATTGAATTTTATAACTTGTCAACTCATTTAACTTATTTAACAGATTAAAGTTATATATATGTGTATATGTAAATTCTCTGATTATTTTTTCCAGCTAAGTCTTATTTTTGCTTAATTTTTATTTTTGCACTGTTGTCTTAATTTTATTTTCTTACTACTGGTCTATTTTTATTTTCACAGTCTTGAAAACACCATATCACTTCTTCCCGCGAGATTGCCAAAGTCCAAGCCTTTATATCTTTTGCTGTATAACTCATTAATAATCCGCCAACCCGCATATTAAATGAGTTATAAATAAGTTATGATTAAAGTTTTTAAATGTGTTAATAAACGAATTAAAGTTAAGATATTTTAAATATGTTATGATTAAGATCAAACTCTCCGGATCGATAGTAGAGTTCATTCCGTTAACGTCTTTATTTGCAGCGAGGGCAAAGTGATACTGCTCAAGATCAAAAGGACAAAAATCAAAATTGTAGCCATATCATTTTACCTCTCTTCCAACACATATCCGGTTGTCTTTCCCCTGCATGTGCAGTGAAAAAGTAATGTGAGTGGGCTCTCATTTCATGCGCGTAGGATTACATCATAATGTTTGCAGAGAGCAAGATATGTCATCAAACCATCTCCGTAAACCATCAATTTAATGACAAAATTGCCCAAAGAATTAATTAATGGCCCATAATCCTGTTGCCACTAGCTGACTGCCGTAGCACGCCTAAACTGCACCTGGGAGCAGTTCGCGCGAATCAAGTCTTGGATGACGCGCGCAAGTTGAAAATTGCTCCCACTTTCACAGTTCACTTCGTTTAATTTATGGACATGAAGTATTATTTTAATTTATTTTGCATATAATTAACAGCAAGTGCAAATATATGTAGATTCTGAAAATTATATCTTTTAACATTGTAAGTTATAATAAATTTGATAAAATTCATTTACCAAAAATTAAAAAATATTTTTAAATGTAGATTTTCTATAGATGGAGCTTTTAGATGAAAATTTTTTGGTATAAAAATTTTAAAATAAGAAAAAATAATATAATATAATAAAAATGATGATGAAGAGTAAAAAAATAAAATTAAAATGAATACATTAGTTGTATAGATAATTATATTGAAATGATTTAAGAAATAAGATGATCGTATAATAATTTATGAATAAATAATTAAAAACATATTTAAGTGGTTATTTAGCAGTGATTAAAACTCGCATGTTGGCATAAAACTTTTTCAAGTGGGGGATTGTTTGACAAAACTTGTCATTTCTTGCTGATCTTGACAGTATGCTGCTGTGGATCTCAGTTGCATATATCTATTTTTTTAAAAAAAAATTACAATATTATTAATCTATATATATTTAATATGTATATAAAATTTTGTAATTTTGAAGTATTTCAAATATTTATTTTTTATTTGTGAAAATCAATGACATTTTAAATAATTTATATACACTTATATTAACGGCTTGATAACAAAGATTGAAAATAAAAAATAAAAAATGGGTGTACGCGGGCGCATGCACCCGGGCACATGCGACCGGGATCCTGCTGCTGCTGCTATATTCATCCTAACTAACCTTCACATGCGACCGGGCACACGCTTGACGAAAACTAACCTTCATTGCTATATTCACCTGTTGACTTGGCATTTGGATAGCTTTGAAAAATGCTAACTTGGACCGCGCGAGATCAAACTGCGATTAATGATGACAATTTTCACTTGAAAAAAAAACATGACTGAGTTTTGAGCGTTAGCAAAAAGCTATTAAAATTTTTTAATATAAAGTGTGTTTGATAATGAATAAAACTTTTAGTGAAAAGTTTTGGAGAGTAAAAATTGTCAAATGATGTGATATGATAAGGGTAATGATGAATCGTAAAGAGGATAAAGTTAAAATGCATAGGTTAGTTGTATTGATAGATGTATAGAAATGATTTAAAAATAGTGTAGCTGTATAGGAAAATGTGAAAAATAATTAAAAAATATAATAGTTGTGGAGAATGAAAAGTTTTAAATTAAAAAGTTTTACCTTGAAATGTTTTGTTAATTGCCAAACACGGCATAAACAAATCCATTCTAACTAAAAAAGTTTTCTAAAGAATGAAATATCTGGAAGGTAACTAGGCACACTGGATGAGGAAAAAAGGACACGAGCAGTCGCATAGTATACAACAACTATCGCCACTAAGGTTGTACCTCAGTGGTGCAGGACATGGCCTCACAAGTAGGTGGTACTGGGTTCAAATCTCCGCCGCAGTATTTCTGAAATGGTGGCGTTGTAAGTCTCCTTAAGTTTGTGGGAGCCGTCCACCGGTGGGAAAGTTTAGAAGTAGTAGATAATTGTTAACAAATTGTAAGAATGTTTCAGAATTTAATTATAATAACCGTTGAGATTGTATTGTATACTTATATAAAAAAAAAAAAAAAACAACTACCAAAATGATGCATGCATGACTATTGCTGAGCTCTGCAGCAGCTCTCACGAGACTGACAGGTGGGAGAGAGGTGTCGCTGGTTGCCCTACCTTTGAGCGCATGGCCGCTCCTGGCATGTTTTTTTTTTTTTTTTTTTTTTTTGGAGAAAACTGCATGGGTAATCGGGCTGGCTATGGACGTAGCATTCTTCGATTCATTTTGTCCCGAAGAGACTTCTACACCAGCTGCAACACACGCAAGTGGGGTGAGATTTTTGTCTGCGAGTCCTCTTGTTTCGTGGGTGAGAGTCAAAGCAGCTTACTGGTCTGCACTTTACATGCCAATGTTACGCACGCATGCACCTGAGACCTGATGTATAGCACTTGTTCATATTAAGGCACAATTACATGCTCAACGAGTGTATCCACTTAATTTATCACATCATTTCTTTCATAAACTATCCGGTACGTACCCACACTGTCTATCCCAATCGAATTTCTAACTAATTAAGCGCGCCCACAACTTCGCCCGCACTGTCTATCCAAATAAGAGTTCTACAACTAAAAAGCCGCGAATATTACCTTTCTACCAAAGGCCACTATTATACCCGAAAAGCAAGAGAGCAGAAAAGGTATCGTGGATTTATAAACTAATAAAAGTAATAAAAAACGATAAAAAAAGAAGAAGAAAGAAAACACGTAAATAAATGGCGAAAGATATGTCAATTAGACAGGAAAAGTGGAGAACACTTAAATAAACACCTGAGACCTGATGTATAGCACTTGTTCATGCGCGTATGATGCGACTTGTAGTTTATGTTAACATGAAGTGCTGGTTGCACGTTCATGGGCATTTCTTTGTAATCAAGTAGAATGTTATCTTTCATATAAAAAAAAAATAAAATAAAAAAAGTCGCATGTTAATATGTTATCGTGTTGGTTGTTAAAGATAGAGCGGGTGACTTCTCGAATAATATACTAAAAATTCATGGCCTTCGTCTCAAATATTGTTTGGTGCGCAGCAGTTGCCACGTGGACAACTCAAGTGTTGCATTATCCGAAAAAATCCAATCATCTTCACGGTAGACTACGTCGATACGGCGTTTCGCAGCTTAAGATCTCTCCACTCAAATCCGGCAATGGCACCACACTAATCAAGAACGGTATGGTAGGTCTCCATTCAGAAATTTACTATGTTTGGTTGGAGATAAAAAAATTTTATGAAAAATTTTTAAAGTTAAATTGACAGTAGGTCTCCATTCAGCCACTTCTTATGTATGGTTGGAGATAAAAAAAAAATTATGAAATATTTTTAAAGTTAAGTTAATAGAAAATAACGTGACATAATAGAAGTAATTTTTTATAAAAAGTTTTTAAAGTTACGCAGAAATTTTTTTATCTAAAATATTTTTCATTTTTAAGTCACACTCTAAGACTTGCATGAAATCTAAGCCTTCCAAACCCCACAGTAGTCCACATTCAATGGTTGAGATTCAAGGTATTACGATTATTTTTTGCTGATTTAGGCTGCTTATCGAGTGATGCATACACGTAATTAGTTGTTCTGATTCGATGCTGCAGGTGTAGATCGCATTTTGATGAGGATCGTATCCCTCGAGAAGACGTCAGGCAACAAGGAAAGAGAGATTTTTCAAAGGTGGACCGTAATCTCGACACGTGGAGTGCATTTCAATGAGACCTGTCCAATAATGGAAAGATATGGCACTCCCCAGTCTCCAACAGCACAGACATCCTGACAGCTGTCATCAATTTAGCGCACTCCCTCCACTTCTCCGATTCCAATTCCTCCAAGCTAACTTCCTCTGCCCAAGCGCTTCTCCCTTTGGAACACCATAACATGACGATGTTCGCCGAAACCAACCGCGTCTCTTGCCCCAGATTCAACAACCTCCTCCGCTCCGACCCCAAAATCTCCTCCACTCTCCCCAACGCAGATGATTTCTCCTCCCACAACAGCAGCGCCGTCTCCGCTGCCTGCCCCGGCTACTACTCGGACTGCAACCCCATAAGCGGCGAGAACTCCCCCTACAACGTGTCGCCCCGGAACCGGACCTCTCACTACTCCAAGTCCCCGTGGTCTACCCGTTGCTCCCCTTTCAGCTCCTCCTCCGAAGACAACCTGCCCACCAACGGCCTCATCGGCTCGTTGGTCCGCGAGGAGGGCCACGTCTACTCCCTTGCCGCCAGCGGAGAGCTCCTCTACACGGGCTCTAACAGCAAGAATATTCGCGTGTGGAAGAACTTGGAGGAGTACGGGGGATTCAAATCTAACAGTGGGCTAGTGAAGGCAATCATCATATCCGGGGAGAGGATCTACACTGGGCATCAGGACGGGAAGATACGCATCTGGAAGGTGTCGCCTGAGAACCCCACCGTCCACAAGCGCGTTGGCACGCTCCCCAAGCTCGGGGACTTCATCAAGAGCTTCACAAACCCCAACAATTACGTGAAGGTGAGGCACCGCCGTAACTCTCTCTGGATCAACCATTTCGACGCCGTGTCGTGCCTGAGCTTGGACAAAGAGCAAGGTCTTCTCTACTCTGGCTCTTGGGACAAGACCCTCAAGGCCTGGCGCATTGCTGACTCTAAATGCCTCGAGTCCATCAACGCCCACGACGATGCCGTGAACTCCGTTGTCGTCGGATTCGAGGGGATGGTTTTCACCGGCTCGGCTGACGGCACGGTGAAGGTGTGGAAGTGGGAGACGCAGGGGAAGGGGACGAAGCACACGATGAGCCAGATGCTGCTAAAGCAAGAATGCGCTGTAACTGTGGTAGTCGTGAACCCCATGTCGTCAATCGTCTACTGCGGTTCCTCAGATGGACTGGTCGATTTCTGGGATTGGAGCGGGAATCAACAGTTCCACGGCGGCATCCTCCGTGGGCACAAGCTCGCAGTACTCTGCCTTGCTGCTGCCGGGAACCTCGTCTTCAGTGGCTCTGCAGACAAGACCATATGCGTGTGGCGAAAGGATGGAGGGTCCCATTCTTGCCTTTCCGTTCTGAATGGGCACACGGGGCCGGTGAAGTGCCTGGCGGTGGAGGAAGACCGAGAATCCTCCGAGGAGGACCGGAGGTGGATCGTCTACAGTGCCAGTCTTGACAAATCGGTGAAAGTGTGGAAGTTGTCAGATTTTGCAGCGGACGTGCAGATTTCGCGGCAGCAGCAGCAGCAGGTGGAGCCAGAAAAACAAGCATTGAGTTGAGAAGGGTGGGTTGGAACTCGGACGATACGCAGCCCCTGCAGGTTAGCCGTTGCTCCCTTGTTGCGGTTGGGTTGGAATGGGATGTAAATAGCAAGATTGAACACGAGTACTTGTGCTATGAGTCTTGAGATGAGAGGTACTAGATATTAAGGAAGTGTTGCTGTGATGAGCAATGTTTTCTTTTTCTTTTTATTTTTTTTTATCTTGTTTACTTTATTTTCTGTCATGGGGATACAGACAAATATTGGTTTCTTCTATATTGTCGAGAATTATATGCCAAGGGGTTGTTACAGGGGAAAATAATCATGTTTGTCTAATTATTTCCTTATTGGAAATGAAGTAAATATATGGAATTCTTAATTGAATATGTAAAATTCACAAAATTTAAATTATGGTGCAACTGAAAAGTTTGTGATTCCAACTACAGACCGACTGTATGCTATTCAAATAGAAAACTTCCCGAAATAAAGTTTTTTTTTTTTTTTTTTTTTTGCTTTGTTCTACTTAATGTGACACATATATACTACCTGTCTCCTTTTTTTAATAACGGGCTTTCATATTACCGTAGAATTTTCATCTTTTGCTTTTATTTGTATGAGAACCTGACATGAGAGCTCCTTTGATATATGGAAGTGTGTTGTTTTTCCTTTAATATTTAGGACGGTGTAGTTTTCTCTTTTCATATCAGGGAGTCTGGGATCTCTTTATTGACATTCGTAAGAATTTCTTAAAACTAGATTGTAAGATGAATTAAAAAATAATGTACAAATACCCAATGAAAAAAACATGCATCCCGTGTAAAACGGGTATTTTTCTAAAATCTTAAGAATTAAAATAAAAGACTTCGCAAGCCATCGATGGCAACTTACAATACAAAAATAAAAGCCTTGATTTTTTTACCAACCCCATGCCTAGAGATAACACTTAAATAAGTTAATTCATATATTAAATTATTCTTATATCATTACAACATAATTCATTACATTTGACTACCTTCTCTAGTCAAATTTAGGATGAAAATGCGCCTAAGAAGTAAGACCTATATTAATTGTAGCCAAGTTACAATAGTTATATTTGGTGTAAAAAAAGATTATGTTTAACTCAATGTAACTTAGAAAATTCAGTACCTGTAGTTAAATAATTAATTGTATCAGAAACACAACTATGCGCAGTCAAAATAAATAAATAAATAAATAAAGAAATGCGTCTAATGGGTCTCTCTGTCTATTTGTTACCAGTTACATACGACTAAAAGATCAGCTAAATAAAACGAAAATGGTTAAGGTGTATTTTTGTAGAACCATTTCCATTTATACATGTAAAGGAAGAATACCTTTAATTTGTAATTAGGCATTGATGTTTGATGACATAATCTTCCTTCCCACGAGGAAACAAAAACTTAGTTAAATCGCGTTTATGTTCACTTTTTAAATATTTGAATGTCTGGGATTATATATCTTGAATGAGATGATATTAATGTTTAAATACGGATTAGTGCATCACACGGTCCTACCTTAATTTGTGTACCAGAAGAGATCTAAGCTACCCATGCACGTTGTGGTTCCGCAATATTGGCATCCAATATCCAGCTGTGAAAATGCTGTACTCATATTAGCTACACCAAAAAGGATAAATGATTTCTTCTACATACTTCCCTTGGTCCCTTGAAGAGAGTTGAGTGCGACACCCACTACGGAGTAGCAGAAGAAGATTGCCTGTGCTGTGATAAGGAGCGATCTTGGCATGCCACTGAGCTTTATGATGGAAAGAAAAGGGCTTGCCTAAAAAGCATGCAGGAATAAAAAAAAAAAAAAAAGGCAATGATGCAATATGATCAATGCTCTGCTCCCTTTGGGAGAGATAACGTTCACGAAGAATACGTAATTTGCGCTTGGGTATTTTAAGTAGTTTGTATTTGAAGTTTCGAAAATATATATTTTGTTCCTTCCATTAACGTAAAATGCTAAAATTCCAACAATGACAATTTTTAAATTAAAAGGACAAAATAGCCTTTTCATATTTAATAAATATTTTATTTAAAATATAAAATATTTTATAACAGCAAACTTTACAAAAAGTCATTAAAAAAATTCAACCATAGTCCATTTAAGGTGTTAATAAATTTAAATATAGATCATTTTCATCATTTAAGGGCTAAACTGATAATGTTAAGGTTTCATATTAGTGGAGAGACCAAATTGTATATTAAGGGTGTGTTTGTTTAGGGTAAAAAAGTGTCAACTAAAATTTTTCAATCTAAAACTTTTCACTCTCAATAATTACTTTATTTTTTAATTATTTTTTCACATTTTTCTATACAAACTACCCTACTTTTCAATCATTTCTACACAA
>JAXCLR010000063.1:62768860-62779618 GCA_035584095.1 Annona squamosa | reverse complement strand
ACTTTATTCTCTTTACTCCTAATCATTACTCCTATTATATCACATCACTTTCTATTGATTTGACAATTTCTACTCCAAAAATTTTTCATCAAAACTTTTAACTCCAACCAAACACACCCTAAGGGTGTGTTACAAAGTATAAGAAAGAATGTGAAAGGTGTGAATGTGATGAGAAATTGAATAGCTATTGTATGTTGAAAAATGTTAAAATATATTGAAATTGAAAAAAATAATATCGAAAATAGAAAAGTAAATGTGCAAAAAATTATAATGTAAAAGAAAATAATTTACCTGAGAATGAAAAATTATATTTCATTCACATGCTATTCGATCGAGTCCCTTGTATATTGCTGAACAGCAGGTACTCAGAACTTAGGTTGTCTACTGGACATAGGAGACTGTATGGTCAAAATAACAATTTCAAAAACTTGAGGCAGCTATATGCAAATTGCCCAAATATTTTATCTGGAACTCTAGACAGCATCGACAAGCGTGGGTGGTCAAGATGGAAAGTTGGCAAGTATGGCAGCAGATGATAACGAGCATTTGGCCATGTACCCCTCCATCCACTATCCATGCATATCTGGAGGCGCGTAATGTGATCGTAATTATACTTTCGAAACACACACACAAAAAAGGTATTTTCCGCAGGAAAAAGGAAGCTTTTCGTTATTACGAATATATAAACATTTTCTTTGTTGGGATAAAAACTCTTATATTGGATATTCTCAGGGTATTTTACATTTTAAACTCTTTAACTTTGTCTATTTGCATTTTAAACTCCGAAGTTTAGCCGTTTGACTTTTAAATCCGAAATTTTGGTTCATTTGTATTTTAAACCCTAACTTATAACAGCGTTAAAAATTGCTATTAATTCATGCAAAATGACATAAATACTTTCAGATTTTTTAAAAAAAACCTAAATATATATTAAAGGTGAAGATATTATCAAAGTCTTTAATAATAAATAAATAAAGTCTAATAATCAAGTTAAAAATATTTGTTTTTTTAAAAATTGGAAGATATTTTTATCATTTTGTATGGATTAATGGTGGATTTTAACACCGTTATGGGGTAGGGTTTGAAATGCAAAAAAAATTAAAGTTTTTAGAGTTTAAAATGTAAATTACGGAGTTTACAATGCAAATAGTCAAAATTAGAAGGTTTAAAAGGTGAAAAATCTTCTATATCATCGTTCATGAGAACGCCATAGAGAGTCAACGATGGGGCAGCATGTTCGGCTGAATTGGAGCGGAGTCAAGAGAATAAAAAATTAGAATTGTCATGATAGAAGTATGCTGCATTGTATAATCGAAGTATAAAAAATATAACTAATAACGTGAAAAATTAGAATTTTTACGTATTGAAAGATGAGAAACATAATTGTTGTATGTTAGAAGAAGTGAAAATTTAAGATAATTCAAATCTCATTTCCTGATCTCCAGCAGTTGAAGATGCCATGAGTGAATTCTCCAATAATTTTTGTAATCTTGAACAAAACAATCCACAGATATGCGGAGCCCAATCATTGAAATGTTGGTAGATTGGCAGTTTGGCACAAGGATGACAGTTGGGCCATCTTCATCCAGCCCATATAACTTGATTCCACTCGCTACCGAGGTTTAACCAAACTTAAATCATGAGCCCTTACGCTCGGTTTAGTCATTCACTTCCATGTTATTAAAAATTATTTCTGATGAAATTTTGGAAAATTTTCGATTATACTAACAAATTTTCAGTTATGCTAACAAATTTTGACTTTGATTTTCATGAGTTTTCAAATTTTCCACTTATATCTAAAAAAATTTTTCTCAAAATTGCTTGCGTATCCAAGCCTTTATTAACTATATTGAATTATAAATATACCCTTTTAATGTAGGGCGTCGAGGTCATTACTTTTCTTGTTCGGAATCCTAACTCCGTATTTATCATTGTTGACAAATTTGTGTGAATTTGAGGCAGGCTTATAGAAGCGTATTAGTTCCAATCATAAACAAAAAAAGGTTCCACTACCCCCAATCTGTCTTCTTGATCTAACGATGATCACAGAATATACAGAGCAAATCAAAAATATATATTCTTACCATATTTTGCATATTTATAGTAAAAAATTGTTGCTAATGCTTACATACTTCCTCCCATCAACGAAGCCACCAGTGTTGGTTTCGTCACAACCGTCCGTCGTGACGGAATATGGTGCTGACCGCTGATTCCCGTGTAGTGGGAAGGAGGGAGCAACTACTATCGATTTAGGCGGTTATGACTGCCATTAGACTGAAGAAGAAGTCAATCCTGGCGCTCAGGCAATGTAACCACACCCGTACTCATCCACTCATCCACAAACGTGCCACTGTGATGAGGGCACTTCGAGAATTTCAAAAATATCAAAACTAACCAAAAAAAAAAAAAGAACTTGGAATGCAAGTGATAGAACCTAATGGCATGAGATACGAGAAGAATTTTAGGTAAAATTTTTGAGCATTAGATGAATTTCTGAAAATCCACGAGTATAAACAAAATTAAGATCAATATTCGCATGTATATTTTAAAATTTCCCTAAAATTTAAGATAAATGGTGACAATTAAAACCTTCACAAGTGTATATGAAAATTTCCGTTATTCATTCAGCTTTGTAACCCGAAGAGAGCATCAACGAACGTCTATTTTGTACCAAGTGTGAATTTTAATTAGCAAGTCCATTGATTTTTGGATTATTTAAATGCTTCGCCGCGAACTTTAAATGGTATTTTAAATTTTTATTCTTATATAAATTTTTTATTTATATTCAATAAATCTTTGATCAAAGTGTTTTTGTTATGTTCTCTAAATTAATAACATAAACATTAGTGTTCCATGTGTAACCATGACAATCTTAAAAATTCCAAGGTAATCAGTGGTTCCAGTAGGGCTCTTAATTTAGAGCAAGACCCAGCCTGATAAAATCAATTTGGGACCTATGTTTGCTTTGACCTGCCCATTCAAACGCGGAGAATTTCCAAGATATCCTTCCACTTCACGTGTTGGCAACGCGTGGTTCTTTCCCTGTCGAACTTCACGGGCGAGTCTTGCGGTCCTCAGCCTCTCCGGGTGAGGCTCTCTCGCTTCAGTCTTCCCGCGGGCTCGAGAAAGCAGTCCTGGGGGAAGTAGTCGGGTCTATGTCTTGCCTCTAATTTTACTAGCCCTCCCGTACAAAAATGGCTTACCAGTGCAAAACGACTCCGTTGTCCCAGTCCTGGGGCTCTTTTGACCATGCACACTTCGTTCCGTCGCTCGGGGGTCCCACTCCCACCCACGTCGCAGCAGTCACCTGCAGAAAATCCTGACCATTTCGCAAACGGGTGCTATTATGTGGCCCCATAGGGGTCCCCCATGACCTGGTCAATTAGCGGCCCCCGCCCTTCATTTTGTTTAGGATAACATACTATTTATTTATAAGGAAACAACATTAGCATAAGCCAGCGATGAGAATCGGGAACTGGAATGACCCATTCCTTGCGAACAACTGCGTTGAAACTGAACGCTGCACGGCTTAAAGCCATGGATGATACGACAGAATTGAATTGCCGCGTAATCGGGTTGAGGTTGTGAGAATAGCAGGAGGGAGAGAGTATTGAGTAGATCGCGGACGCAATGATGGTGATGCCTGCATGCATGCCCTGCATCAGAGTGTTGCTTTATTGCAGGCAGTCCGCAATCAGAGGACGTCTATTATACCTCTTCTGGGCAGACAAACCCCACGTCTACACCTTTGCATTTACCTTCCTTTATGGAAACACCCCTCTGTCCATCCCGCCTCCGTTGGTGCCACCTTCTTCGATTTACGTTTTTCCCCTGACCCGGCACATTGCTACTAACCAATCGTCTGTACCATTGATTTGATGTCCAGTGGCATAATCCCCAAAAACAAAACAACGGGTCAAATCTTCCTTTTTAGAAATTTGACATTCTTTGTACGTCTCCTTCTTTACTCCCGGTCTCTTCGTCGCCGTCCCCACCATAACAAACCCTCGTGATGACTGCTGTGTAATTTTTTAAGGGTCCTATTGGTAAGACCAAAAATTTTTCACCTTCAATCTATAAATTTTTATTCTTCGTAAATATTGTATTTTTCAATTATCTATTCACTACTTTCTATAAAATTATCATATTTTTTCAATTATTTCTACACAACTATTTATACAACCAACGTATTTATTTTAATTTTATTCTCTCTCTATGTTCCTTATCACTATCCACTCTATATTACATTATTTTTTACATTTCGAAAACTTTTATATTATGAAATTTTCATCAAAAATTTTTATCACTTTCCCAACATACCATAAATTACTATGTGTAATTATCTTACAATCCGTCATTTCATTTCCCTTCTACATATAAAGTCCAAGCATCCTTTGTCATTTTTCTATAATCAACTTCCACAAGCAGCATAAAAGACTCATGTTCCACTAATACAACATGAGTCTATTGAACCGAAAATAGACCGACTAATATGCAAAGAACCTGCTTTTTAAATTTGCCATTGTAAACTTCACATGAAATGAGCTTAATTTGTAAAGTAAACTCAAATAGTCAGACACAATTTTTCTTATTTACACAGTAAAAAAGTTTTTAAAATGAAATAAACCTAGGTGACATAATAGAGATAACGATGAAGAGTAAAAAAATAAAATTAAAATAGATTAGATTGTTATATAAAAAGTTGTGAATAAATAATTGAAAAGTTAAGTAATTGTGTTAAAAGATATTAAAAATTAGGAGAATATGATAGTTGTGAAGGAAAAAATTTTAAATAGGAAAATTTGAGATGAAAAATTGTAATCAATACCAAACGCACCATAATATAATATATGTAATATATAAATTTAAATTATATTTATGCATGTTTATATTTTTATCATATTTATATTTATATCTGAATACATGCTTATTATGTTGAAATTATCTTACGAGTACAGTATATTTTTATCATTTTTATTTTTGTTTATTGAGCTGAGGAATATATGAGCAAACAACTTTTCTTTATACTGTCCGGCGCAAAAGGCAACGTTTCTGATTTCTCACAATGCGTCGGTCGGTCGCTCTCTTTTTTCTGCTGGCCAAGGACGGTGTCGAGTGCTCGAGCGCTGACCCCTGCCTCGCCGACCGGACGAGGGTTGGTCGTGGACTCGTGGGGGGATCTGCGTCCGAGCATTAGCTGGGCAAAGTGGAGTATTGGTGCAAACAGGCGAGAGGATCAGAGAAACGAACAATTGCAAACTAAGTTCAAACCTTCCTTGCTTGTTTATCGGGGTCGTATGTGTCTCATGCATATAGAGAGTTTTTTTCTCATGCGTATCATATATTATATTATTTCAACTAGTATTAGAATCGAATTCTAATATATTCTTACTCTTACAATTTTCTAATAAGATTCAATAGACATTTTGTCAACATTTTAATTTTTTCATCACAGCATGTTTCTAAACATTTAATTGGTGAATGCTCCCGTAAACATTATGGGGAGAAAGACGCCACTACTATACATATGAATATGAAGCTATCAAGCTTTGAACACCGTGCTTAGTCAATCAGGCAAGTTATGTACCAACTAGGCGTTGCTCTGGTGGCAAAATGAGCTCTACATAATTGTAAAATCATAATTTATTTAAATACTATAATTATAATTGTTTATTTTATTAGTATACATATTTTCATTCAAATTGGATATACGTACGAGCTACATTTGAAAATAAGCAAAATTAATATAATAAAATAGCTTAATATAAATAATACTTTTAAAGTTTTTTTCAACATGTAAATTAGCTAATATATAATTTAATAAATAATTAAATAATGTGTTAGCAAACTTAAATGAATATATGGCTAATTTAAGCTAAACGTATCATAATTTATAGTATATGTAAATCTGCATAATCACATGTGTATACATTGGATATGCTTTTATTTACATGGAAGCGGTTTTGTATAACCCATCAAATTTAATTTTTTTTTATGTTTTATGAAAACTCAAATCCATTTAATGTATTTAATATTATTTGTTTATCTAATAAACTTGATTTCATTAAAATCAAATTTGTGCATGGTTCATATTTACTTAGCAATATATAAGTTTATGTGTACATTGGAAATATGCGTAGACCATCAGCGGCTTGATCAGTTGAATATTATTGAGGGTTTTTCTTAAATGATACGAGCTAATCTTTTGAATCCTTGAAAGTACCTCTTGTCTACTGTTTCCACTCTATTTTTTCATCTCGTGAGTATGGGAATATTCAATTTAAAATTTGCACCACCAAAGTTATTAAGTAGACATCTCAACTCAGTCAGGACTTCACCCCGGTTTCTTTAAGTTAGATCATGGCTAAGTTGTGAATGAAATAGTTAAGTATGGAATAGATTAAAATGGTAGATATTGAAATTATGAGTGCCTAAACGCAGCTTGAGTGAGCTCCGATCAATTTTCGCTTTTGACCAGGAAGTTCCGTCCCAATTAAGCACTTGAAAGACACGACGAGGAGTCGTGGAATCTAGGCCAATTTACATCCTACGTTTCAATCAATATTTATTTTTCAATTTTTTATACAATCTTACACATCATCATCTTATATTACAATTAGATAGATACAAGAGTGAGAACAAGTTCATCATTTTTATATTGAAGACAACAAACTTTCACCTATTCAAGGAGGAGATCATAGGCTTCCATCAATTTTACATAGGAGATAGCAAATTTCTACCTATTTACAAAGAAAACCGTAGGTGTGTTTGGAAAATTGTAAAACTTTTAATAAAAATTCATTGATGTAAAAGTTGTTAAATTAGTAGGAAATCATATGATATGGTATGGTTAACGATGAGAAGTAAAGAGACTAAATTTAAAATAAATAAGTTAATTGTATCGATAGTTATGTGGAAATGATTGAAAAGCAGTATTGTCGTATAAAAAGATGTAAAAAAAATTAGAAATAAGATAATTATAAAAAATGAAAAATGAAAAATTGACAAGTTTTAGCTTACCAACTTTTACAAATTGTTATACACACCCTTTTCACATGGGATACAACATACTCCCACATATTTATAGAAAATCCTATCAATATAAACGATAGATTAGGCTCCCACTCCCATACTGAAAGATTCGAATTGAGGACAACAGTGGCTGATGCCAATGGCTTGTAGCAACTAGGCTAGTGCTAGTTGATAATTTTTCGTTCGTTTTAACACTACCCATTATCTTGCAAGTTTAATAGTCTACACTAAACATCATGCTTGAGTGGAATATCTAAATAAAAATTGAGTATATATACAAGGCTATTTTCAAATGCACTTGGGTGCACCTAGCTTTGGCGCATCCGGGTGTGTCAGCCCTTTCTTATTTGTTTGAAAACTTATTTGTAAAATTATTAATCTTAGTGCATTTAAAAAATTGTTAATCTAAGTATACTTCAATTTTTTAAAAAATACCTATATCGAAATTTGCCGATTTTGAAGATTTTTATATTTTTTGTGGAGTTTTAAAAATTAGTGGGTGGTTTAAGGCAAATTTTAAAAATAAGAATAAGAATAATATATTAAATAATAATAAAAGTATGTAGTTTCTTATTATAAGGAATGAAAAATTATAAATGAAAATAAATATGAGATGGGTAAAATATAACAAAGTAATAAACTAAAAATAGATATAATAGTCAAAGAGAAAAATACAATAAAATGATTATGGTATAAAATAGCAACAATAATAATAGTTGAATAATTAAATAGTTGATTTTTTGACATTTCCTATTCTCATTTCTATCTTACTCTAAACAAGTGGACCCTTAAGTGATATTTTTTGGATTTTAATAATATGCACCTGGGTGTACTTAGATTTAGTGCACTCAGGTGCAATTTTTAAAATTTTTTTAAAAATCTGTTTACGCAGTTATTAATCTATATATATTTAACACATGTATTAATTTTTATCTTTTTTGACGTTTTTAAATTTTTCTCAAAATTATAAAAATCAGTATTATTTCAATACTTTAAAAACTTAGATTAACAATTATATTAAAAAAATTGGTTAACTACAGCTGAGTGCACCTAGTCTAAGTACACTTGAGTGCATATAATTAAAATTTTATTTTTTAACCATCACATATTTTTAAATGCAACATTAATGCACAATTTTCCATATGATCTACTTTGAGAATATTTTTTTTAATACCTTTAAGGTTATGTTTAAATGAGTGTGGTAAAAAATACTACAAAAGTATATACAATGAATATGACAACAACAAGGCAAAGGATGATTTCACACCCGTTTGATACCGGTCCACAAAATATTTTTTTTATAAAGTTGTTTTTTTTGATAAAATTTATAAAGCTGTTAATATAGATAGATTTAATTTATAAAATATGTTTTACAATTTTTGTAAATGTCTGTAAATTTATTTTAAAACTTTAAATATAAAGATATTATAGTAATGTTTCAATAATTTGAATGGATTAAAATATTACTGTATTTAAAAATTCAAAATAAAAATATATATTCAAAATTAGTAAACTTGGTTTATAAATTAAAAATATTTAAATGAATAGTTTTATAAAAAATGTAAAAAAAAAGGCCTTTTGGACCTGTCCAAAAAGAAGGCCACGTCTGATGGGTCTGAAATCTGAAATAATCGAGTCTTGAGAAATAAACATTTTCTGATGTACAAATGGTGGTAAAAAAAAAAAAAAAAAAAAGCGAGGCTATTGAGTTATTGAAATGGTTAAAATATCAATTCATATTGTTGATCACGTGAGGGGTTGGTGTTACATGCGCAGAAATATAATCTTATATTCAATTAAAATGTTTACCGAACTGATGAAACTTTATCCTGTAATGCTCTAGACTGTCTGATTCAATTTTTATTCTATCAAAGGCGCATTAAATATTGTTTTATGCCTCAGGATTGAGGATATACCCGAATGTTTTTTCTCGCACGAGGGAAAAAAATCATTGGGTTCCCTACTCCAGAGGCATATGAATTATGAACGTAGCTCGTCCGCGAATTGCTAATATTCCGTAACACCTGGAATTTCTGACAGATCTAACCCGTACGAATCGATGGACCAGGGAGGCCACTGCGCTTATCTTGACCTTATAAAAGCGCTTCTTCTACTTCTCGGAATTACTGCAAATTCATAAGCCTACAACGGTTTTTGTTTTTCGTTTTTTTCAATTTTAAACCTTTCAATTTGGCCTAAAATTTGATCGCTTGTCTTGTAAACTACGGAAACTTTAGCTCTATAACGGTGTCTAAATTGGCCTTTTTAATGCATGTGAAATGTCGTAAATGCCCTCCACTTTAAAAATCCAAATGCCGCCTGCTATTGCCAAATCGCTGCACCAATTATCGAGTCAGAAGTCCTACTGGTTGTCTTCTCGACCTTGACTGCCAGGAAAGCGCATCCGAAAAAACGCTGCTCCTCCACGTGCACCCTCTGGCTGTCTGCACACCCTGTTCTACAATTGCCGACCAATCGCCAATACGAAAAAAAGGTGATGCTAATTTAAGGACATATGAAATGCAGTGAAGTTAGTCGAATGTGTATGGGTTGGAGGTGAGAACAACTTCGATCAAGCCATCGCTGCATTGCAACATCCCTCTGGTCGTCTAAAATATAAAGCCACAAATTGCTGCTTCCTTCTCACTCTTCTTCTTTGTTGCCGACTAGTTCATCGGCTACTTCTCGTCTTCTACTCAGTAGGTAACCATGCCTCCTGCTGCTGCTAGATCTGCAGCACCAACCGCCGAGCCTCCCCTTTCTGTTATGGCGAGAAAACCATAGCTACCTGGCTGCTGGTCATCTTCTCCACCCCCGGCTGCTGATAACACTCGGCTGAAAACACAAGTTCTTGCCGGTTCGCTAATCACTACTCCTCCTCCACGCGCCCTCTGGCCGTCTGCACCCCCTGTTCTGCCCTTTTATGTTATGGCGGTGACGACGACGTAAAGGGAGGCGACGCCGCTGAGACCAGAATCTCGGCTATGTTCCGTGGATCGGAGAACCTCTTGATCATCAGATTTCCAGTCCCCCGAACTGGATCCCCGCTGAAGAAAATGATATTTGAAGAAGGAATCTATGAACTATGGAAGGAAATACATAAGCGGAATCATCCATACGATTTTATTCGAGCAAAAGAAAATCAGAGAGAGGAGAACAGAACTTGCTTGCAACGCCGTCTGCAGTCATTACAGTACGCTTCAATGTGGAAGTTATAACTTTGTCAAAAGGTTATACACATCGTCTTTTTTTTTTTTTTTTTTTTTAAAAACATGCAAATGGCCCTCTTCCACATGCTATTTTGACTCTGAGTTTAAAATGTAAAGAAATCAAAAATTTTTGAGGTTTAAAATGCGAAAAGGATAATGTTACGAAACAGAATGATCCTCCCCATCCGATCTCCGTGGTCGACTTTTACGAACTGAGTATAATGGAGCCGTCCATCCGCCCGAGATTTGCCAGACGTCCTCTTTGCCTCCCGACAGGACTGGAAAAAAAAGGCAGAAAGCAGAAAAAACGGACTTTCGCCCTCTCTAGCGCCTACCGCGGACCACACGTTAACCTCGCGCGAATATTTTCGCGTGCCGAGACGCCGGCGCCGCGCAGGAAGATTATTGGTCGGGTTCGGTGAAAATGGACGTCGGAAAGGATTGTCCAGACTGTTGGCCCTATCGTGAGCGGCTAGGATAGCATACTCGCGCCGCGAGTAGCACTTGCTACTCCAAC
>JAXCLR010000063.1:62748601-62768674 GCA_035584095.1 Annona squamosa | reverse complement strand
TTTTTTCCATTAACGTTAGAAACGATGATATATTCATCGAAAGAACGGTTTGGATGATTGAAAACGATCTCCTTTTATTTCTATACCTCTGGATAGCATTCGAGAAATGATGGACGTATTCCACCAAACCCGCGAAAGAAAACAAAAATGGATTCCACATTTCCACCACGAGCCAAATCCTTGTGCGAAGCACTTCCACAGTTCCACTGCAGCTCAGTGCTACCAACAAATCTGAAAAGGAAAAGGAAATTGGATTGCCTCACAAACGCAAGTAGAAATATTCAAAACCAGGAAATATGTATATTTTTTGAGGTCAAAAACCAGAGATATATATATGTATATATACGTATATATTTTGAAATGAATATTGCTTTAACTTATATAGCGCCGCTCAGGACTGTGATGGACGATCCAGATCAACTCAAGGAGAACAGATGGATCATTCTCTCAGCCACGAACCGCAATGTCCATCTCGCGACGAACCAAAGTCGTTTTTTTCTTTTTTTTGACCTCCCACCGAACATCCCTGCCCCGACCCGATTCCTCAGCTGCGTCTTAAGTTCTAACAAGGTAACGCGCCGGCTCTGGTATTCCACATCCCGCCTCTTTGCTCTTTCGTCTCTCTCGAGCGAAGAGAATGTAAGACAAGCAGAGAAATTGTTCAATCTCCTGTTGATCATGCGTTCTCTACCAGGAACCGACGCCAGCATTTCTTTTCTTTGAAACGAAGGCAGAATCGCTGATGCATTCACTCGAGGAAATTGCTCGATAACAACGGATTGTATTCCTTAGCAGCAACTGACATGGAATAGGTTCCGAGAAGAAGAATAAAACCCCGCCGCTCCTCTACTGTTGTTCCATGCTCCATTCTTCCTTATAGGGTTGGGAGGGTTAGGGTTTCTTCAAGGAGATGGCTGAGCTTCTAAGGCGAATCCTCCCTGCGGGTGCTCCCATTCGCGATGCCGACGACGTCGAGTACTCTTTTGCTATAGAGTATCTCGGCCCGCCGGTTGGTTACGACGTCCCACGGGCAGTCCCGATCGACATCGACCGCATACCCACCGCTTCGGTGGTTTCGGCTGCCGTTCTTTCAGACTGCCTATCCGTGCCGGTCGTGCAGCCGCTGCCGTCGCCCGAGCCTCCGAAGAAGTCCTTCAAAGGTGCTGTCTCTGGTTCTTCTGATGCCATCGTTTCTCCGACGTCGGTGATCACTTTCGATCGGACGGTCACGGATCGCCGCGGGTTTGATAGCTCCGGCGCTCTGGAGTCTTCTGATGGCTTGGGCAGGTCCCGGGGGTCATCGCCGGGGAATGGAATTGGTAGCTCGGGAGCTTTGGGGTCTTCCGACTGCCAGGGCGGATCACACCAATCTTCGCCTGTGGTTGATGGATCGAGCGGGTTGGGGTTTCCAAACGCCCTTGATCGGACGCGGGAGTTGTCTGGAGAAGTCGGAAGCTCGGGTCCGCTAGGATTTCTGGATGGTCACGATCGACTCCGAGACTCGTCTGGGGATGTCGGAACTTCCTGCACTGTAGACATTTCAGACGAGCATGATCAGTCGCGCGAATTATCCGGCGAAGTCGGAAGCTCTGGTGCACTTCCGTTTTCAGACGGTTGCAGAGAGAGTGGGGATTTCTCTACTCATGTGAACCAGCAGGAGTGGGTCTCGATGGAGTCCGCGCAGAGCTCGCCTTTCTACTCTTCTCATGGTGCCTCTAGGAACGACACCGTGCATACGGCTCACGCGAAGAGGGGATCAATCGTGACATTCCAGGATGTTAAATCCATTGACGAGGTTGAATTGGAATCTCATCCTTCTAACAGTGGAAGGAGCCATGGAAGGGTAGAATTAGACTTGAAGATAAAGAAAGGAGCTTGTCATCGGTGCTTGAAAGGGAGTCGATTTACAGAGAAGGAAGCCTGCTTTGTCTGTAATGCAAAGTATTGCAGTAATTGCCTGCTTCGGGCAATGGGATCAATGCCTGAAGGGAGAAAATGTGTGACCTGCATTGGGTGTCCAATCAATGAGTTGAAGCGTGGGAACTTAGGCAAGAGCTCGCGGATGCTAAAACGATTGCTCAGCACACTGGAAGTTCAGCAGGTGATGAGAGCGGAGAGGTTTTGTGAAGCAAATCAACTCCAACCCGATGACGTTTATGTGAATGGGAAGCAGCTTTCTCAGGATGAGATGGTTTTGCTGCAGGCATGCCGAAACCCACCTAGTAAGCTGAAGCCAGGAGGATATTGGTACGATAAAGTATCAGGTCTTTGGGGAAAGGTGAAAATGGGATTTTGTATTTGTGCATCTGAGTTGTTTTCTAGAAGAAATATAATGCGTCGACAAATCCATTGTTCTGGCTTCAGACCTTAAATGATGGGTTCAGTGAGGATAGGAAATGGGGCATAGTGTGCATACAGCACACTGGCCTGAAAGTCGATTGCTAAGAACTGCATTCTGACCTTGAAGTGGACAGTTAAAAAGTTAGACAGGCCAAAGTTGTAATGGCTTTCATTCAACATCGCATCATAAGCTACATTTTTAATGGCTTTGATTCAACATCATGTTATAACCCTTTGGCTTTCTGCTTAACGTATGTTGTGATTATTTCCGTGGGCTTGAGTTCCCTAATCACAGTGAAAATATTGCAGGAGGGAGAGAAGCCTTGCATGATTATTAGTCCCCACCTAAATGTTGGGGGTAATATCATGGCAAATGCCAGTAATGGAAACACGAGAGTTTTCATGAATAATCGGGAGATTACAAAAGCTGAGCTGCGGATGCTCAAGGTACTTTGTTATATTTTGTAGTGACAGACGCATGCAAGTTCCTATATTTTCATTTTGAGGTGCTAAGCATTGAGACATTGTCCATTTATTTCTGGATGTTCTTAAATGAATGCACTTGCAGGATCTTGTATGGTTCAGAAACAAAAAAATCCCATTAACCTGATTGGTACTTAGAAAAACAGCATTTATCTTTCGTATTGCAGTTGGCTGGGGTTCAGTGTGCTGGAAATCCTCATTTTTGGGTGAATGCAGATGGTTCATATCAGGAAGAGGGACAGAAGAATATAAAAGGAAATATATGGGCTAAGGTGCTTTTTCTTAAGTCACTTCTCTCTCTTTCTGGTTCACCTTGTAATGTTCCTTGTGTGTGTTTGGATGTATTGTGACAGCCTGGAATAAAGCTGATTTGCTCGGTACTCTCATTGCCAACGCCACCTAAATCTGGCAGCATTTTGGGTGATGAAGTGAATAATTTTGTGAGGCCTGACTTTCTGGAGCAGCGAATATTGCAGAAACTTCTTCTAGTTGGTTGCGATGGCTCGGGGACATCTACTTTATTTAAACAGGTAATCATAGTAGGAGACGGCTAGTTTTTGAGCGTGTGCATGTTGGTTGGTTTTTTCTGATTGTTTGCGCACAGTGCTGTATTAGTTAGCTGAGATGTCATAGCTAAGTAACATGGAAATTTGCTGCCAAATTAGAGAATGCTGCAATTTTCAATTGATTATGTTCGAGGGTGGAATGGTGACTAAAACCTGCATTAGTAATCTTGTCTTGAATGATGCTCAATGTTCACATGTTGGGGATTACCTACTTTATATTTACCATGGGGGGCAGGGATCTGCAGATATCCAAGTTACTTCTTTTTGGTGAATGTTCTTTTTTGCATTGAATCTTTCACCAGTGTTTTTACTTCTTATGCATGCTGGAGTAGTTGTGTATTTCATTTCTTCCGACTCTGCATTCCGCAGCATGCTTAATGGTTCCATAATTCCTCAATGTGATCAACTCTAGAATTAGTCAATACAGGTTAAAAAGATTAAAAAGATTGTTCATGAGGCTGCATCTGTGATGTTGTTCAAGTTACTAGCAAAAGTTTCATTGTGATTGCTGTAGCTTCTGTATATATTGGTATTTTGTCCTGATTGTCTTCATTCGCTGAAGTTGGGAGAAAGTGCCCTTTACAGGCAAAGGAGAAAGCAGTGGTTGCTACAACCATTGTTCTGGAAGAGTGTTATGGTTTGTATTAGCTAAATTACACTAAGTGTTTATGACTTTAAAGCACAGGAAAATTGATTATTATTTTAATTGCCGAGTGCAATTTGGGTTGGGTTGACTTGAACCTGCCTGAACCAACCCACCATTTTTTGGGTTTTGATTCAGCAGTTTGAGAACTTGGGGTTAAGAAATTGAGTTTGAACTGAAGCTGAATAAAAAATTCGGTTGGGTTTGGTTTTATAGGAACTCAAACCGAAATCCTGAAACTTGAACCCACCCAAATTCTAATGTATATGTCAGAAAAAAAAAATCACATATGACTCATGTAGCTTTCATATATGTACAATTTCTTTGATAATCTTTTTAGTGTATCATCCATGATTATTAACTGGAAAAGAGTAAAATATTCTGGGTTTGTTGTCGTGTGAATACCTATCTAATGCACACACAATTCAAATTTAACCATGCAATCTTTGTTTTTTTACATTTGGATGTTAATTAATGAGAATAACTCTAATTCTAACCCAAATTCCACCTGAATTCTCACCCAAATTCAACTTGAGCCCATCCCGAATCCAACTTATTAAAGCAAGGTTAGAGTTGAGCTTTTAGAAATAGGGTGGGATAGGGTTAGGATTAGGACTAGGGTTGGTCTCAACCTGAAGCTGAATGACCCAAGTTGCACCCCTGAATTCACTTCAGCAGATTTGAGGTTGGAGAGAGGATGCTTATTAGGACTTTTTTAAAACTAGAGTATTGGATTCGATTTATTCCTTTAAGTGAATTTCTATGGGAAAATTGATTTTCCAAAGATTGATTTGACATGTATTTCCAATAACATCATCCTTTTGTCCCCCAATTATCATTATTTTTATTTCCAATAATTATCCCCTATCTATTTTGACTTTGTTTACTTTATGGCTAACACCATCTCATGCATTGCTGACATTATTTTGATTTCTTCCTATTCCATTTCAATCAAATGCAACCTCCCAATCAGGATTATAGATTGCTGGAATGATTGTTTGTATATGCTAATGATGCTTTTATCTGATATTATCTTTTAAAGTGGTTTGCCATTGTCTTGAAATCCGAATTGAAAATTTCTCCATTAAACATGAAAATGACTATCTTTAGTGATTTACGTATTTTATTTTCTACTTAGGCAAAATTTTTGTATCAAGATTTTCCATTCTCAGAGGAAGAACGTGAAGGTATCAAGTTTATGATTCAGAGCAATCTCTACAGATATCTTGCTCTGTTGCTTGAAGGTCGTGAACGTTTTGAAGAGGAGCTTTTGGCAGAAATGAGTAAAAATCAAGCTCTTGCTGAAGCTTCTTCCTCAGGTTTAATGCTTTTCACTGTTTCTGCCTATTAGATTGCTGGCTGCCTATAGTAATGATTGTACTTGAGGATTTTCCCCCCTGGTTTTAGTGTGACATATTATTCTGGGTCTGAGATGAAGATGGCAGGCAATGAGTAATATGAACAATGTGCTCATTATTCCTACGAGAGACTTTGGGACACTTAGGTTCATTTGTTGCCAATGATGACATACCAAATATATTTCTTTATTTTCTTAAAATAATGTTTTTTTTTTTTTTTTTTACCTATTCTTTTTTTGGGGTCATTTTCTTTTGGCTCTGGTTATTGTATATAAGGTGAGCTTAAAATTTTCAATTATATATAAGCCTGAATTTCTTATTTTTGTAATTTGTTCTTCTACCTATTTGTCAAAGTGGAAAATTGCAGATCTTGATTTTTAGGCTGAACATGTGTTACGTAGGAAAATCTGAAGGCTGAGTCTGATAATACAGGTGAAACTGTTGAAAGCAATGATAGAACAAAATACACCATTGGTCCAAGGTTCAAAGTATTCTCTGATTGGCTTCTGAAAGTTATGGTGTCTGGTAATTTGGAAGCTATATTCCCAGCTGCAACGCGTGAGTATGCACCATTAGTCGAGGAGTTATGGAAGGATACTGCCATTCAGGCTACATATAGCAGAAGAAGTGAACTAAAAATGCTACCCAGTGCTGCAAGTTATTTCCTGGAGCGGGTAATTTTTTGTATTCAGCTTTCCTCTGTTACCATATGCACAAGAAAGTTTGTCATTGTGTTCTATGCTGTTGTGCCCTTTCCTTCTCTCCATGCTCATGGATGGATGAGTCTGCCATCATGGATTCATCCTTTGCCAGCTGCTGCTTCTGTGTAACACATGCTGCCTGTTAAGGTTGCGAATATTCACCCTTGCATTTTCTAGTTGTTATACTTACCAATATAGAACCTGAAGTTTGAGCCTTCAGTGTTTAGCATAGGGTTAGTTGCCTGATTGGACGTGTGGTTGGAGAAATTTCATTCACCAGTCAGATGTTTTGTTCACTTGCAAGATAGTGCTTGTGCATAAATGTTTGCATGGGATAAGAAACAGCTAACATTCAACGAGTTCTCCACTATAGATCCGATGTGGACAACTGGTTTAAAGATGAAAAATGTGGAAATAGAAGACGGTGGAAGTTAAGGTCATAACTTTTTGCACTTTTGTTAACTGATGTGGCATTATGATAAAATTTATTGAATGAATGGTACCGTTCCTCATAATTTACTCTGACCTGTTCCTCTATCCAGTGTCTGTGATCTTTCATCACACCAAGAGCTCTATATATGGGCTTGCAGTGGCTAAGAGTCAGCATATAGATACGAATTTGGAATTTCATTCATTCTTTTGTAACTTTCTATTCAGCACTGATGCAAATAATTATTTCAAGTTTTAATCCAACACAATCCTCACTTCCCCGTCTTCTTTCGTCTTTGTATGAGGTCTGTACTTTTGACTTGGCTTCCAGTTTTTGAATTTTGACCTACCATTGCTTTCTAATGCTATGTTTGGCTTCATAGAATTTGAGGTTCCCTTAAGAGGTTCTGTCCTTTGTCTTTTCTGATAATGGGGCCAGTTTGTCCCATAGTTGTCAGAGGTGCAAGGTGCGGGCCTGATTAAAGTAAGGCATACCTTATATAAAATTTTTCAGAAAAGTAATATGTGCCTAAAACTAGTGAGTAAAAAATAATATTAAAAATCAAATGACAAATAATGCATAACTATAATGGTTAAGAGTAAAAACATAATTCAGTGGCATCTATTAACAAAAACTATATATTTTTGCAGCAGCAATTAAATGAAATTAGAATATAATTTTAGCAACAATCCAGAATATTAACAAAAAATAGTTGTGTTAGGTGTGGGAAGGTGGAAATAAAAAGGACTTGTATGTAATTATCTATTTGTGCTTTGGTCAAAATTATATGTATATATTTTAAAGCAGGAAACACCAGCTATCTTTAAATAGTCTGGAATTGGCGTTAAATTAAATTTTTTGAAAAAAACGTTATTGTGGTATTTTTGTGATTTTAGATAACATCAGTATCCTTTTCGTGCTCTGGAAAGACTTAATGTAAGCGGTGCAGATGTGCAATGGGATGCTCTGTTGCCCAACAGAGGCTGACGTCAGCAGATGAAGAAAAAACCCTCAAGACAATGATTATAAGAAGAGAAAGGAGAGCTGGAAGGTGTGACAGGTGTCTCTGTCAAAATAAATAATAAAATAGGAGAAATGGCAGGTACATACAGGTGGATGGGTTTTTGTTAAACTAAAAAAAGAAAAGGAGAACAAAAAGTACCGAACTGTACTCGAATAGATGCAGCATCATCGAAAAGAAAAGGAGGAGAAAAGAAGAAAGAAAGAAGAAAGAAAGCAGCAGCAATACTGCAACAATGAAAGAAGAAGAATAGGCAGATGGGGCTGTGAGGAACTAAAAAAGGAGACGGGGCTCTGAAGGGAAAGAAGAATTAAAAAAAAAAAAAAACAGCAGCAGCAACAATGCAGCATCAAAACAAGAAGATAATGACGACGACTTATCCATTTGGCTTAGCTCCATCCTTGATACCATTTTATTATTTTTTTTTCCCCTTCCATGACAGCAACAGGGACCATGGGGGCTTTGGCATTTGTCAGCAGCAAGAGGGATAAAATCCCTGATTCAGCGGCTGCCCGTTTTAATTAAAAAAAGGACAAAAATATATGGTTTTTAATGAGGCCCACAGGCCATATGCGTTGCACCTGGAGATAAGCGCGTGCCTTAGTGCGCCTGTTTGAAGGACTGTGCCTTGTGCGGGTGGGAGGTGCACATGCTGCTCCTGACTGTGCCTTGCACCTAGGCGCACCTTTGACAACTATGGTTTGTCCAGTATACTTCGTTGACAAATGTGAACTGTGTTACATTAGCTTCTGCTATTTTTTATCTGTGTGCTGGGCTTTGTGAAGGCTCAAGTTTCCTTTTGGGCTCATGGAATTCTGGATTGTGCGATTATCTCCTGTTGTATAGCATTTACATGTGAAATTATATCATGTCCATCTTTGGCAGGTTATTGAAATTTCAAGAGTGGAGTATGAACCCACTGATTTGGACATCCTGCATGCAGAGGGAATTACATCGTCCAATGGACTTGCACACATGGACTTCGCATTTCCACAGTCAGCATATGATAGCACAGCATATGATAACAATGTTGATGCCGCAGAGCAGCACGACCCATTACTGAGGTTGGTACAGTTAGTGAAATTATCTAGATGCATTATTACCTGCAAACAAAGGCCCATAACACAAGCACATATAGGAGGTCATGGAATCTGTGGCAAATGGATTAGTTGAAATGGGTTAACAAAAGATGAATCCAACAACATTTTTCCTTTTGACCTGTGGTTTTACATGTAATCCAAGACACCAACCAACTTGACGATCTATTCCAGGGACCGGCCTTCTCTATGGACTGGGCATTATGTCAATGATTGAGCCGCACATTCACCGTCCATCTGATGCCTGATGCTTGGTCAGGATCTTGCGATCCTTTGCATGTTGTATGCAATGGGTGCCAGGTTGGATTTGTGATGCATTGACTTATGAAGGGTGACCTGATTGGGTTGGTAGAGGCATGCCTCTGGGAAATGATCTTGTTTAAATCTGCAATATTCGTGACTTGGAGCTGAATGGTGTGGTATGCCAGTATGCCCTGGGGATAACCAACCTACCACCACAAAAAGAAATCTTAGAAAATAAAAAAGAAAGAGTAGTTGTTCATCCAAGCCCTATTAACACACAAGAAAGATAGCAGCAACCTGAATGATAGTGTTGACTCACTTTGAGAAAAAGCCAAAGCCATCGTCTTTTCTGTTTTTGAGAAAGAATCTTTCTATGAATTTTGAATACAAGGAAACTTGCATTCAATGCAGTACTTTTGCTGCTTGAAGTTTCTGATATTATGGATGGACCTCTCGAGGTGTGGCACTTGGGCTTAAGGGAAGATGGCTGGTAAACTTAAGTCCTAGCCAATGTTTTGTGTGGTGCCTAATGCTCGATCAATATTAAAAATCCAGCTTGGTCCCGAGCTTGCGTAGCAGGGTGTGCCTTAGGCATCCACCCAATTTTATCCTTATAATATGGTATAAGAAGAACAGCAATTTACATCTATGTGTTTGTGCAGAATAAAACTTATAGAGATGTGAATGTATGTTTGAACATCCATGCGCGGTTTGAATTTTCAAAATATGGTCCGACTTGAACTTGGTTTTGAAAACAAATTCTTGATTGGATGTACTTGATTTCATATTCAATGGTTGTCAATTAATGAGGTGGCATCATATCATGAAGGATCATTTTAATGGAGAAGTTCTTCCAATTTACCTCGCTTCTTTTTTCATCCCTATTTTAGAATACGTGATGTTTAACTGCCCTAATGTTATATACTTAGCTTTAATCATTATCCTCTATCCTTCTGTATTACTTCCTTTCTTCTCCTTCACTTTTCCTCGTACTTTTTCCTTCTCCTCTTCACACCTTTACCAATTCCGAAATGCAGCTTAAGAGTTTGCGAGAGGGTCGGTCGGTCATTTTAATTACGTTACACCACTTTATGGGTGGCTTTGCACATCTTGAATATGCAATTGTGTATAATCTACTTTACCTTGGGCTTATTTCACTAGAACTCTCTGGAAAAGTCAAAATCCATTTGGACTGGATTGGGTTTGAGCCAACTGCCTGAACCCTGCTCTCAAAGTTTTAAAGCACAGGATATAGAGGAGTTATTTGATCACAAATTTTGATGCAGGAAATTATGGTCCATTCAAGAGATTTCTGTGACTTGTTGCACCAACTCACTTTTCCATCCTTGGATTCCCTTTTGGGTCTTATAGGTGTAGGGTAATTACAAGAAACATGCATTTTGTTAAGAGTCCGACAGAAGATCTTAGTATTTGTATCCCCAAGTCAAGAGAGGTTATGCGTGTGTGTGTGTGTGTGTGTGTTCCAAATGCTGGCAATCACCTATACTCTGGCTACACTGTTAGGGCTGTGTGCAATGGCAATTTCTCTTTTTTTTTTTTTTTTTTTTGCATTCAAAATTTTGATGTTTAAAAATCCTTCCTGGCTTGGTTCTTGCCAATTTACTGGTATCATTTATCACCATTATTGATGATGACCATGGTTGCAGATACGAACTCATTCGTGTGCATGCAAGAGGCCTTGGGGAGAACTGCAAGTGGCTAGAGATGTTTGAGGATGTCCAAATTATTCTCTTCTGTGTTGCCTTGAGTGACTATGATCAATTTTGTGATGATGGGGATGGCTCCCCACAGAACAAGATGTTAGTGAGCAAGAAGCTCTTTGAGAGCATTGTTAACCATCCAACCTTTGAACATGTTGACTTTCTTCTGATACTCAACAAATTTGACATTCTCGAACGGAAAATAGAGCAGGTGCCGCTAACTACCTGTGAATGGTTTTCTGATTACTGTCCTGTGACTAGCCGCCACCGCAGCTCCATTAACAAAGATGGGGTCTCTCCTGGTCTCCAGGCCTTTCACTACATTGCAGTGAAGTTCAAGAGGCTCTTTAAATCTATCACCGGACGCAAGCTTTATGTTTCAATGACTGATGGTTTGGATGTGGAATCTGTTGATGCTGCCATCCGTTATGCACGAGAGATAATAAAGTGGGAGGACGATAGGGGGGCTATTGCCAGTGAGTACTCTATATACAGCATGGAAGCCAGCTCATCTCATTGATTTTGCTCAGGGGAAGGGCTGTGAAGGGGTGACGAGATTGTATTGTATATATAGGCAAATAGAAGGGAAATATTCACGGCAAGGGTTTTCTCAAGTTGCATTGAGGAAAGTTTCTCAATGTGATTGATTATGGCGTTTAGCAGGGGATGGACCTTCTGGATGGGCACAACAGCATGAGACTGTCACACGCAGGAACTTATTATTTTTCGGATGGGGATGCGCAGAACGCCAAGACTGAATCCTGCATAGAAACATGTATATTTCTACCGCAATTCAAATCTTCTTGTAGATGATCATTGTTTTAATTTACCTACAGAGATTCCTTGCTGCGTTTGGTGGAGGGTTTTCATTTTAAGCCCAGTGGAGTGACAGGCCGTGCAGGTTTCATCATGTCCTCAGAAAAATTAATTCGTTATTGTCAAATGAATGTTCTTGTAGCAGGCAGCAGCAAATGGTGTGGATCTGGGTCTGGAGTTGACTACTCCTGTGTAGTTGTTGTGTTTGTAGTGGATCAAACTGTTTAAATCCTTTATGAGATGAATGACCCAACTCTCTGCGGTGCCTCGGCTTGAGTCTACCATGATGATTTAATGAAATTTATATCCTTCCGTCATTATGGTTTTGCAGGCTATTCCAATATTTTAATCGGATATCCGTCCAGCGCATGCATTCACCATCATTTTTTAATTTTCAAAAAATAAAATATGTACGATATGTTATGCCAACTGATTTGGGTAAGCGTCAAAAAAAAAAAAAAAAAAAAAACGAACACCTAGGTTTTCAGCACCCAACCGAACAGGACAGGTGTACTCCTGTGAGGCCCTTACGAAATATAAGGAACGGGCCCCCTGGAAGAAAAAGCCTATCAGGAAAGGGGCATACGCTGTTAGTTGGGAAATACACCACCGAAAACGATATCGTCGAAGAACCTTTTTGGTCGCTACAAGTCTCAACCAAAAGATGCTTTTTAACTAGCCATAGAAAGAAGCTCACCACAATAACCAGTATGTTGCACAATAAAGGCAAAAAAGTAGCGGGGGGAAAATGCAGCAAGGCGCTCAAAAAAAATAGGAAATGAATAAAAAGATCAATTATTTGAATGTCTAGAAAATATAGTAAATGAAGAATATAAATAAGGATTCAAAAGCTAAAATAATAAAAAAGGACTTCTACGAATATGCCATTTGCTATTAATTGTACTTTTTCGCAAATTTCTTGAAAACATCAATTTTTTCTTGATATTTTTAAAAATGCCTATTCTTAAACTTTAAATTCGTGAACGGCCTATCTATTCTAGCGTCGGAAAAGATATTCGGAATATTTACTTCCTTTAAACACAGCCGTAATTACATTTAACAGTCCTCCAAGTGATACTTAATTTATACATTTTCATAGACTGGATCAGAAAAAGGGTAGCGTGATAAAGTGGTCACGCTACTCCATAGACTTGTCAAAGACATTTAAATGAATTGAAACAAATTCATTGAAAGCACAAAAGTTGCATTCAGAAGAAAAAAGGGATGGCGTTTTCCCTCTTTTTATGCTTCCAAAATTCCTCTTTGTCGAATACTAAAGGAACGTGCCTGCGACATACAAAATCATACATGTCGTATAAATAACATGAACCATAAAATACATCCTCTTCCGTTTTTCTGCGTACTTTTTTCTTCTTGGGCCGTTGGAAGGCTTCCTGCAGCATAAATACAAAAAACCAGAGACTACAGGATTAACAGGGATATAAAGAGAAGCCCACCGACCAGAATGCATGGCAACGGACAAATTTAGCATACAAGATATGCCCACTTTAAGCTTGATGGCCATAGACCTTCGTCCTTGACCGCCATTTGCTGTGTACTGTTGAGTTTGCTCCAATTGCGCTTCTCATGTCCTTGTCAGTCATCGACATAACTGTACCGTATTTGCTCCTGCGTATTGAGCAAGATGTTTTTCACTGTCCAGCCGGTTCTACAGATTGCTTCCATCAGGATATCAATCTCTCTTTGTGCACGTCTTCTGCTGTCTTCCACTACCTTAAACCACTCTGAAGAGATGAAATCACTAGTTTTATTATCTTCTAAATCACAGTCCCAATTGTGCCCGGCTGTTTCCAATGCCCTGCGGACAAGGCATGCCTGTGATAGCATTATAGAAACCATTGGAAGGTTATTGTTAAAATCAGGAAAGAAGGCTTACCTATCAAGATTTTGTGCACAATTTGCCAAGGAACAATTAAGCAGAATGGTCTGTTAATAGTTGCCCCAAAATAAACTAGTTTGATCAGCTATGAATTGAGAACAATTTATCCAATGTAAAAGAAAACATTGTTGCAATAAAGGGATTAACACGGCACATCATACACTAGTGATGCACAGCTCACTTCCACAATATCAGGTGACCTCAGTTGTATGAATCATTTTCAAACAGAATCACTTCCAAACAAGTCTTCAGAAGTCAACACCTGATTAATCACATTACTAAACTTTGTGCATCACCCATGCAGACCGAAATGTTCCCAGTCAAGCCTGTAGGGAAATTGGATCAATCCAGTAAACTTCAAGAAGATAGATTCCATTTCGAGAAGTTCAGCTACAAGCTCATTCAATAGTACTTGATAGCATCGGTAAATCAGCCCATCCCAAATAAAATCCACGGGAATGATAAAAATTCATGGTTAATTACATCTTGATTCATCATCTACTTATAGGTATACTTTACCTGCAACAATCCCATAATGACATCTGTATTGGATGCTCTTTCCCGTAGACATAGAAGAATTCCTCGCTGAGATTTATTTGGTTGCACATACAGAATACCACCAAAGAAATGTCTAAGTCAGTCAAGAAAAACAAAAAGAGAAAAAAAAGAAAGATAAAAGGACTGCCATTTTGGAAATGGCACATGTCCACAATTGCAATGACTGCTAACATCATAGGTGATGCACATCAAGCCAATTAATTCACCATAATCTCCAAATAGTTGAATTTGTTGTCTAATTGGGTTGCTGAATAACAATTTTAGCCATAAAATTTACGGCTACCAATAAGCTGTCCAGTTCAGTCCTGAGCCAATATCAACTTCCATTGACATTATCATTTGGGTCATCCCAATGACAACGTGTACTTGGATGTCCAGAAGTTACAAAATCCTTCCCCAACAATTTATGTAGAACAAAAAGTCTAGAATAAAGAGTTTAGTGTCACAAACTTGCTGCTTTCTTGTAAAACCAATGTATGAAGTTTCCATGCAGATGAAGTAGAAATCATCACTTCTCAGAGCCTGCATCGTCAATGCTGAGGACTCAGCTGACAGATGATTCGGATCAATGCACCCAATTCTTATAGGCCAGAACGTCCTGCCTGATCCAAACCTCACCAATAATCTGTAAGGCTCCAGGATTTTCTTCTCTCAATTTTCAAAAATTTCACATGGAAAGCAACTAACAAATATAAGCAGCATAAAAATATCCTGAAGCCTCACCTCTGCTTCTCACGAAGACACCTTCCTCATTACTGACTTCTGCAGGTGAAGGGACAAACTCCAAATGAATCCATCTATCCATTATAATCTCTAGCCTATCCTGAGAAATAAAAAATAAGCAGATTTAGATTTGTAGCTTTGAAAATACAACATTATAACCAGTATAAATTCAAAGTGCCACTAAGGTTATAGTCATCATTGACGATTGAAGTTTCAACATTTCCAACAGTCCATGAAAATGGCATTGATTGAAAAAAAAAAAAAAAAAAAACCAACCTTCGTTAAGGTTTGCAAATGCACATGTTTCAGCCCCTGGTAGATAGCAAACAGGTCGACTGCGGAGAAAACGGGATATATGACCAAAGGTAGAGCTGCTTGTAATCTTGCAGAATCCTCAACAGGGCCAAAAACCATGTCAGAAAAGTAAGAGCTAAGATGTGTGTGTGTGCATGTGTGAGAGAGAGAGAGAGAGAGAGAGGGAGAGAGAGAGTAAAATCCCAGTGCTCTAAAAATGTATAGATCTAAAAACCCTAGTGCTCCTATGGGGATGCCCTTAAACTGGCCAATTTACTACAGGTTGCAAAAAAATTTTTTCCATGAATATGTGAGCCTCCACTTAGATTGGCTATCATGTAAAAATTTTCACTTTCTAATTTTTTTTACATATTTTCTGATTTTTAACATTGTTGACAATAAAAAATAAAAATTTTGCATGATGACCGACCTAAGTGAGGTCCATATATCAATAAAAAAAATAAAAAACATAAATATATATTTTTTGGCCACATGCAAAGTGGTAGACTTACAAGTGGCTGTATAGGATTCGGCCTCTATAAAAGAAATTTAAAAAATGTAAATGACAATGAAAGCAAAACAACGAGCATGTCCTCTTCCTCTTCTTCCCCTTCCCTACCAAAATCAAATCTGATTGATAAGATGCTTGCAGCATTCAACCATAGGCCATTTGGTGGATTGTGAAACTTCAATATACCTACATTTAATTAACTATTAGAATGGACAGAGCAGTTGACACCCTAGAATGGAATCCGTAAGATGCAGAAAGTTGCAAAATCTGGTTGTTTGATCAATTTAGTGTATAAGAATCCTTTACAAATGTGAACATATCTCCCTATGGGTATTATGGAGCTTCAAATGCACCAGCAACCAAAGGTCCTTGATGATTGCAAACAGTCAACCATACAATAGCACTTCTGTGACATATTTTGCAAACCTCACTTCATATGGAGTTCAGCATGTCACTTTTCCATTTTACATCATTCAATTTCTTCATTTTTCAATGGGATTGGAAAGCAGCAAACAGTCATTGACAATAGAGAATCAAGAAGGCCAAACACTGGATTTCAAGATACAGGGCTCTAAATGGACCATTTTGGTCACAGAGGATTGTCCAATGTACCAAGCTTGTGATGTTATGCTTTCTACAGACACATAATTAACGCCACCTCTCATGAGACTATTTTAAGCTTTGTAAAGCTTAAAAAAAAATGCCGTTTATATAAATATTGACAAGGCCAGCAGGAGTTACTGAGATATTGAAAGCATAGAGAAGACCTGTGGCTATTCTTGCACAGAACATTTAAGATAGCAGCAAGCATCAAACCCAAGTTGTCAAAACAAACTGTTTGTATCTGGAGTATACAAGGATGAATCAACGTTATTGCCATGAAGATATGCTAAATTAATCTCAGATGCAAAACCAAAGACTGTCAGTAACCTGAGCTTTCGCTGAAACTTCCCCTAGATTATCAGCTACAGCAAAACTCTGGTGTATGGCAGACTGCCAAGACAATGACAATGTCAACATCTTGTGGAATAAAGAGCAAAGAAAAAAGAAAACACTTTGAGACAACAAACCAGAAGTCTTACAGTTGTTGCTAGATATGCAGCAAGACTTATTGATTTTGCAATGTTAGCTGCTGTTGCGAGAAGCAGAAAATACTGTGGAAACATCGGAGTCAGCAACTCGACACCAATGCTCAAGCTGAACAAGATAGATGTCGAGAACCTAACCCTCTGCATATAAGAGATAACACATGATTGAACACATGTTCTAATTAAGTAAACCAAAAAATTTGAATTCTAGAGCTAAAGGACACTCATACTTTTAAGTTGGTGTCAAATGCAAAACCAAGGCTGGCACTGTATATGCACCTACTCAGTCGTCCAAGTCCATCCTTTAGAACCCAGTTTAATGCAGCAGCTGATGTTAGCGACCGAGAAGACCCAATTCCAATGGCCCGGAACATTGCCTGAAATTAATCAATCATCCACCCCATAAGAATCATCCCATGGAACAGCTGGAGGGTACCTGATAGCGATTGGTGATTATGCAATATACAGACCCATCAGCTCGAGTTACTGACCATAGTGTCACAATCTGGCTTGGAATTGGATGATGAACATTGAAGTATAGTAACCCAAAGGAACATGAATGTATGTATGTGTATATGTAAGATATTACTGACTAGAAAGCTAGAACTTGTCAATAAAGAATACTCGCAATCGATTGGCATACTAGATCAAAAGCAAGAGCACAGCATCCGGCTCACCGAACGAGCTGTAAGGCAGTTGCCACAGCCACTAAATACAATTGCAGTTATCCACCATGGGCCCAAAGCCCGACCACAGGAAACAAACCCAACACAACTGCCATGGCCGAGATACAGACACATCAACCACCTATCACCACGCTACCAGGAAAGGAATTCTAATGAAAAAGGAAGGAAACTTGGCAGCTACAAAAACAAAAGGAGCAGAAACAATCAGCAGGCGAAGCAAAACTCCACCTGGGTGGCCAGGACATGGAGCGCGGAGCTGAAGACCCTATGCAAGAACTTCCACCTCAGGTAATCCACGTAGTTCCTTTGCACCTGCCGGGGAACGAATAGATTACGGACGGCTGAGAAGGACACTTGACACAACCGTCGTAACTCGTCCATGAACAACACCGCCGAGAGATCATCGCCGAACAAATTCCTTTCTTCCCGATCGAAAGGGAGCAAATGGAGGTGGGCCCCATCCCAGCAGTAGCGGGAAGCCCTTCCGGCTCTGCGGATGACGACGGGGAGGGACTGAAGAGGCGGCGGTGGCGCAGGGGAATGGTGATGGTGGATGAGAAGCTTGAGGTTAGAGACAGATGGGAGGGGTTGTTTAGAGGGAGAGGGAGAGGGAGAAATTGGAGGGTCTAGATTCGCGGGCAACTTCTTCCATGGGACGGAGAGGGGAGAGTGGGAAGGCGAGGGGAGAGAGGATTGCATGAGAAGAAGAGGATTTGGTTGGGTTGGAATGGAATGGGGATGCGATGTGCTGTTTCCGCCAACCAAGCACTTCTCTCTCTCTCTGTCTCTGCGCTACGGAACGCAGCCAAGGAGCTTAACTAAAAGGGGCTGAGGGTTTCAAAGGCCAATCGACCGCGCGCTTTTCCCTTTCTGTTAGTAATTTGGATTTTTATATCAGAGGCCCAGCACGGATGCTCAGCTACCATCGCTTTACGGGACGAGACTGCGCGAGACGGGATTCGAATCCCTGACCGTAGGCTACGTCAGCCATGTATGACGCCAACTGCGCTAGCGGGGCTTACGATACTTGGGATTTAGTAGTAGTCAGGGGTGCCGAACCCGTAGAACCGAAGTCAGATTTTCCATTTTATATTTATTATAAAATATATTATATACATATTATTTAAATAATATTATTTTATAGTCTTCATATTTTATGTTATTATATTCATATTTAAATATATGTTTAACATATTGTAATTTTATTATAAATAAAGTATATTATTTTCATTTATATTTATTTTTTATTTATATCATTTACTTTTATACTCATTAATTTTCTTCCTTTATCTTATTTTTTATTTTAAATTTTTTCTAAAAATATTCTTTATATTACTATTTTTTAAAAATATATAGTTTGATTATATATTATCATGTTTAATTACATAATTTATTATTATTATTTATTCATATGAAATTCTAAACTTATCATTTTTAAATAAAATATAAATTTATCAATATAAATTTCAACCCAAACTTGATTTTTAAAAATAGGGTTAGGATTTAAGTTTTACAAATAGAGTTAGGGTTAGAGTTATGGTTAATGTTTTATAAAGAGGGTTAAGGTCGAGGTCGAGGTGAACCTGAGTTTTGTAAGCTCGAGTTGTAACCATGCTTGGGATTTTAGTGTTATGTGATTTACACATCAAATAGTTAAATAGTTTGCTACTCACGAAAAATATGTAAGTGTGTGCATTGGTTTGATGCGAGGATCCGTGAGAAAGTCTATTCTATGAATTGGGGATTGCACCCTTCCACAGCTGACTGATGAACTGACAATTAATTTCTCGTAAAACAGATGAATACACGGTTTCTTCATGGGCTACCTTGATGCATGCATAATTTATACACGGGTGAAGACTTGTAATGTTTTCAGGGTGTTTGGTAATGAATAAAATTTTTGATGAAAAATTTTATAGAATAAAAGTTGTCAAATGATGTGATATGATAGAAATAATAATAAGTAGTAAAGAGGATAAAGTTAAAATACATAGGTTAGTTATGTGGATAGTTGTGTACAAATGATTGAAAAGTAGGATAATTATATAGGAAAAAATAATTAAAAAATATGATAGTTGTAAGGAGTGAAAAGTTTTAAATTTAAAAGTTTTAACTTAACATTTTCTATCAATAATCAAACACACCCTTAGTATCTTGTATTTTGCACAGTAATTCCTACGGGAGAGTTGTAAAATGAATGTGCAAGAGTAGATTTACGTTCCAATGCATCTAAATGCATTGAATGCACATGGGGTGCGAAATTCATTAAAAATTTTTTATATAAAATTGTCAATTTAAGTGTGTATAACTTGATATTAAGTTTTACCTTTTTGAAGATTTTTATATATTTTTATTTTCAATAATGGGGTTTTAGTCATTTTTACCCCTGTATTTTTAAAATAATAAATATCATCTTAAAAAATGGTAAAACTTTATTTATATATTAAATATATAAATTAATAATTTTAAAATAAACTCAAAGAATAGTCTTGCACCCGAATGCATTAAAGCATTACTCGCTAGAGTACACATCTATTTTGTTTAAGTATCGTTGAGAGTGCTTATATGATAAGAGTAATTAGAGATTTAATAAAGCCTTTGAGAAAAGCTTGGCAAGAGATGAAGGAGCCATTGTATGGTTCTTCAGGTGCGTTAACGGGGTTTGTTAGATAGCAGGTTGTCAAAGTATTTTGATTGTGAAGTGCCTGAGACATCTTGAAGATAGACACCGAGTTATTTTATTTGTATTTTTGTAATTTGTCTGTGATAGTGGACTCGTATCTTTCTCTCTCATAGTTTTTGAAAAGTTTTTTATATAGGGTGTGTTTGGCAATTTGAAAAAGTTGTCAACTTAAAACTTTTCAATCTAAAACTTTTCACTCTTCATAACTACT
>JAXCLR010000063.1:62722550-62746550 GCA_035584095.1 Annona squamosa | reverse complement strand
GATCAGGGGTGCGCTCGAAAGGATGGACAATAATGAGAAAAATAAAATTATTGATATATGTTTTTCAAGAAATAAAAATTTTCCATCGACATAATCAAAGCTAAGAAAAATGAGTTATGTTTTTGGTTGAACTTGATGCAAGACAACAATTTCTTATCTACGACCGCATCTATATATATATCATCACCGATCATACATATTATCTAGAACTAGAAGCGGAAATTCGACCTCCAATTAAGTACAGAAATAAAAGAAAAACCACAAGCCCTTCATTATACAGACGTTTACATAGGTCTCCTGTCCATCATCGCCATCATTAGTACCATCGCGTCTATCTACCAAGGCGAAAACCGGTCCATGAGCATGAAGACGGTGGCCTCGTCCGGAAACGTCTCCACGACCGGTCCTTTCTCGGCTTGGCTCTCAGACGACGAAGCCGTAGGCTGACGGCGCGGAAGCACTAGCAGAGTCGTCTCATGCTTCGCCTTCACAACGCCGGCGTCGTTGCTGCTGGACGCCGTCGACGTGGTCTGGAGCCTCTCGCGCAGCTTCGCAAGCTCGCTCGTCCAGATATCCACTAACGCTGACATGAATTGCTGCAAGTTTGTAGTTGCCGTCTCCAATTCTCAGTCGTTTTTTGGGAGCTTTCTTTCTCTGGCCCCGGGGACGGAGAGTGGTCTAATTTATATTATATGCACAATTAATTAATTAATTACCGAGTACCGTGACTGGGAAGATGGAGAGAGAAAACAGTGGGTTCACCCAGTTTTTGTTTTTTCTTTCACTCGAAACCAGTTGCTAGTAAGGGACGTAAAATATCATATAACACATGGAAGAGCATTTATTTACGTAGCTCTCTTAAATTTATTATTATTCTTTTATATTTGATATGAAATTCAATCCATTCATTATATTTACTATCATTTATTTATTTATCAGATCAAGTTTCATTCAAATCAAATTTGTCTATGGATCATATTTATTCAAAAATAAGTATATTCATATATAAATTAGCAAAAATACTTAAATCTATTCGAGTATTTATTAGAATATAATAATATTTTATAGAATCAATTTATCCACATATAAATAATATTTAGATGGTTTAGATGTTAAAAATACGATTTTAAAATTAAAATTTAATATTTAATTATTTTATTATCGTAATTTTATACGTTTATGGATAAAATCCATGTACATATACAGTCATATTAAAAAATGAAATAGTTTTCAAGACACTCTAAAAGATGCTTAATATAACATGTGAAGTAGATTTTCTATCGATTACCAAAATATTCAAATTAAAAAAAAAATTAGGCAAAAAAATGCTTTTATACCAGCATACCAAAATAAAATGAAACTGGGTGCCAGCTCATTACATCAGCTGCGCCGAACTTGAAAACCGGTGCGGTCCTCGCCCACGACCTCGACCCTGAAATTGGACAACGGACTTATCCGAATACAAATGTCACCTTCCGAGTTCTGGAATTGGATATGTCATATGTCGTCTTTCACACGGTCACTAGCCACTTCCTCATCTTCGCGCTCTCTCCCAGCTTATCTATACATAAATTTTTTTTTCCCTGCGCATCCCCCGTAAATTAATTGTGTGACTGTCGGCTCAATTTAAAATTTTTTTTATACATGTATGTGAAAATGGGATCTTTCCTTTAAATTTGATAAAAGTTTGAATTTTTATTTTTATTTTAAAAAATCAAAATACATATATATTCACATCCTCAGTTTCGATTTTCAATAATTAATAATAATAATAATAATATATCGAATTAATTCAAAAAATTATCAAAGTAGAATTGAAGATCTTAGTAGAGCTTACAACATGTATATAAAGAAAAAAACTAACAATATTTTTTTGGACTGCCTTAAATCTCCGATTTACAGGGGACAGGCCATTTACAGTAGACCATGAGTTTGCATTTTTCTGAACTTTTGAAATTTATTAATTTTCATTTATTATATTTTTAACTTTTTAAAATGTTATTAGAGCATATGTATTTAGGGCCATGTTCGTTTGGAAATTGGAACCGGTTTCACAAAAAACTTCAAAATGGAGCTGTTTCAAGTGATGAGTCCCACTTGCAATTATTTGACGAAATTTATTTAGGACATCGTCTTTGGTTAGGAATATACTAATTTTATTTGTGGATTACAAAATAAATATCAAAGATTCAGAATACATATAGGCCAGTTCAAATTTTCATACAGGATGTGTGTATATATATATATATAACCGACAAGTTAAATTTTCTGACTAAATTAGAGTTTAACTATTACTGTATGTTTAATTAAAAAAAAAACTGTTACTGTATGTTAAATGAATAATAATACATAAAATAGATGAATAGATTCCATCGAGTGGTGCAAGCGGGGCCGGTGCCATATTTTCTCATCGTGGACTCGGTTCGAAGCGAGTAATATTGCGCATATCTTATGTTTCTTTTCAGTTGCACGCTAATATTGGTATTTTATATACGGGTACCACGGCTTGAAATGTAATTGAATTATTTGCATGTATATGGAAAAAGGGTTTTGGGTGGAGTTGTTTATATTAGACATATTAACTCCTCAAGAGTTTCCAATCCAGTATCCAGCTCACTGAGATTGATTGGCTGCCTAAGCGAAATAGGGCCATTTAATTTTTAAAACTAATACATTTGATGATAATACGCTTTTAATTTTGTTTATTTGTTGACTACCGAAACCGTAAGCTCAAATAATAAAAAATAAGACGCTAATTGTAGTCCAGAATAAACAGACAGACAGTTGTAGACTCGTGTATATAGCGCGGCTGTTTTCGCTGTTGAAGTTGTTATGGAATCCTTTATGAACCCTGTCAAATTATCTATATCGATATCTACTTTGTTAAATATATTTGATAAGGAAATAAACAAAAAAGTTTTTCATCGGTTAGAAATGGACAATTCTATCATCTTTTTGTAATTTGTACATATATTAATTCATTTATTTGACAGTAGACTTCTACATCCTCAACACCAAATGCGTTTGCCATCAGTATAATTCGCTTGGGCCCTAAAATAAATAGTGGAGGCAAGTTTTTTTGCCAGCATGAGGGAGGGAGGGAGGGAGGGAGAGCCAGTCCATTTCTTGATTTATGATCAACTAACAGCTCAGTTGAATGGGTAAAATCAAACGACATTGCAGCTTCGATCCGAAACGGCAGCTTTTGTATTGGGAATTGAAGTTATCAGATAGAGAGCATCAAACCCAAGGAGCTACCCGAGATTTCAAGGGTATTAAAGCCACCAGATTGAGAGCATCAAAACAAGGGGTTATAGAGGATTTCAAATCCAACTACAAAACATATATATGAAGCCCCAGATTGTTCTTCGATGTAGCCAGCTAGCTAAACATAGATATTAAATTAGGGGCTGAAGCATTCCATGAACATGGAAATTGCAGCGTCCGAGTAGAGTAGCCTCAGGTTGGGTACAGGTCGAACGGCCGTAGTGACGGATGCGTCCTTTCTTGCCACCGCCAGCTTGTCGGCCTCCGCCACTCCATGGCTGGAACCGCCACTGAAAATGCTCTGGCTCTTCTCCCTCAACTTGTTGAGTTCGGTCGTGCACATGTCCACCAACCTAGACATTGCTGCTGCTTCCTTCTTCAAATGCAAAATGCAAAATGCAAATATATCTGTTTTATATATATAGATAGATAAGGGACTTTTCTTTGATACTCGGGGAAGTGAGTGTTGCTAATCTTGTGAATTTCCAAGGCGGGAATGTGCGATTTAACAATGCACACGAGGATCATATATACAACCGACGCGGCGAACTGTCCAACAAAACATGAAAACAATGGGTAAAGCGTCCGCAGGTTCTTCACGCTGGCGGCTGCGGAATCTGCGGACGCGGACCTGTCTCCGTGTGCTTTGGCTGCTGGCTTTGCGAAAACCGCAACTCGCATCCGATTTCATTGGGACTTGGGTACTTCGAAGCTACAATACTATGGCCTGATTTTAACACTGCTTGGGATGGAGTTTAATATTAGTACCTTAGACATCAATTTAGCATGGTGCAAGATTACGATCCTGTTTTATAATTTTATTTATTTTCTTTTATTTTATATATCATGTCACTTACCTTGTGCAGCTGCGGGACAACTCTAAGAAAAGGATAACAAGGCAAATTACCCTCATCGATTTCGACCTACTAACTTACACACTCCTAACTCATTCAGGTCAACCATTTGGTTATCAAAGTAGTAACAGATTTTGTTATATAATTTTGATTGAAGGGAACTGAATGGATATTCTACGGTTTGCTAGTCCACACTTTCGAGTTTATGTCTTTTTTTCAACCTCTAAAGAACCCAATGAATGCTATAGCATTTTAGCCATAAAGCTTATCAAGTTCCTCATACTGCTGCTCTATAGTGCATCGACGGCCGGAGTCATTCCTAGATCTGTATGGTCAGGCAGAAAAGAAATGATATCGACAGGATAGGGATTAATTTCCATCATAGAGTGAGTAAAGATAAAATTAGCTGTTTTGTTCAACGGGAGATAAAATTAGCTTTTTGATAATGCTGATAAAAGAAGTTCCCGCCGTCCAAAGGAAGCTTTCACTCTGGGCGGTGAGATGGGGGATCACACATCCCAATGCCTCGAAACAAGAGGGAACGAAGTGATCAGGTTCAGTCAAAGAATAACAAATTAAGATTGCGCCCTAATGACATAGCATCAATCGGAAATGATTAGGTAATGTCATATATACAGACTCGAATTCCCATTCTGACGTGGGAGTAATGGATATACAATATATATACATATATATACAAACCAAAAAAAAAAAAACATTTATGCAATGGGCCATCAAATCCACGGTGTCCATCCCTCATACATGTTACACAGGTTGTCTATGCTTGTGGCTTGCTTAAGGAGATGGTCCACTTGCTCTGAAATAGTCGTTTCCCTGCAGATTTTCAAAAATGAAGAACAAGGAAAAATCAAAATGGTAAAAGCAGGGTACCAAAAACCAAGATCCACGAAAGGAACTCGCAAGATTCTATTTCAATGTCATAAGAAGGACTAGCACCTTTTCTCTTCGATGTCTCGTCCATCCAGTTTCATCTCTACTCTCCTCAGTACAGATAAAGCATAAGCATTTTTACCTGCCAAGCGGAAACCCGCAAAATAAACAAACAATCAAGCCAACAAAATTTAAGGCCCTCTTCTTTGTCTCTTTCATAGAACTTTGCTATTATGAACTGGAAAAAAAGAAAAAAACATATATAGCCTGCTAGAAACAATCCGGATACCAGATGCATGCATGACTTAATCAATTTTACTATAAAAAATTATTCATTTGAAAACAACACAAGAGAAATGGATCCACATCTTACCCCTAGGAGTTCGGGTCACCGAATCTGTATGTGCATTAAGATTCAAGCTTTGTCCCTTTGTGTTATTTGAACTAAACACTTCATTTTTGCTATCCGATAAGTTGACCTCCTCTACAACTGCTTTAGGCTCATAATGTAATAGTTTAGAAAAGTCACCTACTTCATTTGACGATGATGAACCTTGAAAACGTTTGCTTGGATCATATGCAACCACACCATCTGAAATACCTCCAACATTTCCATCTTTCGTATTATCATCATGCAGATTCTCAGTTAGTGAACTTTGATGGACATCAGTGTTAGATGATAGAGTCAATTTTGAAATTTGTAAGGCCTCTTCACCACCATCAACGTAAACCCATTCTCTGAAATTTTTACAACTCCTAGAATTATCAGTAGTACTTTCTCCTGTCGAAGTAACACTAGACTGAGTACTGCTACTGTAGATACTGTTAGGAGGAGAAATCCACCATTCATCTTGGGAAGAAAACCTATCCACGCATTTTAACTCTCCACACCTTGTTTCATTGCCTCCTGAGAAGAATGCGTTCTCCTTGTCAAACAAAACGACGTCATCTGCCAGTTCTGACCGTGATAATGCAATCTCCTGTGACCTCACTACCTCACTATCTCCAAGGCCTTCAAGTGCCTGCAGGTCCAAAGTTATCCAAAATTTTATCATTCCTGATTATGATTAAATATGAAGCTACAGGAAGGACAACTGGAAAGCAATCTTAGGGAGTTAGAAGAATGAAAACCAGTAATCGGGACTAAGTAGGTTTGCATGAACATATCTACAGAAAAAGCTGAAATGCCAAGCTGCAAGTTCTCAGCATGCACAGTAAAAAAATGGTTATCCAAGGTGATGCTCTGGCTGGGTGTGCAGTGCTAAACTGAGTTTAAAAAAAGAAAAAAGTGCATTTCAAGATTATGATCATTGTCATAGTGACTCGTAAGCTCCTAGTATACTGTCATCAATGGAGTGGGCTAGCTGTGCTTGTCATCTCCTCTTTCCTGATGCGAGCTACCGCCATATTTCATTTGAATATCTGTACATAACTATAAAAACATCAAATCAATTTTAATTCAACTGAGCTTAACATTTTTTTTGGGAAGAACTACAGGGAAAATAAAAATTTTTGTGACGAAGTTTGCTTTCAACATGTATTAGATATACCATCACTATAATCATCATCATCATTATCATGATTTTTATAATCAAAATCGCATCCCAGATGCTATCAACTATGTAGAGCCCCATTCATGATAATTATGACCCTTATTATAAGCTAAGCTACAGGGCAGAAACCAAGATATGCATTTCAGGGACCGCCACAATGGGTAAATATTAAAAACTGGACTAATTGTGATGAAAAGTTAAGTAAGAGACAATGCTTAAGCAGAAGAAGGTGAATATAGTGATGAAATTACTTTGTGGAGATTTCCGGCATGAATACTTGCACTTCGTGCAAGCCTGGTCACCAGGGCATGGAGTTCTTTCACAGAATATGTAAGTGACGGCACCAATGGTTTTAAAGCCTGACAGACTTCCCTGAGCCTCAAACAATAAGACCGGTAGAGGGCCTGTCCATGCATGGGAGAGATTTCCATTTCACTCTCTCTTTCTCTGGAAATTGCATCCTCCATGGCAGCTACATCTTTTGATAGCATTGACTCAAGTGGGAGGAGGATCATGCTTGCCTGCAAAAATTGAAAAAAAAAAAAAAAAAACAAAAAAAAAAAAAAAAAAAAAAAAAAAAAAAAAAAATAGTTTCAAGTTTTTAAGCAATTTCAAAGTAAATTAAACAAACCTTTTGGTATTTTTTTTTTAAAAAAAAAAGAGAAAAAAAAAAGAACAAACCTTGGAAAGATCTTCCATGAGGGCAGCATGCATTGCGGCAGCATCTTTTCCCAACGTATAAACATCATGTAGCCCCTTGGTTATTGCCAGAACCTAGAGAAAAATAGTCCATAATCAACTGAACTGAACACAAGGGTAATTTGTGTTGGGGCATGAAGCAGATATACAGGAAAGTTCTAGATGCTTGAATATTAAAAATCTCTGTCATCAAAAAGCTTTTGCCCACCCAAGGTGGGTCAGCTGTGTAGTTCTGTTACACCATTCTTTCAGTCTTGAGTAAAGTGTTCGTTAAGTCCATGCTTGACTATTGAAAATAGGATGAGAAAATGAAGACATCCTACCTGCTGTAACTGAAATGAGATAAAACTAGTTTTCTGCTGCCTATCAGACTGATCCTCTTATTTAGAACATGTTAATTTGTGCCCACATGCTGTGTTCGGGTCACAATAAGAGCTAAATTTTGGACCAGATGTCCGTATCAGTAACTGAAAAGATATCTCAGGTTCAATTTTATCTATAAATTCAGCTTCACTTAGTGATTTGTATCTCTGTTACTGTTACTGATTCAAAACATCTGAATTCCAGGAGCATATAGTCAGCTTCATACCTCCTCAAGCATTGATCCACATTCGGAAGTCAAAGATGTGTGCCCCCTTGTAACACGGCCAAAAGCTGACAATGACAAGTTGGATTCATATGCATGCTTCTGCATGGCTGAAAAGACGCCTTGTAGATCACCTGCAACCAATTTTTAGCAGTATGTCATGTGCTTCTAGGTACTAGGTAAACATCGAAATTGAATTCATTCATGCATTTGTATGCTTGAGCATTGGAATGCCCCAAAGAGGAAGATTCCTAGTTTTGTGCCAAGGGTTGACCAGAAAGAATACAGTCTAACCTGAAGCTGTTTTTGCTTTTACAGAGGCGACACATAATTCATTGGTTGCAGAAAACAAGCTATTTGTGGCAGCTTCCATGCTGCTCTGGGCTAGCTTCCATTCTTGTTCAGCACCTGATTACCAAAAATAAAAAATAAAAAATAAAAAATAAAAAATAAAAATAATCACAAACCCATATCTATCTATCTATGGCCCACATAAGTTTCTGAACATGCCAATCACGCTCCCAAGTGGAGCAAGTGCCTCCTTATTCAGAATGTTTTTTGCGAGGCCATCATGGTGGGTCCAAATATTGAAACACCTTCACTTGATAATGCTCTCTCAACTACGTGTTCCAGACAAATTGCCATACACATAAAGACAGGAAGATACGTTGCTTCCAAAAAAAAAAAAAAAAGGAGAAAAAACAAAAACAAAGGAAGATACAAATTTAGACTCACATGTAAAAGAGTGATAAGCAACATCTAGTCTTGTCAGGACGCTCAAGTAAGATTGCTGCCATGTTCTCCCGTCACTAGGATTCCTTCCAGAAGATATTTCCCCTGGTATCCGGAAAAGACCATCTCTGGATGCTTCAAACTCCATCACGGATGTACATATCTTCATAATTTCTGATGCTTGCTCTTTAGCAGCCCAAAGTAGTTGTCTACGTCTCATTAGATGATCATGGAATTCAGATGGAATTCCTGAGTTCTTGGCTGAGGCATTGCTGGTACTGGGGCCTGCACAAGCCCATCCCATGGCTCTCTCAAGCTGCCCTTCTGCTGACATAGAAGTCCTCTCACAGGCTTGGAGACCCTCCACTGATTTTGCTATCGTAGTCATAGCAGACTGTAAATTTTCCAACAATTTAGATCTATTGAGGTTGAGGATTATGGGGGTTGACTTATCATCCCCAAGAAAATTTGGCAATATGGCCTGGTTTTTCCGTAAATATGACAATGAAAGATCATGCAACCATTCCATCTGAACTATTTCTAAGCTTGTCTTGCGAAGAGTCTCTGTGAGCTCATTCACCTGCCTTTTCATCTGAGAAACTGTAGACCTAGCAGCCCTAGCAGTCTCGTGTGCATCACAGTATTCCTCAAGTCCGCGCTGAACTTTCTTCACAGCTCCAACATCTCTATTTACTTGATCTGTGAAATCTTTTGCTGCTTCTGTCAGTTGTTTAAAGTTCTCATTTTCTTTTTCCAACCGCAGCAAGAGAGCTGGAGCAACACGTTCTTGCAAGTATTGAACCAAACGTTGTTGAAGTTGACATTCGAGCTTCTTCTTCAGGATACTGTAAAGCTGATCGAAACCCAAGTTATGATCAACTGAAGATACATCATGTATGCATGAATCAAGGAAGGAGTCCACAATACTGATTTTCCAAATAAAGAAGGAATGTTTGTTCAATAAGGATGAAAATTTCCATATCAACTCTGACAGTGAATATCCAGATGTCACCATATCTGCTAGATTATGTGCAGTCAATTCGTAGGAAGCATTGTTAACAAAAGAAGATAATGCCTGTTCGATTGATTCTAACTCAGAGAATGGTTTTGCCAGTGTAGCAAGAAGGGCCTTGCTTCTCATGACACGAAGATCACTACCTTGTTCAACACTCGTTAAAGATGAAAAACGCCGTTCAGCGGAAACCAATGCATTTTTTATGTTAGTTTCTCTCCTTGCTAGGGAGGTAGTGTGCATATCTTTCTGGTTCCATGTTTGATGGAGCTGGTCCAGTTGTGCGCGACAACCTTCTTCTTGGGTTGCAAGCTCTTCTGCCTCTTCCCATGACAGGTGATCCCTACCCTTCGAGGCTGCTTCTTCAAGAGCCAATTGCTGCTCCGTAATGCGCCCAACTTTCACAAAGTAGTTTTGCTCAAGTTCTAACAAGGATGCTCGTTCTAGTTCAATCTCAACAAGCTGTTCCAGAGCTGTATCAATAGAACCCCGAATTTGAGAAAGAGACCCAAAGGCATCCATTACTTCTGAATTGTATGAAACAACCAACCTTATAACTTCCGGGAGCACAACTTCCATCATCTGCCCAATCAAGATCCTACATGAAACTATACTGGCCTGAAAAACAGAAGCCCAATTTCCTTGGGGAGGGTATCTTTTCATTCCTGGCTCTGTAACAATGTCAGCTAAATCTACACCAATCAACTGCTGCAATTCATTAATAAATCCTGAAATTAAAGCACATTTCTCTATCTGCCCCTCCAATTCACCAAAAGTAATTCCTATACTAGAGTTTAGATTATCTTCTTCGGACATCCAACCAATCCGATGAGAAGCGTTGCATGAGATGTCAAGCACTTTGCATTTGACCTCATCATACATTGCAGCTGCAGCAATATATAGAACTGACACCATCTTCACCTTCTTCTCCTCAAAATCTCCTTTAAGATCCTTCGACCCCTCATCTTCTTTGCTTGAATAACCTGTAGACTGCATATACTTTGTAAAAGCAGACAGCAACCGGTCCTTGGATTTTGCTTCTGTATCCGATCCAATGGAGCTCACAAGTTCAGAACACTCAGCCTCAACTTTCTGAATATTCATTGCATAATTTTCCATGTTAAGACACAAATCTTCATACCTTTGTCGAATGGTATCTAGATTATTCCCTTGGACCTTTGTAATCAGATCAGCAGCCTGTCTTCTGGCGAGAGCAAGACCATCGGAGGAGAGGTTACTCACTGACTGTTGCAGAACTTGTGCCCAACCATGCACGGGGCTACTTGTAATATAATTTAAGGGAAGGATTCTTTGCAAAGCTAATGCATAAGCCCTTAGTGCAGTTATTGAACAAGAAATTCCACCATCCAACTCCATAATGAGCTGCGAAACTTCTCTATCTAAATCATGGCACTGTGCTTGTGTGGGCTCTGGAACAACTGTCAGTGGGACGCCTGCCACCATTACAGCTGACGTAAGAGAGAAAGATTCTCCTGTACCACTGAGGTCTAACAATGCTTGGACTTCTGGAATTGAACCACCCCTTAATGCATCAAGAACTCTTCCATGTTGCTCTATCCAAATGGCTGCTTCTTGAGCTTTTTCAGCAGTAGAAGCTTTTGCCTGGGCAAACTCACGTGCTTGTACTTCAAAAGAAGTACGAGTTTTTTCTGAGTTATTGGTTGCTTCGGCTACAATTGATTTCGCAGATGTCTCATGAATAAGAAGATTTGCTCTCTCTTGATCAGCACGATAGAATAATGCAGATACTACCTCATATTGGTTTAACACATCTAAAAACCCCTGTTAAAAGTTCACATTTGAACAAGTATCAGACACACAAACATTAGCAATTGACCTAGCAAAACAAAAGAGCAGTGATATCACCTCATACCTCAAGTGCAGATTCAGTGGCAGGTAGCGTGGACAGCAAAAGATCATGATGTTCCTGTCGTACAGACACAGTGTAGAGCCAAGTCATTACCACTGTCATCATTGCTTGTTAGCAGGATATCTTATGAACAGCTAAAAATATATAATAGACATTTCAGGATAACTGCACACTACAAGGCATAGATGGAAGGGTATTCTCTTTTGAAATTAAAGTTATTTGATGTATGCAGAAAATAGTTGAATATGGAGAATTAATGTGGTTCAGTTAGAATCTTACTCCACCAAAGAAAAGAATAATCCACTAATAAAGAAATTTAAAAGCAATTTAATGCAAGCACAAAACAGTTGTTAGGGTTGAGAGCACAATGTAAGCGTACAAATCATAGAGGATTAACATGGTTCGGCTAGAAGCCTGCTCCATTAGAGAAAAAAATAATCCACTAATTAAAGAAACAATTACAACTTTCCTCTTAGAATAACAAATTGCCTTGACGCAATCTCTCTCTCTCTCTCTCTAGGATTCTCCACTGTTTGTCCTCTCATGCTAAACCCATAGACACATCTATGTATAGTTCTCACATCTATGTGTTCACTAATGTGCAATCCCATGTGCATACTCTTATGTGAATTTACATATATATAACCTATACATAGAATATAAGACACAAAATCTGACAATAGTAATACTACCACCACTTGAGGCATTGCACAAATGTCTTCACCCGAAAGGCCTTAACATTGATAAGGTATAAAAGGAGTAAGTTAGATTAAGTTGAGTACTTTGATAAGAACCTCCATATAGGTAGTGTGAACTGTTGGTCAGTTATATTTGTCCTTTGAAATTACACAACATTAAAGAGGAGAAAGATGTACCAATAAAACCTGAGGTCTGCTTTAGAAGTTAATGTTATCGAGAGAGAGAGAGAGAGAGAGAGAGCACCTGTAAAGGAACACGTATTTCTTGCACTCGTGAAGCAAATAAACTCAAACTAACGGCTAACTCCATGCCCTTTCTTTCTTCACCACCAACAACAGCCTCATCATGGCTGTCTCCACGTGTCCACTCTACAAGTGGGTCCCAAACAAAGACTTCCAAGAGCATTAAAATTATGTCTTTATTCTTTCGGAGAATACCAAGAACTGCCTCACAGTTTGCCCTGTAGGTACCCTCGATTCCTGTCAATCCTAGTGCTGTTTCAATCATCTGTGTTAGGCGGAAGGGCACAATCTCAGGGATCTTCAATCTCTGCCCTTTGTCAAAGCAAACATTGTAGTCAATATGGACAACCTCGCCGCTATGGAAGTCAATGAGAATATTATCCAGATGTCTATCCCCTAGACCCAGAATGTGGCCCACCATGCTCATGGCTGCAACGCTACCTGAAAACCTGCAATTGAAAAAAATGTAAAAATAAAATTAAATACTTGGCAGTTATTTTGCTGATAGTATTTAGTTTGGGGTATGGACGCTATGCACCTCTTCATCTTTGAGCTAAAAGCTTTGAATCCTTCACTGGCACACCAGATTTCCTGCAGAAGAAGATGCCTTGGAGTCTCTTTCATAAGCTCCAGGAGAACTTTTCTTTTGACTTCATGAGGCCAGTCTCTTCGTGAGATCACTCGACGTATCCCTTTCTCTTTTAATGCTGGTATGATTTTCCCATAGAACATGTCGCTTGGCCGTGGAACTGGTGGAATGGCAGCATTGTTAACATTGCCAGTACCCATTGTTGATAGCTGTGCTAACTGGACTCGATTCTGCCAAGACTTGAAGATGCTATATATGCTGATGACATTGTCTACCCATTGGATGAGGCCAGCCCGTCCACTAATTGGTGTCACTGAGTAATAACGAATAGCAAGGGAATGACTGCGAGTATCGGCACATGCACACAGAAAATCATTAACAGCTTGTAACAGTTGCATGATTCTAGCATCGAGTCGCAGATCCTCTCGCCCCTTGAGAAGATACGTATACTTATGACCATCTGATCCTAGTATGACAAGTTTTTTAGGTTTTGTTTTGGTTGACAGAATAGAAACTTGGTCACAGAAAGAAGAAATTGTGACAATGCCTTGGAGATCAGCAGTAGGTCCACCAGCAGGATCCAGAACTGATATTTGCTTCTCCAATCCAGGCATTGGAACATCAGTAGATGAGAGCTTTGACAACTGTGGGGCGACATCATGCAAAGAAATTGTTGACTTCCTTTGATGGGCCGCCAAAGATGCAGCAATAGCAGCAAATGGTCGCCATACATCTCCAAGAGCCGCCGCAGATACAGGAGGTGTCTTGAATGTTGAGATAGCTAATTTCAGTTGTTCCCCATACTCCTCATGGAACCATATCTCATGGGCGGTTTCTGGCTTTCGAGATGTGGAAGCAAGACGACGCTCCAAGGCTACAACAATAGGAGCCATCATAGCAGAGTATTTTGCGGAATTGATTTTGCTCTTCTCACTGTTACTTAGAGTGACATTATCTGCAATACGTGCAGCTTCCTCTTTCAGAACATTGATCCGTCTCATGACATCTGAATCACAAAACAGAGTTACTTGTCTGAAGCATGCTCAATAAATAGAGGCTTTCGAACATGATAATCTGCTAAAGAATGGTCCAAATGATCAACCCCTGTTAAACAAATGACCCATAAGAAAACTCATTCAACTTCTCCATGCAACTTCATCCTCTTTGGACAAATGACTCATTCATCAGGTGAACATCAGAAATGGTGGAAGATGTTCGAATAAAATACACACTTTCATAAACCCACTGCACTTTTATGTGTGTCTGGGCCGGACTACCACTCATCTTCCATGTTGGTAACAAAAGGGCAGAGGCAAATTTGGCCTCATGAATGATGTCAGATGTGAAAATGTAATAAGACCAGGGAAGAAATAAAAGAGTAATATGAATATCTGAATGAGAACTCCGATGATATTCCAGCAGGCATGAATTGAATTTATACACTAGCAACATGAGAAAAAGGATTTTCTCATAATTGTGTGAATGAAACCTTCAATCATATTCTAGCAGGAAGGAATTGAATATTCTCACTGGTAACATGAGAAAAAAGATTTGCTCAACTACAACAGTGCTAACCATGGTTGCATGAAATATTCCCTCACTCATGAAGTTCAGAGACAATGCAACAAACAAATTTTTTACAAACACAGACACTGCATGATCTAGTTAATTTCACTAAATCAACCACCTAAGTAGATGAATCCATTACCTGAATGAAGATCTTGAAGTGTGCTCAGCCATTGTTCTTCCCAAAGAACAGTCATTGCTCCTAACTCATTTATCAAAAGTTGCACATCTTGAACTAACTTTGGATAAAGCTTTTCCTGCATTAGACAATGAAATTAGTTCAATGTCGTCTGAGTTCCAAATTTTATAAAATAGAACCGTAGCTACAAACTATATGAGCTAGCAAATTTAAATAAAAATGTTAAGCGAAGAAAAACTAATGCAGAAAAGCAATAGAACAGAAAGGACAAAAAAATAAACAATCTTTAGAAATAATGAACATTAAGCATCTAGAATTGTATAAGTTACATTACCAAACAACTGATTATGTGTTGAAGCTCCTCTGATGGGTCCCCTTCATAAGCATTTACATCAACAAGTGTTGGGTACACAATAGACCATGGAGATAGCTTGGCAAGCATCATCAACAGGCCTTCCACTTGCTTGCGAACCACTTTCTCAGGATGAGAACTTAACCGAGCAAATAATTGGGGTGTGATTTCCTGGATTACAGGAAACAAAGAGTAGTTTATAACAACTCCAGTTATCAATCCTGCAATACATAGTTTGGTGCCCTTTGAGAGGAAACCAGGTCCGCTCACTCCATTCTTATTCATTGAGTTACTGCTAAAACATACAACTAAAGTCATCTGATATTTCTATCTTCTTTTACATTTGAATTATCATCTAATCTTAAATATTCTAGTGGATTATCGTTTCTTTCTCTGATTTCATCATCATTTATTAGAACTCTTTGGTCTCTGTTTTTAATGCATTTAACATGCACTAAGTCTCTGCCTTTTTTTTTTTTATGGAAGTCTTTACCTTTATTTTCTCTTAATTTAGTTAACTAAGTATATCCTTTTCTCCTCATCTAATTCCTAATATGTCATATAATCGTCATAAGCTCTATGTAGCTTTTCTTGATAGTTTATACTGTTGTAAAATTATATTGCTTTTATTAGTCTGCCATCTTTTAAACTTCTCTCATTTGTCATTTATAGTCTTTTCAACAGTCTCATTCCACCACCAAGTTTCCCTTTATAAGGATTTATTATTTTTTTGTACCCTAAAATCTTTTGCCCAACTTTTTAATGCATTCTATTATTCCATTCCACATTGATTCTACTTCATATTCTTTTACGCCCCATTTTCATTCTTCTATCATTCTTTTCTTAAAATGTTCAATATTTTAAAGAGGCATGATCCTATTAGCTTGAACTAAGTAATGCTTTATTTACCCCACATTTTTTTCATAAACTTGTTAATCTAGATGCATTTAATGTATAATCAAATTGTACTATTTTTGGAGATATGTATATATTTTTTTAGATTTTTAAATATAGGGGTATTTTAGCTATTTTTAATGACTAAAAATTATTAAAATAACCTTGGGTTTAAAAAATCTAATATATATATATAGAGAGAGAAAGAGAGAGAAAGAGAGAGAGAAGTGATCTAGGTAGCCCAGGCGAAGCAAATGCCTTACTTAGTCCACCTCAAAAAACTCATTTACATCAATTTTTTTTTGTTTTTTCTTCGTACACTTGTTTATCTAAGTGTATTTAATATATAAACGAAATTTTACCATTTTTGAATATGTGTATATATTTTTTTGAGATTTTTAAACATCCGGGCTAATAGAATCATTCGTCATATATTTATATATATATATATACATCTTCAAAAATGGTCAAACTTGGTTTGTATATTAAGTACATCTAGATTAGCAAATTTATTTTTTAAAAGAAAAAAAAAGAAAAAAAAAAGTTTTTAGTAGGTTTTTTGTCCTAAGTTAGGTAAGTCATTACTCAGCCCAAGCTAATAAGATCATACCTTTATTTTAAAATGATAGTACTTTTAGGTTGTGTCATCTCTCTTTGTGTATATATACGTTCATTACTAACAATGTGTGTTTCGTAGTCTCTCACTTGGAATAACCTTGCACTTACTACATAGGTAGTAGAAATAAATTTATTTAGCTAGAATTGGTCCCACTCTTAAAGGTTATCAAATGTTTGTGTCTTTTTTGAAATAAGGTGTTTGCTGTAACTAAATCAAATGTCATTGCACAAAACACACTACCAAAGTGGAAAGTCATAATGGTGAATCATAAACAAGAACTGCTGAGAAGGGTAAGAGGCGAATTCAGAAAAATTATAAAGATCTCATTGAAATTGAATTATTATATAGAGAAGCCAGATGAATCTCAATATCAAGCATCCCTGAAGTGTCGTAGAAACATGACATTCGGGATCAGTTAGTGTATTTGTCAATCTTTGGATTAATAAGTGATCATTCACAAAATGGTCACATGTGCAATGGATTTGTCCTCTTAATTTTTTTTTCCTTGTGCAAAGAGAGTTATTGCTGTGTGTCGTATTACATTTCTCACCTGCCATGGAAGTAGAGGAACTGTTGCAAGACCTGGTTCAAGGGTATCTCTTAGCTCTACTCCATAGTTGAGGAGAATGTGTAGAACATATAATGTCGCCCTCAGAGTAACATTTCCAGCAATATGCTTTGTGGACTGAAGATTAGAGCTTGTCCTTTGACTCCCTTGAAGAGAAAGAAATTGTAAATATCCATGAGCAGCACACCCAAAGAGAGAGACTCTTCTCTGCCTCAATGACCACCAAATGCCAACCAGCTCATTAATTGAGCACGAGAAGTTGGCCTTTTCCAAGCCAGCATTCACATGGAGGAATGACATCTGCAACTCCGAAGTTAGTCTTGAAGATGGAGATTCGCCGCCAGAACCTTCCACTCCAGGTGCCCCAGCTGCTGCTTCAATCAGATAGACAGCATGCTGCACCAAAGCCTTCAGGGTAGACTCTTTTTTCAAATGCTCAGTGGACCCACCCCAAATAAATTGCTCTTCATCAGCATCTTTCAGATCTTCATAGCTATCAAAAAGCTTCAATATTGTCACTTCCACTCGTGATCTCTCTTCTTCCGTCAGCTGAAACCTGTCTGAAGTAAGTTCAGGAAAAAGTACAGAAGAAAAAGTGCATTCACGAAGAGCACTATCAGGTGATGAAAGGCAGCCTTGAGCCTGGCTATAGCACCAGGAAGCATAAGAAAGCCATGCCTTGCCCATTGTTGGACAAATAACAGAAGAAAGCTTTGTAGCTATACCAATAATTTCCTCAACAATCAGACCAGAGTTCATATTTGTGGTTAAGTAATTGTTGTTGGCGAGGGAAGAACTAGATGGCTTGGACTCTTTGAAATGTTCATGCATCATTGAAAGAATATTCTCCAAATTCCTGCTTGAAGACCGTTGCCTCAGCCAAGTCGCAAGTTTCAAGCTGGCCTTAGCCTTCAGCATGCGATCATTGTCTGAAAACATCTCCGGCGGGGTCTGCATAAAACTGTGAACCATCAACCAGAGTTTCATCAAAGCATCTTCTTGCTTATCCTCGGCATAGAGAAGTAAGATGTCTTCATACTGCAAGTGTTTAGTAAGCAAATTAACGTAGTCTCCTTCAGCACATGACAAAATGTGTTTCTTGAGATATTGGTGTAAACGATGGGCCATCATGAAATTTTTCTGCTTACGAGCCAAGCCAGACAGCTTCTGGCTCAGTTGAAGAGTTATTGGAGAGCTTGGTCTGATAGTTTGATGCACTCGTAAAATCTTCAACCATGGAGCACAGTCTTGATTAACTACATTCATCGGTGACTCCAGAACATGAGACAATGAACTTAAAAGTGTTGGTGTGTGTTTCATGTCACCTTGTCCATCAGTCTTGACAACTTCTTCAAAGGCAAAAATGCAATGAAGCTGGGTGGCAAAAGCAGCAGCCTCAGCCAATCCATCAAGGGGCACAACAGAGAGAGCCTCCTCCAGCATTAACTTTGCCTTTTCTATGTCCTCAGAAACCTTGTCTAGTTTCCCATCCCAATTAAGCATTGCCTGCAAAAGCATCTGTTCACTCCTTTGTAAAGCAAGTCTTGGGTTGAGCGTAAGTTCATTACTGCTTTTAGGAGTCAAATCAAGGTAGCCCCAAGCTGCCTGAGTATCTCCCTCATCAAAACGTGCCAAAGCATGGATTGCATTCATTTCATTCCCAGCTGTTGTCAGAGCACCAGAGTAGCTTCTCCCAGCATGCTTTGCCCGAAGTGCCTGCAGTTCAAGAAGCCATGTTTCCAAAGACTTCCAATCAGAGATTGCTGCATAGCTCTCAATGACTCGTGCAATGGCAAACTGTATGCCTTCTGAGCCCATAGAACTCAGTATTTCCTCAGTCTGGAGAAGCTGTAAAAAGTGGGCAGCAGCTTTTTCGTATTGGCCTTGGGCTTGATAGACTAGTCCAGAGATCCAAGAGAACAATCCCAAGGGTCCAGTATGGCCAGGAATGAGTGAGTTGTCCTCCGCAAACAATGTTGAAAATGTAATTGTTACCCATTTTTCAAGACCAACCAAAGCCTCTGGTTCATGGCTCCTACACAATGCTAAGGACATATGCCTTAGGATACGCAGGACATCTCCTGCAATTCTGGTCCTAAGATTCTGTAGACTGTCTGCTATCTGTGTGCGAGATTTATCCTTCAAGGAAGACACAACTAGATTTCGGAAGTCTTGCAAGCGTAATGTGCAATAATGAACAGTAGCGGAATGGCATTGCAGTGCCAATCCAGCATTCATCATTGGCTCACATATGCGTGCAAACCACTCTTCACATACCTTCTTGTTAGCACGAAAGAACAAGGAACTCTGTCGGGGTGCACATGGTAGAACGGCAGACCCATCATATGCATTGTAGACGTTTTTCTTTAGAGCTTCAACAAAATCCAACAGTAATCGCATGGGCAGCAGGTGAACACTAGAAGATCCTACTATAGTCACATTGCTGTCAATTTGTTCATTATCTACCTGAAGCACATGTGCTATGTCTAAAAGCATCCGCTCTAAAGCTGCAAATGTCTGGGTGGGCCCACCAAGATTTGTTCGTAGTCGAACTGAAACACAGTATCTAGCAGCTTCCTGTATGGCCCACCAAACAGCAGCCAGATTGCTAACTGAACAAATTTTTTCCAATGTGTTGCCATCTATGTTTAAGTCCATCCATAACCCAGATGCGCTAGGACTGCCCATTTCTTCCGACTGGTTGCAGACCAAGTCCTTGGTGGCATGGCAACTAAAAACAAGGCGTTGGATCCATGACTCAAGAGGTATCTTCCACCTCTGTGAAATGTAACTCAAAACAGAAACAAGCGACTGCGAGTGAAATTGCCTGGGTAACTGTTTCCATGCAAAAACTTGCTTCCAGTGCATGCATGGCCTATTGGCTGACCCCATAATGCCATATGCATGAGGAATACCAACTACGTTATCCAAAGCACCACATGTGTAGATTGTTACAGGCATGGCAATTGCAAGCAACCTCACATATGAATTTTTTATAGCAGCTTCTACATCCCCAATTCTTTCTAGGATGGCTTCTGTAAAATGGTACAAGTTTCCAGGATGGATGAGTCCACATAGTAGCAGTAGTTCCAAAACAGCACCAACATGAAACCTTACTTTCAACTCTCTATCGGATGATGCATCCAAAACTGAGAGAAGCAGAGTACTAGTACTAGTAGCATTCCTCATTGTCTCACAGGTAAAATTGGGTGAAACCATCTCCCTATTAATATTAGCAACAGATGTGCAAATGCTACGGATCCATTCTAGGGCTTCTACTTTGACAGAAAGTGGAGAAGAAGCATCTAGCGCCCTAACAATGTGTGCACTATACTTCCTCAAATACTCAGCAATAACAAAAGAATTCCTTTTTCCGGAATCGGTATAAGCAGTAGGAGAACAAACCTCCCAAGAAATTTTATTCATGCCCACTTTACTTAGTAGCTCAACTTCACTGAGTTTCTGCAATATCCTCAAGACATGAACTTGCAAATCTATGCTGCCTTGAATGGGAAGCTCAAAAGGATTCAATTTCTCCAAAATGAAAGACGCAAGTTTGACTGATCTCTCATGACGAGATATAGCAAAATCCCCTTCGTCAAGAACTTTCCCACTGGTACTTGAGCAAGCACAAATAAGCAACATTTTCAAATCAAACTTAAACAATGCGACCAACTCGACATCTGTGTAAACTTCACCATTTGAAAGATCCTCGTCAGAATTATCTCTTACATTTGATGCAGATTTGCATTGTTTTCCAACCATGCCTTTCAATAAGCTCAGCTCATCAATCATAGAAGAAATAGCCTGACCAACAATTCTGCCACATTCATGTTGGAGCACAAAAAGGTATGTAGCAGCTACACATCCAGTCACAAGGTGATTTGGATGCAAACGCAGCTGCGACAAAGGTGAATTTAACAGCAGTAACTTCTGCACAGATAATGGGGAGAGACCAAACTTTTGAAGAGATAACAATTGGAGGTTTGTTTTTAGTACCCCATGCACCTGGGAAGATGAAACCTTGCGCAGTCCCACAGTAGGCAAAGCACTGTCCTCTTGTAAGCATTGAAACAAGATATCCATCACATCAGAGTAAAAGGGACCAAGCTTTTCAGAAAGTATTTCAGACAAAAGAAGCAAACATCCCCAAAAGTCTCCAACCCACTTTGACCACCCAAATTTCTTACCGACTACAGAGAGGCATGCCAAAAACTGAGGAAGCATCCCACTAAGGGGATCTTGGATTTGCTCAAGCAGATTCATTTCCAGCATTCCAGATGCAGTCACCTGCAAAATTGTAGAGAAACATGACAGCAAAGCGAGCAATCTCCGGAGCTGTTTTGGGGTTCCCATACTGCTATCCTGAAGCAGAACCTCCATGTCACCCAAAAACTTTGACAGTAATCCCAGTGAGAACTGTAAATTATTCAACCAGTGCTTTTGGAACTGCAAGAAACTATGCATTATAATGTTTCTATCTGATTCTGAAAGGTCTGGCACTAATGCCCATCCGAGAAGCAGGTCAATAATATCGACAAAATGGGGCTGGAAGCACCTGTCAAATTTCAAAGATATTAAAGTCAAGAGACTGAGAAGTCGACGGAGTTGACTCAAGGAGGTTCTCTCATCCTCGAGAAGTTCCTGACAGGCTTTGAGAATGGGCAATGCATATCCCTCAAGTCCAACACCCTCCCCAATACTAAGAAATTCCTTAAGTGCTTCCAATGCCAACTCATTGGTCTCATCTCCAACATCAACATCTCTTAGCAGTGGTAAAGCCCAAGCAATGAATTGATCCACGACGCTAACTGTTATAGAATGGCTTTGCTGTCCATTTGATGCCAATTGCCCAGAACATAAAACAGCACAGAGTGCACCATATGCAATTGCAGTTGTGCGTCTCACTGAGTATGACCTGCAAATAATCTTTAGGTAGTCATGACTTATTCAAAGCCACTTTTCATATGATCGAAAGAAGCAAAAGTTTAGTGGTGGAACTACATAAGCCCAAATAACGTTTTGTGTCTCCTGTAAGATGTAATTTTGACTTGCTCTCATGGTATATCTTCAAACGCATCCCACAATCCAGATTAATCAGTCAAATAGGGTTTGTGCACATAATTTGTTCAGGTTTCTTCCTGCACACTGCTACTTTCCTCTTGGAAGAAACATCCACTCGATTCGAGAAAACATAGGATGCAGATCTATAACTTTCTCCAACTAGACAAAGTTATAGTACCAAGCTGAGGATTAGAAAAGCCTTTGGATTGCTTTACCAGCCATATTGAAATCTACATGTGACAACAACAAAACCTACCAGAAGTGATTACTTGTAGTATTTTCTAGTACTTTTGTTAGGATCATCATTGGTTGATATTTCCTCAAGTTTTTAAGCTTCTCATTCCGAACATGACGCCATCTTCTTCTTCTTCTTCTTTTTTTTTTTTTTTTTTTTTGTTTTAACATTTGTGTTGAACAGGAGGACGTGCACCCATATATAGCAAACCTAGAATTTTTTCGTGTGTGTATGTACTGTGGCACTGGCCATGCTCGATTTGTGATCTCTAAAACTAAATTGTATCAGTCCAAATGTAATTTCATCGCCAAGCACAAGGATGCTCCACCTACCAAATCATTATTTTCTGTACTTCCACATTGGATCTGAGCAAGAAAGACCAATTTTCATTGACGGATACATCCTATCCAACAAAAGCACAAACCCAAATCCTGAATTTTTGGCATTTCCTTTCTCCCATGGCACCGAACATCGCAATTCCCATTGACCTAAGCATCTATATCTCAATCTACATATTCCTACGGGCTATGAAACCGAGACGCCTAGTCTACCTTTATCCTATAAATGCCGCTAAATGTCAACTGACGAAGAAATTCTCAAGCGAACTGAAAAAGAAGAGGAGTCGAATTACAGTTTCACTCAAAGACATCTGAATTCCAAGCGCAAAAGGATCAGAGGTCGAAAGTGGAGAGAGAGAGAGAGAGAGAGAGAGAGAGAGAGATCGTACTGGTCAGAGAGGAGCTGAGAGAAACCCTGGGAGAGGAAGGAGGCAGAGTGGGAGATTAGAAGGGAGTTAGGTGGGAAAAGAATGGCTCGGTGGAGTGAGCTGAGAGCAGCAAGACGGGATGACTCGTCTTCTGCGGAATCATCTTTGGGAAGCACGGCAGACAGAAGCGATACCAGCTGCTGCTGGTGATGCAGTCCTTGCATTTTGCATATTCTCACCTTCCCGCAGTCCAACTCACACACAGGCAGTGTACGCCAGCTCTCCCGGTCGCGGAGGGACGAAATACAGGAGGATGGTGGCAGTTCTCTCCGCCGCAACACCTGTAAAACGGTCTGCTCCCTCCATTTACGCGGGCTTAAGCTGTATGTTTTCGTAGCCCGGCCCAAATTTACACCACCCCAGGCATCACTCGCAAGATGTAGCTTGGCTGCCCTTTGAAATCTTCCCCAGCTCAAGTGCAACTTAAGTCGGGTTAACTTTACCAACCAAAAATTTTATTTTATTTTATTTTATTTTTTTTTAAAAAAGAGTAGTCGAGTTAACCCAAAGTCGCCCGAACTACACCCAAATGAACTAGTGGGCCGTTGTATAAGTTAAGATTTAAAACCCGGATGAATGTACCGAAAAATTTAAAACAGGAAGAATGCAATGTAACCAATATAATAGGATAAAGGATTAAAAAAAATAGTAAAAATAAACAGGATTATTACATAGAAACTGTAGCACCCGCTGTGAGCGCTACGGTGGGCTCGGAATGGGTTTCCCGGGCCTTAGAGATGTGGATCGTGTTGAATGGCAACGTGGGCTTAGATTTCCTGCAT
>JAXCLR010000063.1:62704243-62719461 GCA_035584095.1 Annona squamosa | reverse complement strand
CTTGTGCTTCGTTCTCCTGAGGTGCACCAGATGTGGTGGGGTAATCCCCCTCAGGCTATTTTTGGGAAATTATGTACAGACAATTTTTTGGAAATGAATTGCTCGGACTACCCTATATCTAACCCCTTTTATATCGAGAGGGGGTAGAGATAAGGTTCTCCTTTACATAAAAAAAAAAAGATTCAATAATAATACATGTGATGCTAAATACAATACATAAAGTAGATTTTTCGTAGATTTGTAGATTTTTTATCAAGCATGTAGATGTTAAAAATAAAGAGAATTATATTTCATAGAAGCGTCCCTGAAACCGTATACATTGTTAAGGTTTGGGTGCACTAGAACTTGCTAGTTGTTATAACTAACTCTATCTTCAACCCACCCGTACATGATTTATATAAGTTTTTCTTCTTCTTTTTTTTTTGAGTGGTCGGAGCCCAGCTCAATGGCAATGCGCTCAATGGAAATCGATCCCGGATGCAAGGGGCAAGAGTGCCCATGCCCACTGCCGCAAAGTGCTCATGATTTATAAAGTTCGATATTACTCATTTATCGCAAAATTTTCTTCCTATTTAAAGGAAGATGTTTGTTCATGTTCATATTTGGTGTGGTCACATGAGTGCTATTTGTATAATATTGGTCTAAAATAATCCACCATTTAAAAATATTTTACCTTAGGAAATCAATTAGTATTTTCAATTGTTGACTTTTAAATTTTAATTTCATGGGACTACCAATACTTTTATTGATTAATCCTTGTATTATAATCTGCTATATAAGATTTCCAAGAAAAATGAAGAATTTAGATTTCATAAGTTCATTATTAGACTATTAAACCATGATCAAGTTACTCTGAACTTTTAAAAATCCAGTTTAGCCCCACGGCGCGACTAATCCCAACATTCGTTTGGATAATTATAATTAAGAGTGAAATACAGTGTATAGGATAAAAATAATATAATAGAAAAAACGGATGACTAATTTTATAGGTAAAAGGGAAATAGGGAATAGGTCTCCGTTCATGAGAAAAATTGGACAACATTTTTAAAAATTAACAAATAAATAATAGAAGGACATTGATAAGGAAAATTAATGACGCAAAGAAATAGATATAATAATTTAACGAAGGGGATGTAAATATGCTACTTAATTATAGGTAAAATATCTGAAACTCCACAAAAAAGTTATAAAGGTAGAGCGCAGGGGCAAATATTTTAGAACAATTTTTTTTTTTTTTTTTCCTCTTTTTCGTCTTGCACCGCCTAAGCCACGAAATGATCGAGGCCCATGGGTCTTCACTCTTAACAAGCTATAATGGGCTATAGCGTCATATGCATTAGTAAAAGAGAGGCATCTCTCATGTCCGCGGACAACGAATTGAGGGGCCTGCAAGCCGTCTTCGACGACAACGGCTTTTAAATACTTTTTATTTTATTGGTTTGGTATTAGTATGTTACATCTCATTTTTCAATTCATATTACGTAAAACCCCACCCTTCTTATATCATTTTTTGAGAGATCAAAACTACCGCACACCCAAAAGATCAACTGCTCTCACAGTATAGTATATAATGGAGATTAATTGCTCTTCGGTTGAGGAAGATGTAAAGAAATAGTAAAAAAAATATATATATATATATAATGGTGAAAAATAAAAAGTTTTAAATTAGAAAGTTTCAGTTAAAAATTGACATGTTGAAATAAATACACCCACGAAATATGTTTCATTTTGAAGAATTAATTTGAAATCGAAATCAAACTCACATTGAAAAATAGGGACTATGATGCTATGCTCCCGAGCATATACATCTATTTTTTTATTTTTTTGAAATTTTTTTACAATAGTATTAATCTATATGTATTTAATATAGGTGTAATTTTTTACTATTTTTGGAGTATTTTAGATATTTATTTTTTATTTTTGAAAATCAGTGGCATTTTAGGTAATTATAAATTACTAAAATGCCACTGATTTTTAAGAATCGAAAATAAATATCTAAAAATTTCTAAAAATGGTAAAATTTGATACATATGTTAAATACACTTAAGTTAACAAATTCGTAAAAAATTTTTGAAAAAGAATTAAAAATATATGTATATGTGACCGAGAGCATTGAACCGCGCGAGGATCGCGGTCCCAAAAAAAGTGAAACAAATAACCGCACGAAATGGAGTTCCAATCCAATATTGCCTGTATATGCATTATTCTATCCGAACGTAAGCCTAATTAATCCGAGCAGACGACGTCTGCGGATTTCATCCATCCATAAATTAATTAAAGGATTCCGCTTCTAGAAACTATGAACTCGTTTTAGGGGACAGTCGGCATTGTTGAAAAGTGGAAGAAAGTGGAAGGGAATGAGTATCCGTTTCCCGAGGCTCATAATTTTTCTGTCAATAATTATATTTTTTAACTTTTATTCTTATATTTCAATTTTTTTCATATCAATTATTTCTATCAAATTTATTTATTCCAACTCCATGAACTCCACCCTTAATATTGTCTATCAATCACATTAGTTTTAAAATATTTCATTTTTCATTTTCTATTGTCTCATGAAATTTTCAATTCCCAAACATCTCCTTAATTTCTGTGGCGTCCATATTCGGCGTGCCGGCTGGTTCCAAAGCTTGAGAGACTCAAATTTTTTATCGGTGGGGCAGCTCGCATTCTTGCTTTTCATGGTTCCTTTATTAAAAAATATCTTAATTTTAAGGTTTTTTTCCAAATATATCAATTATGTTTAACTTTAATTCCAAATATACATACTACGTTTTTTAAAATCCTAAATATACTCACTATATTTGCAATTAATTTCAAAAATACTAAATCCATGAGTTAACGCCGTTAATTAACATGTGAAATTATTATATACTTATTAAATTTTGGACACAATTAAAAATTTGAATATCATAACTCACTAATGCTGTAATGGCACATGAGCTTTAAATTTGAAGAGCTCTAATTTTATTCTCTTTCTATTTTATTTTATTTTATTCTGTTTTATAATAGGAGGTATTTTGGCCCTTTATAAAATTTAACTAACAATTTTTAATGAAATAGACAATTTTGGAATTAATTGTAAATATAGTGGATATATTTAGGATTAGGATAAAATGTAATGGATATATTTGAGAAAAATCCTAAATTTAATTTATATCCTTAACTAGGAATTTTGAATTATTGAGAAATTTAGTTAGTAAAATTCTTTCAAGTCATTTTAAAATTCTTGTTACAGATGATAATAAGAAATATTTAAGTCTATAATTGATACATAAAGTATAAAATTGATAATGTCATTAGACCATCAACAACCTTTTCTTACTAGAAGAGTCTTCTATCCTGATATGCTAAATAAAAATTTAATATCTTCTTTCATCCCTTTTAATCTTATTCTCCATAGGTTCAATTTTTCGGCCTCCCACTTTTATCTACTTTCTCAGTTATATTTTACAAGACAAACCATAATTAAAAAAATTCTACCCATAACATTTATCTCTAGTTCCTCTCATATTTATAGTGTTTCATAAATTTTTCTTATATCAGTAAGATTTTTTCTAAGTTTATTTCATACTCATAATATTAAACACGGTTGTTATATACTTTATTGAAAAGACAATTTCACCCCTCTACAATTTCTGTTGTGAAATGATTGGGTCCTAATATGCACTTGAATCATTTGATATCATAAATTAATGATTTATTATTATCAATTAAATCATATTATGATTAAACCGTTTAAATTGGAAAATTTAGAGGAGCAACATTTTTTTAATGGGTAAATAATAGTTATGAAAGGAATCCAGGGTGAAGTATTATAAATATACGAAAAATTTGTGCAATATTGTGAGTATAGTAAAAATTATGGGTGACTATATTCGGTATAAAAAGAAAATTTTCTTTTTTTATGTAAAGGCGAATCATAATATCAGCTTGGACTTTGGAAGTCAGAAAGGAAATATTTATTTTTAATATTAACTACAATCTCAAAAAACATTTGAGAGGAACAAAAGGAGCCTAGATCCTATACACTTAGGTAAACTTAGTTTCAGTGCACCTAGGAGTAATATTTTTTTTAAAAATATAGTTCAATATTTTTGTAGACTTGTAGATATTTTTTGATTTTTCAAAATCGAGGGTATTTTATTCATTTTTAAATGATTAAAATAGCCCTATTTTAAAAAAATAATTTTTTTATAAATCTTCAAAAATAGTAAAAATTGATTTATACATTAAAGAGATGTGATCCCATGTAATCGACTACATAACCCATTTTTTATATATTTTAATTTTTTTATAAACATGTAAAACTAAGTGTATTTAATATATAAATCAAGTTTTACCACTTTTGGATGCTTTTAAGTATTTTTTATTTTTAAATAGAATGACATTTTTTGTAATTTTTGACTCAAAAAATTATGAAAATGTCGTTGTGTTTAAAAATAAAAATAATTAAAAGCATCCAGAAAAGGTAAATTTTGATTTTAGGTTAAATACACATAACTCTATGTGCTTATAAAAAATTTTAAAAAAATTTGGGATCTCATGCAGCCGGCCACATGGGACCACTCTTCTACATTAAATATATTTAAATTAATGATTTTATAAAAAATTTCCAAAAATTTTTTTACACTAATTGCAGTGAAGCTAAGTACACTTGGGTGAATTTAATCATGTACCTGACAATAGTATCAACCAAACGTGGTGCACGCGTCTTTAGAGCGAAATGATCTTTTGAAGCCGGCTTCATGGAGGCTTCTGTAAAGCTGGCCCAAAAACCTATTTTTTAAATTTTTTTTGATTTTTTTCATGGGTAAGTAAATCTAGGGGTATTAATCTATAAACCAAGTTTTACCATTTTTGGATGTTTTAAAGTATTTTTTTTGAATTTTTAAACACAGTGGCATTTCTATAATTTTTTAAACCTCAGAAAAGTACGGAAATGCCACTGTGCTTAAAAATCCAAAAAAAATACTTAAAAAATCTAAAAATGGTAAAACTTGGTTTATAGATTTAATACACCTAGATTTACTTACCCATAAAAAAAAATTAAAAAAAAAATTTTAAATAAGTTTTTGGGGCGGCTTGAAGGACTTCAAAAGATCTGGACTCGTCTTTAAAATGGGCTGATTGCCAAAAAAAAGAAATACGTCAAACTGAGTGTCTGTTAAATGGGGTCACTGATGTTGACCTGTGCCCATTATCTACAAAATAAATAAATAAAATAATAATGTTTATAAACCGTTTAAGATGTGCAACTTGTAGCTCACGTCAACCACGGAATTCAACCATTGCTGCTGTTTTTATTACAAAGATCATCATAACTTATATCCATATTTACAGATATATCACACTTTTATAAAAATGACATATATGACTATATAATTTAGTCCTAAATTCTAAATACAATGCTATTATTTTCTCTTTGATAAAGTGTGGAAATTTTGAAATGACAAAATTGTTATGGTCATTTCCCATAAAAGAGATAGTGTATACACATAAGAGTTGTTGAATCTATTTTTTTTTATTGTTCCAACTAAAACGTACCTTGGAAGATCTCTTTTTATAACTTAACCAATCATTCCAACTAATTATTTTTTTAATTTTTGCTCGATGAATAATATTCATATTAGAATCCGCAGGAAATGCTGCTCCTAGTAAATGAAAAATGAAATGTTCACTTTCCCGAAGTCAAACTCCAGACCACTGCATCAAGGCTAGGATTGTGTACCAACTATGCTGCATGCTTCCGCACTAGTTTAATCTACTTTTACTTTGTGTTTTTATATTACTTTGTTAAATTATTTTATAATGTTTAATTAGAATTTTTTTTACTTTTACTAAGCGTAATATTATAATTTTACGTCAATTTTTCCATACTCGAAATTGAAGATAAAATGTGCGACTATTTATACCATTTTTATAAATATGAGTATACGTTTTAGTAATATTTCAATTAACCCGAAAAATATACTATGGAAATTTCATTGGAGTTGGTGGCTGCCTACAGGTTAGACTTTTATTTTTTAAACTTTTTCTGATCGGTCCTACAGGTTAGATTTAGACCTTGCATTAAGTACGAAATATATTGATGGTCTTTGTTGGATGGCTACGTTGTTCAAATTCTACTCATCTACGTGTGCAACGAATGGAGAGTTCAAACGGACGCTCGTCGTTATTTTGCATTATTGGGCCAAATAATTAGACTTGGACGCAGTCTTCGCAGCACAGAATTTTGCAAATAGCTTTGGAGGGAGCTGAAAAATCATGGCACACGAATATGATACTTCGATATTTTTTATATTATTCAAAAAAATCAGCAAATATCATTTTTTTTTTCATGCGAAATATCATCTCAACCTCGGCTGTTTCTTCTTTTATTTCTTCGTAACTAATTGAAAGTGTACTATTGCCAATACTATCTGGTTTGTGACTGTTGCGGCCGAAGATTGCCAATAGTGGATTATTTACATTTTAGATGGTGAACCAGCATAAATATATCTGCAAATATATGTAAATTATGTAAATATATTTACAATTTCAGAAACTGCAGGTACCTATGATTATAGTCAAACTAATTTACCCAAAATATAATTTGTGGTATCGTCAGTAGTCCCGGCCCGCTGGGTTCTCCTTCGGCCTGGTACGAGAGCACGGCGTCACCCATCAAGCATGGATGGAACAATAGAATTTTTTGATGGTCTAAAAAAAAAAAAAAAGAGAGAATCGGAAGGGTTGCGGGTCTTTGCAAGTGCCTGAACTTGACCGTCGCCTCGAGTATCTAAAATTACTATGTATACTCACGTATAATTAGTATTCCCGTAGCAGGTTACAATGCTGCAGAATACAAGAACGAAGCTGAATTGATCTATGCTGACCTTATGCGGAAAAAAATTGCTGGCGCATAATTCATTTCTGGCTGATTTAAGCCATGATAAGGTTCCCCTCCAAAAAATATTATTTCTCTGACGTTTATTGTCCGTATGCCATGCTACTGAATATTTTAAAAGCGTGACTGCCGTGAGGTCCGTGACTTTAGTGTTTCGTCTTCTTCTTTTTTTTTTTTTAAAAAAAAAAAAACTATTTCATCCTTATATTGAAGTAGGGTGTTCCAAAGAATTCCTCTTGCTTGGATGGAATGTGCATCGGATGAGATTTCTTATTCGTAAAATAATTTTTTCAATTTCTAATATGGTTGTTCATTTTTGAAGTAAATAATATAGTTATTTATATTTTAAATACAATTTGTCTCTTTCCAATATACATCACTAAATTTTCATATCATGTTTCTATCATATTCAAGGTCACATCAGTTTCTAACTGCCCACGAAATTGGAGTTGCAGATATGGACACGAAGTGATGTGTTATCCATTCATGCAATAATAATTGATACATGTGATAATAAATTCAATGCCTCCAATTAACATACGTGAATTATTGGGCATTATTATTTTAATTAGGGTGTGGCGTGGGAACATTGTAGAGAAATACAGCTTTCCCAGGGTTAGTGATGCTGTGAAACAATTGGATCTCCTATGTTTGAAAGCAAGGTGATAGCTGCTAAGGCCTGTGAAATTAGGAGATCAGGCAACATGTACATGAAGGCCGATCGAGTGCATCCAATTGAACATAAGTGAGCCATGTTTAGTTAAGCCGTAGGAGACTCCCACATGCGTGGAGCTAGATCTGAAGTGTGCACCATTAGGAGATGGGAATGGTTATCAACATAATCTAGAGTTGCAACTCCAATGTAACATAAAGAGCAGTAGGTGAGACGACTATTAAAGAGACAACTATGACGGTGAGAAATGGTTGCCGAAGGGACAATCAGGGGTCTAGACGCTATAATTGGCTCCAACTAGGCATGCGCTAATGGTGTTACAAGATGTCAACTTGACAGCACAAGAACTATCGTTGGAGAGGCTTCATTATCCCCTAAAGAGCCAATAATCCTACCAAGATTGAATTTGGACAATCTAATTTATAGATGGTGTAGAGTGGAAGTCATTGGGACTAGGGTCGATTGCTCAGAATGTCGGAAAAAGTCTAAGGAGAAGTCTTCTACGCGGTCCTCCTCTTACTGCAAAAGAAGTTTGAGCATATTACTCTAAAGGATTGCATAAGTGACATTCTTGGTCTTCACCACACTGTATAAACGGAGAAGAGATGAAAACTTTCTATGTCGTTCCTATAGACGATCGTAGATTATGGAGCGTAAGTTGGGCAAGAGCTAGCAACCGCAAGGTGCGCATGTGCTAAAGTAAAGGAGATAAGGATTTATTTTTATGTGAAAAATAAAGATTCAATTTATCCGAGGCATTTCTTAAAAACTATAAAAAATTATTTTCACATATAAGAAAAAAGGAGTGTAACGATGAACCCAATTAAAAGTTGAAAAACAGCTGATGCCTTGTAATTAGAGTGGAGTGAAAAATGGAGAGAGATGATAACACAAGCTCAAAGAGTAGAATTTTTTTAAATCTGATCCTATGCATCTGGTGCACTTCGGCTCAGAACACTTAGGTGCATTTAACAATTTTTTTTGAATTTTTTTTTACATTATTTAATATGAAATTTTAAAAATGCTACTAATTTTTAAATAATCTAAAAAAATATTAAAACATTTCAAAGATAGTAAAAAATGATATATATTAAAGACATTTAGATTAATAATTATGTAAAAAAATTTCAAAAAAATAAAAAATAAATATTTGCACTTAGGTGCACCAAGCCTAAGTGCACCCGGTTCATGCGATCACACTCCTTTTTTTTTTTTTTTTATCCATTCTTCTTCTTCTGTTCATTTTATATGTGTTGATGACTCGAGGGAGATTTCATTATGAAATCAGATGACATGATGAATTCAATGCCATTTTGCTAATGTGAATTGTTTTTGACGGTGTTCATCTTACACATGAGTAAGGCTTCGATTTACATGGCCAAAGGCGATCAACATGTCCTACATGCCTCCATTTGAAGTAAATCAATGTTTTCCTATTAATTTATAAAATTTTACTATCTTTTGAAAATATATTTCATTAAGCTCCACTTCTATATAGTTGAATTACACAAAAGTGATTTCACACAACTCTTTCTGATTTTAAGACATTAATAATTACTGCAAAATTAAATTTATTCATTGTAATTGATATAATTTATTTAGTTGGGAACCCATTTTTATCCGAATCTATGTGCATGAGCTACATTTGCTAAAAAATAAATATATTTATATATAAAACTAGAAAAATACTTAGGATGTGTTTGGATAAAGTCAAAACTTTTTATTTAAGCTAAAATTTTTATTCTTTATAATTATCTTATTTTAAAGTTATTCATTCATATTTTCTTTTACAACTACTCTACTTTCAGTTATTTCTCCATGATTACCAATACAATTAACTTAATTTATTTTAATTGTATTATCTTTAATCTTCGTCATTACATATACTATATCACGTTATTTTACACCATTTTAAAAAACTTTTAGATGAACTTTTATATTAAAATTTTTCATCAAAAAGTTTTATTACTTCTCGACACACTTTGAAATTTATTTATATATGTATTAGAATGTAATAATATTTTATAAAATCATCTTTTCACCTAGTAATGACCTTTTAGATAGCTTAGACGTTGAAAACATTATTTAAAATTTAATATTTAGTATGAATTATTTCATTGTGTTTATGTTACATATTTATAAAGGGAGATAATATATAATGATACAAAATATAATAGATAACGTGAATTTTATATATATTAGTAAGATGTTAAAAAATGGAGAAGCTCATGTAGAAGAGAAGTTTAGAGCAGCAGAGCCATATTTTATTGTTGTCGTTAGCCACGCGTAATTCCCGGCAATAAATCAATACCGTGGTGGATAAATCCAAAACTAGAACAAGTTGAAAGGCTCATTTGGACGAAATTACGGAATTACCACTCAGTTAAGGCGGCGACATCGAAAGAGGGGGGTGTGTTTTTGGTGGGAAGGAATCGGCAACACACAATCAGAAATCACAGATTGCGGTCTTCTACTCCTCTTGGGAGCCCAATTCAGTGCAGGTGGCGATGGGATGGCTGGGGGCTGCTTTTATGCGGGGTGGTTGCAGGGACGGGAGGCAGCGTTCCGTTTCGAGATCGGCTCACGGATGCGTGACTTCCTTTTCCGTTGCGTTCAACGGGGAATTTCCGGGGCCGCTGCGTGCCAATATGGCAATATCTACATTCAGGGAAATCATTGCGCGAAGCCATGAACCGACCCGCGGACGATCGAATGACAGGTTTCTTCCGAGTCGGGCGGTGGCTAGCCCGCTCCAGCATGCTTGTCCGTCCAAAAATAAATAAATAATAAATTGACGAAAATGAGCAACAGGTATTGTCGTCTAGTCGCTCAATCATTTAACGCGATTCAATGCTACTGTCTCATTTTTAAATCTATAAACCATACAAACCATTAATTATTAGTTTATATGCATCTGCCCCAGCAGCGGGGCGACGTGGGTTCCAACCATGTCAACAGCATTTTCATGGGGAGAAACAGCAAAGCAATGGTGGCTTTGGTCGTCACCAAGTTGCCTGTGGAAGTGTTCACTAGTTGACATGTTTAGAAGATATTATTAGGAAATTATTAGTTTACACGAAATATAAAAAATATGAAAAGATATCATTGATATCATGGATGTTTAGAATGAAGTTATTACTACTACTACTACAAGTTGTAAATTAATTTAGATTTTTTGATAATTAAAATAATTTAGATTTTAATTGAGGGTTTATTTGTATTTTAGTAGCAGCTTGGACAAAATAAATGTTCATCCATCTACTGTTTTTTCGTGCAACAAAATTTAACTATAAATTAAAGAATTTGTATATATTCTTATGAAATTGTATTATTAAGGTTTATTAAACTATCTAATTAAATTTCTTTTTGGTATGGTATAAGTTCAATGTGATACAATGCACAACTTAGATTTTATTAATTGGTAAAATTTGATTTGTATGTTAAATGTACTTAGAAAATAAGTGTATGAAAAAACATTATATATAATTTTTTTTAGGTAAGCGAAACAATACTTTTGCTTAGTCTGGACTGACAGAATCATTCTTTTTAATGAAATACACTTAGAACAATAATTTTATAAAACATAAAAATATATTTTGTAGCTAGTGCAAGCTAACAATGAAGTAATGTTATTCGTGCCATATCATTGTAATCATTTTTTAAAATTTCATCGTTTTTTACTGAAATCCCATTTTGCTGAAGAATGCAAGTAAAGAGAACGAGGGTGAACTTTGCCAAGAACAGTGAAGAAGTACCAAAAGTGTACACATTGTTGTTCTCGTGCAACAATTATGTTTGTTTTTCATCAAAACAATCATATATAATGAGTAGCAAATTATATTAGTTATTATGTTTATCTTGAGTTGATGACATACAAAAGAACCGTCCCGCGAAAACAGTATATACACTATTATATACACAAAAATAGATAATCTACCTACGCTATTATATATACAAAAATCAAAAGCTATTTGGCGTCGTTGGTACGATGATGAAATGGAAAATAATCTGGAAAAAAAAATTTACTCTCCAAAATTAAAGTTAAATTCATGTTTAACTTCTACAATAATTTTAATTTGGCGTGATTGATACGAGGAATGAAACGGAAAGTATTCTGGTCAGAAATTATTTTTCAAGATTAAATTTAATTTTGTATTTCTATAACAATTTTAATTTTTACTATTTATATTTTTAATTATAATACTTCAATTTAGATAAATTTAGGAATCTATTTGAAAAAATTTAAAAGTAAAATTAAGAAAGTGGAAAGAATTTTTCTTGAAAAGTAAGAAAATAATATGATATAATAAGGTAAGATAAGGATTAAATGTAAATAAAATAAAGTTAGAATTAATAGAATAATTACATAGAAAACATAAGAAATGAGCATAATGTAATAACATAATAATAAAGTAAGATAATTAAAATATTAAATCATATCCAATTGTAAGAAGCGATTCTTTTCACCTTATATTTTACTAAACGAACCCTTATATGTGTTTGAAAATGAGAAAAATGTTGTTGAAAATATAATAACTAAAGTAATTATAATTGAAAATAAAAAAATGATTTTTTAAAAATGAGAAATCACATTCATGGCAATTCATGTGTCTTTTTTAATGCACCTTAGGGTGTATTTGATAATAAAAAAATATAAAGCTAAAATTTTTCAATCTAAAGCTTTTCGCTATCATAATTATTCTATTTTAAAATTATTTTTTCAGATTTTTCTGTACAAATTACTTTTTTTACTTATTATTTTTACACAATTATCTATACAATTAATTTATCAATTTCAACATTATTTGTTTTACACCTTATCGTTACTCCTATCATATCATATTATTTTTTATCAATTTAATATTTTTTATGCAAAAAAAAATTTTAATCACTTTCTAACCCACCTTTAATCACATTACTTTTTAGATAACTAGTGGCACGTGGGGGCCTCATCTGACGTGCTATGAATTATTGCCTTGAATTTTTAGCTGCACCCATGCAGACGGAATATTCGTCCCGAGGAGCACCGTACGACTAATTAAAAGGCCGTCGTGAGGCCTCAACAGTGGTAACACCAGCGGCACAGTGAACGGTTGTCTGGTGTTCGATTCTTTCTATACGCAGGTTTTACAATTTTTTCTCTGATGCAGGGTTTTTTTTATTTTTTACAGTTTCCCTCCAATGTGGGATTTACAGGAAGATTTCTCTCCGTGATGTGAGAGCTTGAAGTTACCCATTATAAGATCTGAATGTCACATTATATAAAACATCAAAAAAAAGAAGAAGCAAGAACCCCGATTGTATACATCACATCCAGTTGAAATGCATCATTTATTTATTTTTATAATTAATTATATTTTTAAAAATTTCCTTACAAATATATTTTACTAAATGTATTTAATTCATATACTAAGTTTTGACATTTTATAATACTTTCATATATTTATTTTTAAATTTAAAAAATTAAGTTTTTAAAGGATGAAAAATGATTTAAATACCCCCGAAATGGATTTTTTTTAAAATAAAAAATAAAAATGTAAAAGTATTATAAAATATCAAAACTTGGCATACGAATTAAATATACTTATTTAAACATGTTTATGAAAAAATAAAAATATAATTGATTATAAAAATAAATAAATGATGTTCTAGCCTAAAATACATAATGAGATATATATAATCGAGTTCCAGTTTTTATATTTTCAAAATTTTAAATGTATATTTTTATTTTTCAAAATATATAAAAATTAAAATTTAAAACTTAACATGAAAAATAATCCAAATGAATCCCACGTATATATAAAATATATTTTTTCTTTGTTGCTCGTATATAGTTTGGTATAAACTATAAAGGCAGCCACACAGCATCACAGTCCGCCAAAGATTCATTTCAGCATTTTCAGGGTAAGCAAATTTTTAGTTAATAAAATTTATTATTATGTAAATAAAAAATATGTATAACCTCGCAAAAGTAAATATCATTTGGTCGGCCAATCTACTGTAAAAAGCATATTTTTGATTAGGAAGCTTTGGTGAATACAGGTGGTACTAATTAACTTGCAATAGATTAATTAAACGATATAAGCGAACCGTAATCCTTGGCCATTCACTAAAGGAAAATTAATGTATAGCTGAGCTAAAACTTGTTATTATACTGCCTCGAAAAAAAAAAACTTGTTATTATATGTATTAGTTTATAATATGATGTCGCCGTAACGATGTTAATTAAGTCATTTACAAAAGACTATAGTGACCATTTTTTGAATTTATCAGTAAAATCATTCTTATGATGATATTTTTCATTATTAAAAAGTTATTTTTTGCAACATTCATTATATTATTATCATTAAAAGTTAATTTTTAGCAACAATAATTATTTATACTACTAGATAATATTTTTTGCAAAAAAATGTTAAGCATTACTAAAAATACATTGCTAAATGTTAATTTTCATGCGGTAATTATAATGTATTACTGCATATATAACGCACCTTCCCCGGGAAGAAGCAACGATTTTATTCTCGGAATTGTCTCATTTAATTTTAATCCTTGATCAAATAACTCTCATTTTTTTCAACAAGGTAATGTCATCATTTTTTAACAGCAACGAGACCATTGTCAAACTAAGTATTTAATTTGATACCGTGTGTTTTTTAATTTTTTATAAATTTTTTATGTTAACTGTATTTAATTTATATACCAAGTGTTATCATTTTTATAGATATGCAAATAGTCTTTTCAATTTCAAATATAGGGTGGGATACTCTTATATTTGAAGCTAAAAAATATAGCCACCAAGGGCTTGCTTTGTACGTAGCAATAGATTACATATTTGTCCACCAATCATTGTTCAAGTCTCCTTTTATGTGGGAGTGATATTGCAATTTCTCCCTAGTTTAGGAATATTTATAGATTCTTTCTTGGTTTGGGTATATTTACAGATTCCATCAGGTGTAAGGTGTTTACAAAAAAAAAATTCCTACTGTATAAATACCAAAAAATTTTATATAAAAATTTGCACACCTCCTAAAACAGTAAATTTATATATATATATATAAATTATATATAAATTAAATACACTTACAATAATATTTTATAAAAATTTAAAATTTTAAAAATATTTTTTGCACCAGCCATGTCGCCGGATGTATAGGATCATTCCTCATTAAATATTATTTATAAGGTAACTTCAAGGATATGCATGCTATGTAGTGGTAAAATCCTTGCAAAATCAACAATTATAGGAAAATTTTTTGCAACAATTATTAGAAAAAACCGGAAATCCTAAAAAACAGAGAGAATAAATGCTAGTGTTCCAAATAACCACGACATTAGGTTGCACAGCTCATATTTTTAATTTTTTTGGAATTTTTTATGGCTGAAATTTTTTATAAAATTATTAATATAGGTATATTTAATCTATGAACCAAGTTTTACTACTTTTAAAAATATGTATATATATTATTTTTAAAAATAAAAGTATTTTAATTATTTAAAAATGACTAACCTTCTTATTTTTAAAAATAAAAATTTATAAACATCTTCATAAATAGTAAAACTTTATATATATATATGGGAACCGATCCTGTGCAGTCCGCTGTAAAATGGACCCTACACATATTAGATTGTAATGAAACTTTATACACTCATTTATCC
>JAXCLR010000063.1:62679819-62695513 GCA_035584095.1 Annona squamosa | reverse complement strand
GGATGTGATGGTGTCCACCTTGGAAAGCGCTCAGATCTCCAGCTATGATCCTGATACAATCATCAAAGCAACTTCACAGGTATCCACTCAACTGCACACACACCTGAATTAATCAGCTGGCTTCAAAGATCCAAGTTAGACACTTTTTAATTTGTACCAGGCATGATATGTTAAGTTGGCGGACCATTGCTTAGCTAGCAAGCCTTGGATGCATGCTTGCCAACTGTCCGAGCAGTACTATATAGGTGGATTGGTTCCCAATTTAATTAACTGCGCGTTTTTTGTAGATTCTGATTGAAGCAGGGACGGACACAACTGCTGTGGCTCTGGCGTGGGGAATCTCGTTGCTCATCAACCATCCAGATGTGCTGAAGAAGGCTCAAGCAGAGGTCGACGCCCATGTCGGTCAAGACCGCAACGTTGAGGATTCCGATATCAAGAATCTGCCGTACATCCAGGCAATCGTCAAGGAGACTCTTCGCCTATACCCTCCGGCCCCGCTCGCGATCCCTCACATGGCCATGGAAGACTGCCAAATTGGCGGCTACCACGTGCCAAAGGGCACGCATGTGATGCTCAATCTTTGGAGGCTGCATCGGGACCCAAGCGTGTGGTCGGAGCCAGACGAGTTCAGGCCAGAGAGATTTTTCACCACCCATGTTGGCACGGACGTCCGAGGCCAGCATTTCGAGCTGCTGCCATTCGGTTCTGGTCGACGATCCTGCCCTGGCCAGGCTCTTGCAATTCCGGTCCTACAATTGACCTTGGCTCGTCTCATCCACGGATTTGATTTCTCCACACCAACAGGTGGGCCCATCGACATGACCGAGAGACTGCACATCACTCTCAACAAGGCCAACTTGGTGGAAGTCATGGTCTCCCCCCGCCTCCCTTCCAAGCTCTATGAGTAGTCGCTTTGGTTAGAAACATGTTTCACGGGCTGTGAATTCGAAGGATGAATCTGCAATAGCTAGTGTAACCTGGAGCCCTGCTGTCGTGACCTTTTGTAATAATGTTAAGAATACGTGTGTTTTTGTCACTTTGATTTTTGTACCGATTTAGTGTCTTAATTCTAAATTATACGTGACATGAATGAGCGTTGCTCCAATTTGTAACATCGCTGTCGGGAGTCCGGCTGGCAAGAGGGGCGGTTTTGTTACGAATCAACCGGAGAGGGATTCGTAGCGAAATATCAGACGTCAAACGGTATTATTCTGGCCGGTTCCGGGAATCCGTCCAGGTCCCACTCGGAGGAGGAAACACGTCGTGTTCAGTTTCAAGAATAATCAATGAAAGAATAGCCGCCTCACCCTATTTACAATCGCGCCATGATCTTTTGAATTTTTTTTCATGCGTAAGTAAAACTAAGTGTATTAAATTTATAAACCAAGTTTTATTATTTTGAATATTTTGAAGTATTTTTTTGGATTTTTAAACATAGTCGCATTTTCGTACTTTTCTCAAATCCAAAAATTATGGAATGCTATTGTGTTTAAAAATCCAAAAAAATACTTAAAAACATCGTGGTAAAACTAAGTTTAGAAATTTAATACACTTAAATTTACTTACCTATGGAAAAAATCAAAAAAATTTTAAAAATAAGTTTTTGGGCCGGCTTCACTTGTTACAACCGACTCACCTGTGTGAGCCTCAGTATAGATGTCACTACCCTGTCCCATACCCACAGTGTGCATTGCCCGCTCCTGCTATATCAACTTTCCTTGTTTATTATTTAAGAGATGTCTTTTTAAATGTTAAAAATGTCTCAAGGCATAATTGTAATAGATTTTGAGATATATGTAAATTAAACAATAAAAAAAGAAAAAAAATAGACTAAATGATTTATATGAAATGAAATATTTTGAAAATTATGTATATGATATTATTTGATAAAGATAAAGTTAGAATAAAAAGAATAATTATAAGAAAAAATATGCGAATATGAACATATTTGGCTCATATAAAATATTTTAAATTGAAATTTTTCAATATAAAATTTTTCACTATATACAACTATCTCATTTTTAATTATTTCTTCATATATTTCTATATAACTATCATACAATGTACTATTCAGAAACAGCGCAAAAAGTCCAAGGGCCTATTCTAAATTATATTCTTAAATTGAATCTTAGTCTTCTTTTCTAAGACAATTCGTCAATTTTCAACAGTATTTTACTTATTTTCAATACAAATTTACTCATTTTTAATACACATCATTATATTCTCATCTCAAATACAAATTTGTTCCAAAAATCTTTTATGGTTTGGAATAGATCCTAAAGTGATGTTTATGACTGTGGAATAAGACAAAATTGGGGTATGAGATGATAGTAAAAAAAGAAATGTTTTAAAAATGGCATAGTTCATAGGAAATTACAGAAGTAAAGTTGAAATAAATAGCTTTTTATATAGGATAATTGCTAGAAAAATAATCGGAATATAAGAATAAATGTGAAAAATATGATTATTATTTAATGGAGGACAATTCTCAAAATCTTTACCCCACGTAATCCCATGCCATCCCACACTTTTACTTTGCCAAATGTGGCCTAAAATACCTAACGAGGGCACGTCTGAGATTGTTAAATGGAAAAAAATTGCGAGATGAGATGAGAGTACGAGAAATATATTATGAGAATTATGTGATTAATATGAAATAATAAAAATAAAGTTGAAATATTATAGGATAGTTGGAAGGAAAAATTATTGGAACACAAAAGTAAAGTTAAAAGAAATAAAATAGTTTAATTATAAAATCAATAGTTGAAAAACATATTTACCATGCTAGACCATACCATCCCACATCAGCCACAACTCTAAAAATTATTATTTTTTGAAATTTGAAAAAATACATAAAATTTTTTTTTAAAAAAGGTGATTTGGTGCTGTCAGCGGCATGGGTGCAGCCGTCCAGAGCAGTTACCGTTGCCGTACATCTGTGGGCCATACATCCAAACATCATCTCACAGCCTGTTATGATTTAATCTATCACTTCAAGAAATGGGTCCGCCTCACGTACTCAGTATTTTTTTATCCAGCCTCTACGTTGAACCCTTGGTCCCTCCACCTTAACAGCGTGGCTGCACTCATCTATGAGGAACTCTGATCACCACCAGAAAAACACTTGTCAAGGGGCAAGTATAAGCTAATTGGTCAATATACAGATGCCGTGGTAAATGGAATGGATTGGACACCAGTCGACAGACATTTGCTGTGAAGTAAGAGACAGATGCAATTGGAGCATGTCCGCGAATACGAGGTATGCGTAGTCGCTAATAAGCGAGTACCAGGAAGCTAACCATTCAATTATTGAAAAAACACTCGATTCATTTCTCGTTAATTAAGGAAATTGCGGCCACACAAGCCTACTCTAACAAAGACAGACACGAATGTAAGGGCTCGTTTATCAAGTCCACACGGCGCACCAAACAGCAGAGCATCAAATGTGCAACGACTACTCATAGAGCTTGGAAGGGAGGCGGGGGGAGACAATGACTTCGACCAAGTTGGCCTTGTTGAGCGTTATGTGTAGTCTTTCGTTCATGTCGATGGGCCCACCTGTTGGTGTGGAGAAATCAAAGCCGTGGATGAGACGAGCCAAGGTCAATTGCAGGACCGGAATTGCAAGAGCCTGGCCAGGACAGGATCGTCGACCAGACCCAAACGGTAGCAGCTCGAAATGCTGGCCTCGGACGTCCGTGCCAACGTGGGTGGTGAAAAACCTCTCCGGCCTGAACTTATCTGGCTCTGCCCAAACGCTTGGGTCCCGATGCAACCTCCAGAGATTGAGCATCACATGCGTGCCCTTTGGCACGTGGTAGCCACCAATTTGGCAGTCCTCCATGGCCATGTGAGGGATTGCGAGCGGCGCTGGTGGGTACAGGCGAAGAGTCTCCTTGACGATTGCCTGGACGTATGGCAGATTCTTGATATCCGAATCCTCGACGTTGCGGTCTTGACCGACGTGGGCGTCGACCTCTGCTTGAGCCTTCTTCAGCACATCCGGATGGTTGATGAGCAACGAGATTCCCCACGCCAGAGCCACAGCAGTTGTGTCCGTCCCAGCTTCAATCAGAATCTACAAAATAACGCAATTAATTGATCTGAAAAGGAATACATCGAAATTAATTAATTCGAGGATGCCCCTTCAAAAAAAAAAAAAAAAATTAATTTGAGAAGGAATCCATCTTTTATGTTTTTCCCCAGACAGTTGGCATGATGCATCCAAGATTAGCCAGCTAAGGAATGCTCCACCAAATTAACATATCATGCCTGAATGTGTAGTTTAAATCTTTGAAGCCAGCTGATTAATTCAGTTGTGTGTGAAGTTCAATGCATACCTGTGAAGTTGCTTTGATGATTGTATCAGGATCATAGCTGGAAATCTGAGCGCTTTCCAAGGTGGACACCATCACATCCATGAAATCCTGCTCACCGTTCGTTTCTCCACTCAACCTTTTCTGTCTGTGCTCCTTGAGCCAGGTGGAAAGCAGAGAATCCAGCTCCGCAGCGATGCCGCGCATGGCCTTCTCATGCCCTTGCAAGTCTAGAGACTTGAGGAACGGAAGTGCATCGGAGACGACAAAGACGCCGCTGAGATAAGACGATCTCTCCATCAATTGCCGGATTTTGATGGCCTCCGCCTCATCCTTCACACCCAAAATACCCCCAAAGAAACGCTTGCCTACAATCATCATGATGAGGACGTTGAACGTAAGCTCGAAGAGCCTCTGCTTCATCTCCACTTGCACGGGGCGTCTCCCGTTCTGCACCCAACGCCTGTACAATCCCTTCATGCACTCGTCGATCTCTCCCACTCGGACATGCTTCAGCGTGTCCAGCCGCCTGTTGGAGAGGAGCTCGAGCGTGGCTATCTTACGCATCTCGCGCCAGTAGGCTCCGTATGGGGAGAAGCCGAACATGGCATAGTTGTAGCTCATGTTGTCGCCGGACGCGCTCTTGGGGCGAGTGGCAAGAACCTTGTCGTTGGTGGTGAAGCAATCTTTTGCAATTTCCCAGCCGCAAACCACGAAGGTGCGATGCATGCCGAGGCGGATCATGAAGCCCGGCCCGTACTTGTCTGCCATGGCGCCTATGGTCCTGGTGAGCGGCTCAGTCCCAGCAAGCTGGTGAAGATGGCCAATGACGGGCCATGCACCGGCTGGCTCTGGGGCTTTCTTGCCCTTGGCCAGCTTGCTCTTGGTCTTTCCCAGCCATAGCTTGTAGAGAAGAAACACAGTGAGCAGGGCAGCAATGGCTTTGAACTGTGCGGAGAAATCCATTGGTGGCAGCTGCAGTCAGAGTCAGGCCTTGTAGGTGACCCTGCGTTGTTTTGTGGCTTTTCGTCCCAATGCCTAGTGTATATATTTATAGACTTCCATCGGCGGGCCATCTGTCCAGTCTCCAATTAAACTATAATTTTTTTTTCCTTCTGGCCTAGTTCATATGGTCTTTCCTATCGGCTTCGCAAACGTAAGTCCGCAGACATCACCGTCATGTTATTATATCGCAGTCGCGATTTCTAGTCTAACATGGAGCGCGGAAGACGACAGCGTTCATGTGCCGCGGATTTCTTTGAGAATATATACTGCCGTTTTTGACTAACAACATGGTCGCTGAGAAGATTACCTCCTGAGACCGGCGGCTTCAGCCAATTCATATTAATGCAATGTCCATCCACCTAAGAAGATAATTCACGTGATATATTCATCGCCTTAAATAGAATTTGTGAATTTTTGTTTTTTATTGACTTAGATGACAGTTCTACCTTTTAAATCTTTCAATGGCACTGATTTTAGTTTTTACAAGAATTACTTTTATTCATATAAACTCAAAAGTAAAACTGTTATATCTATGTCAAATCATTTTTATCTCACATTTATATGAATGAACTTTTAAATTTTAAATTTATGCTTTACAGTTGTTAGGCGCCACGGTAAGCAGGAGGTTAGTAATGTCCCTTTCGTCGAGTGGTGGACCCTTATTCCCACCAATGATGAGGTATTAATTTTTCTCCAGTGAGGAAGCATTATTTTATTCCTCCATACCATGAGGATTATGCATGTAATAATTCATAATATTAGATAGCTTAATATATATATGTATGAATCAAAAAAGTATTATACATTCATGTCAAATTCTTTTAAATGCAACTTTGCTATTACTAAATACTCTTTTGAAGAGTTGATCTCGAGTTGACTCCTTAACTGGGGTATGAACTAACAGTGGAGTTGCTCTTTAAGAGGACATTTAACAGGCGCATGTCTAATAGTGTTAATATGAATGCAGAATATTTATATAATTATTGACACTAATGTAAATTTAAAAATTAGTTTGCATAAATGTACTTATTTTACTTTAGAACTAATACGAATGAAAATAACTCTCTTTATAATTTTATATTTCATGTATTCTTTTCTTGGCTTGATGGGTCTGCTCGATTGGAATTAATGGGCTACGACAAAACAATATTTCAAGACGAAAGAAAATTATGTTAATAATGTGGAAAATAATAGTAATTCAGAAATATAGTTTAATCCCCGGTCCATTTCAGTACGTTATAGACAATCTATATTGACAGCTCCATATGTTTCCAAGACTTAGTTGGAGTCGGGATTTGAATATCCACGTGGGACTCCAGAGCAATAGAGTTGGACGTTTGACTCGCTGGACAATCATAGCCATTTGTTGATGCCTGATGGGTTACTGTCCGATCAAATCATTTTATTACCGATGTGTTTGAGAAGGAAAAAATCTTTTTGAATAAAAAATTTATGGTATAAAATTTTTTTAAAAAAGAAGAAAATAAGGGGATATAACAGGGGTAACAGATAAGTAAAAATGAAGATAAAATACATAAATTAGTTATATGAGTAATTATGTAGCAATGATTGAAAAATATAATAATTATATAAAAAGATATAAATAAATAATTAAAAAAGATAATTAGGGAGAATGAAAAATTTTAATTTAAAACACTTTCTGGGGGCAAACTAACACATATAGCGAACTGCTGCTAGAATAAGAATTACATACTGTCTCTCTCAGGAACCTTTTCCCGTGATGTTTTCCATGACTAAAATTTTTTGTTTGCTAAGGCCGTTAGTTTCTTTCTGAATGTCTGCGAGGAAAAAAAGAAATCGTAAAATTTAAATCACATGCATTCACAGCTAAGCCAAAGCCAAAGTCATCACACTAAACAAAAATAAGCCATCAATAAGTGGGTTCATTAATTGCCAATTTGTCGATGCTTGAATTTGACAAGAACGCATTCATAGTCTAGTCCTGGCTTGTACTTTGTGGGTTTCTGCATAACTGGACTTGTAAATCTATGGACTATTTGGTTGGATGTAAATGGTGGTAATGGAATATAATACGCATGGTAAGAGTAACGTGAAATAAAGTAGGAATATATAAAATAATTACATAGAAAGATATACGAACGTGATTGGAGTAAAGAGGTAAATTTAGAAAAAGTAAGGTAGTTGCACTTAATGAGATTGACGTTTTGTATTTTTCTCATTTGCATTAAAAAAAATAGTGGATTCTCACTATAATTCAATAATAGTAAAATTAGTAGTGCAACAAATTGGTATTATTTTCGGGCTTACTAATCTAGCACTGGTCATGTAGAACCAGCAATTGCAGGGCCACAGACAGCTGAGGGAGGCAATTGTGGTAAAATTTTTAAATAAAAAGTTCCTTTAAAAGTTTAATTTTTTTGAAAAAATAGTTGATTTTTACATTATTGCCAATTACTCCTATTAAAGGTCTTGGCTTCACCACTAAGATATATATTTTTTTGATGGAACTCCACCGCTAAGATTTAGTGTACCTTGGAAGAGAAATAGGTCAAGGTTTAACTTTGATAAAGGTAATTTCTTTATTTCTTATTTTTAGAGGTTTTATTTGCAAATGATTAAATTTAAAAGGCTAGTTTTGCTATAGTTGAATCTTAAGGGATGAATCAACTATTTCTTACACTTAAAGGGTTAGCTTTGCACTTTATAAAAAAGGGGCTAGTTTTGCAAAAACTTTGCATATCATGCCACTAGCCTGATTGGTCGCCTGGATAGCATTAAAAAAGAAAAATAAAAGCAAAAAGGTCAAACAACGTATACAGACGTCAATAATGAAATAAAAAGTTCAAAATAAATATAATTAGTGATTAAAATAAATAAGTATAGCTAAGGAACAAATACAATGATTACAAGCATACGCCCACAGAAGCAATAAAATAATTCTTTCCGTTTTTTTTTCAACCAACTAATTAGGTCTAAAAATTTTGAGATTTGTTTACAAGTACATCTACAAAATTGTACCTATATATATGAGGCCTGACTTTATGCGATTACATTTTCCATAAGTTTTGATTTTTCAATCCTATGCAATACTAAAAGAGAGAAACCAAAAATCACGTTTGGAAACCCGTCAAAAGCCATGTTGTTTCAACGGATTCCACCTCTCACCTAATTCAATATTGGCTAGAATTGGCGAAAATTAATTAGCTATCGTAATAAAAGTGGGGCCTTAGGATGAGTTAGGATAAAATTTGGATTGCTTTTTGCATTTTAAATATCATTTTTATTTTTCACTACACAATAATTCATTTTCATTCAAATCTAAATTTTCATTCTTAACACGTTGTGAACGCATTTGATGCCGTTCTCGTTAATGTATATTTGTAAGCACTTTACACTGTAAAAATTTTGATTTTTGACAATAAGATTTATTATTAATTTTTTTTTGTAAAAGGTTAAACTTTGGTTGCTAGAGAAAAACTTAATTGTTAATACTTCATGTCATACATATATGTGGCTTAAAAAACATATTTTTTGGTATTTTTAAAATTTTTTTACATATATGTTAAGTTAGGCGCATTGAATCTATAAACCAATATAAAAAGGTTTTATCATTTTTAGATATTTTTAAATATTTTTAAGATAGTGGTATTGTTGTAATTTTCATAGAACAGAAAATTACAATAATACTACTATATTTAAAAATCTTTAAAAAATATTTAAAATATTCAAAAGGACACAAAATTTAACAAGTTCACAAAGAAAATTGAAAAAATTACCTAAAGATATATTTTAGGCCAACCTAATAGGATCAACCCCCATTTTATATAGTCCATTAAGAAGAAATTTAGTTGCTAATAACTTATGATTTTTTGTATTTAGGTAATTGAATTTTAATTTTGTTGCTAAAATATTATTATATGAAAAGAAAATTTTCCTTACGTATGAAAGTATCACCAAAAGCAAGCAAAAAAAAAATAAATTCTTGCATATAAAAAGTATGATCATAAGCATGAAAAATTTTACTTGCAAGGGTTGCAGAAAATTTATTCTCGTATAGTGTTATTATTCAGTCGATCAAATTAAAGGAATCTCCGCAGTAGGGATCCGTCACTGTTCTCGATCCTGATTTGTCTCCAAGAGGTCAATCATTATGCAAGTTGGTCAGACATGCATGACCTCAGTTCATGAAAACGGACGGACCACCAAAGCTAAGGTATTAGCACTACAAAAAACTTGATTTTTGACAAATAAAATTTTCTTGCAAAAGGTTAAAATTTGACAGTTAAAAAAAACTCCATTACTAATAATTTATGACGTATTTCACATGGTAGCTATTAAAAAAAATTTTGGTTGCCAGCAGTACATGTTTTTTGTATTTAGGCAACTATAAAGAAAATTTTGTCTACAAAAACATCGTCAACAGCAAGAAAATTTTTCCTCCTTTATAAAAGCTTCGTCGTAAGTAAGAAATTTTTTTCTTGTAAATGCATTTTCCTCCCTAAAGGATGCAGAAAATGGGATTTTCTTGTAGTGTGGCTTATTATCGATTAGACATGCTTCTAGTGAGTCTTCCACTCATCGTTCATTATATTCAATAATTTCGCTCCTGGACTTTTTGTGGTGACTGATAATATAGGAAGAATTTGGCCCCTAAAGCTAGCTGGTAACTAACCAGATTTTATATACGATGTGTAAACATGTGAAGTACTACTGATCACTGACGACCACATGTGGCCTCTAATTAAACACCGGCGCATCGTTCATGAGGCAAAGTCTGATGTCATTGACATCCAGACCAGACCAGGCTATGTATCATTAAAGCGGGATGGAACATGCTCTAGGCAAGGGACATTCCCTTTAGTACATTGGAACATTTTTGCAAAAATAAAATTAAAGGCAAGCATTTAATCGCTGACATAAAAGTGATTGTTATTACAGAAAATTAACACATTCGTTCCGAGTAATTAACACAAGGAATTACGACCACTTCAACACTTATGTAAAAGGGCTTGTCTAAGAAATCCTCACGATGCGCCAACCAGAGCAGAGAGCATCAAGCAATATGACTACTCATAGAGCTTGGAAGGGAGGCGGGGGGAGACCATGAAATAGAATGTGGCCATCGCCTGTGGTTGAATCCTTATAAAATGATGAAAAATATTTCTGTAAATAAATAAAATTATAAAATGCAATAAAATACCTTTAAAATAGAAAATTATTTTTAAAATATATTTTGATCTATTTAATGTATGGAATAGAATGTGGCCATTGCCCGATTGCCTGTGGTTGAATCCTTATGGGTACTGTTGATGACAGCTTTGTTCTTCTCAATAGATAGATGGAGAGTATGGTCTTTTTACGTAAATTGTAAATTGTGAAAACGTCTCATAGCATAATTTTAAAAGAAATTGATAGATGCAAATGTATACTAATAAAAAAATCAAATATTTTTAAAATCATTTTTATATTTAAGAAAATTTTTCATTTTTAGAATATTTAACAAAAGCGATATGTTTGCAATTTCAGGTAAACTATATAGGTATGAATGTAATTTTTTTGAAAATTAATAATACACCTACAATTTTACATAAACTATATAGATACAAAATGCAAAATAAATTATAAAATACAATGAACATCTTGCCACAATACCTTATTATGGCCTTACTTTAATATGCAACAAAATATTGAAAGTAAAAAAATGAAATTTTATTACTACATATATGAGTAAAAAAATTACTAAAAGAAACCCTAATGACGAAAATTTTCGATATATGTTATATGTATGGTACACCACTACAAAAAGATTTATAAATACAGCCACTTTTTTGGTCGAATTTATATTTTTGCTGTATCTAGCATCAAATGCAGTTACTAAATTGCTTTTCCAACTAAAAATTCTATTGTTATTTATGCTAAATATAAATGACTACAATAAATGTTATTTTTATGTACATGAATGTAAAAATTAGTTGTATCTTAGCAAATGCCGCAACCCAAATGCAAACATGCATGTATCAGTAACTAAATATACACATGTACATAAATCTATTTGTATATATTTATATTTTATATATAACTAACATGTTATTTTATAATAAAAACTTATCTGCTTATACCAACTCTGCAAGGAATTATATTGGCAACCGTTATTAGCAATAAAAAATTCTTTATACGCAAGAAAAATGCATCTGCAAGGAATTCAACCTGGCGTATAAAAATCTTTATCAAATGGATGGACAGATTGAATTTTGGCACGCCCAGCTTGTTATGTGGCTTGGATTTCATATTGTATGTTTCCTTTAAGTTGATGGCCAAATTCAATCTGTCCATCCATTTGATAAAGACTTGATCATGATTTCATTTTGTTGGTTGCATTGATTTCAATGGACTGGGTCGAATTCACTTATTATATACATCAAAAATTGATCAATTTTTCTATAGATTAATAAAATATTAAGTTGTCAATAAAAAAAGAAGAAGAAGTTATGGCTACTTTCTCATTTCAAATAAGAAAGACGTTTCTCTCGTATACCTTTCCGACATTTTGCAACACTACAGTCTCTTGTTCTTCTTCGTTAGCACTTGTATTGTTGGAAAGATGAGAACGAGAAAAGACGACAAATGTTTTAAAGAAAATGATAATAGCTTCTCATGGATCTCCCCATTGTTGGAAAACCATTATTAAAAAATACTAAAAACCCTATTTAATTATAATACATTTTTTTAAATTTCATCATAGTACACTTTAACCACATGTAACATGATTCATCCTATTATATCCTTTATTGCATCATCAACACCTAGGCAACAAATCAAAGAGAATGAAGGCACATTGTATTATTGGAAAGATGAGAACGAGAAAAGACGACAAATGTTTTAAAGTAGCTTCTTGTGGGTCTCTCCACTATTGGAAAACAATTTATAAAAAAAATACTAAAAACCCTATTTAATCATAATAAACTTTAACCATGTGTAACATGATGCATCCTATTATATCCTTTATTACATCATCAACACCTAGGCAACAAATAAAAAAGAATGAAGGCGCATTGTATTATTGGAAAGATGAGAACGAGAAAAAGACGACAAATGTTTTAAAGAAAATGATAATAGCTTCTTGTGGGTCTCCCCACTAATGGAAAACCATTATTAAAAAATACTAAAAACCCTATTTAATCATAATAAACTTTTTTTATTTTATCATAATACACTTTAACCACGTGTAACATGATGCATCCTATTATATCCTTTATTACATCATTAACACCTAGGCAACAAATCAAAGAGAATGAAGGCACATTATATTATTGGATAGATGAGAACGAGAAAAGACGACAAATGTTTTAAAGAAAATGATAGTAGCTTCTCGTGGGTCTCCCCACTATTGGAAAACCATCATTAAAAAAATACTAAAAACCCTATTTAATCATAATACACTTTTTTTATTTAATCAAAATACACTTTAACCACGGGTAACATGATGCATCCTATTATATCCTTTATTACATCATCAACACCTAGGCAACTAATGAAAGAGAATGAAGGCACATAGTCAATAACTGCATGTTGTATCAAAAAATTCCGTGGCCAGTGACTACTGACTACCCGCACTGCAAAGGGCGGCTCTTAGCCTCTTAGGCGTCACACTTTTCGTATGCCAGGATTTCGTGGGTTCACGGGAGAACTCGTATGGCAGCAATATTCTTCAGAGACGAAGGTAATGATCACGAGTAAAATGAATAAATTTAAAATTGATATAGTAGTGATAAATGAAAATAATTGTATAGAAATGTGAGATTTTGTTAGCGGGGCTATATATACCATTGTTTAATTTTTAAAAGTCACATATATAAAACTATTAATTTAAGCCTATTTAATTTATAAATTAAGTTTTAGTATTTTTAAAAATATATTTTTTGAATTTTTAAATACATGCGGCCCACCAAATCATCTACTACAGAAGGAACTTTTTATCAGCGCCAACACAGAATTGCGATGCATATAGACCTCAAAGAATTTCCTCCCCGGCATCATTATTAGTCCTAGAAACATGGTTCGGATAATATTAATGTATCAAACCCATTCATGCTGTTTGCGAGAAGCCACAACTACACGACCAAAATCATAGATCAAACACCTTCTGCGCATTCAAGCACGTTTCGCCAACCGGCTTTTGGCCGGGTGGTCACGGACGACATCGCTTGGGGGCGTGTTCATGTGTTCAGAGACTTACATGGGGTGTTTTGATTGTTGTTAGGGAGTTTGTTATTTTCTTAGTTAAATAGAGTTTTATTGTCTCCTAGATAGATGGATGAGAGCACGTTGTCTCATGTTAGCTTAATTATAATATCAAAAATGAGATGTAATATTGTAGGGGTGTAAATTTAGTTGGGTTGGGACAAACATAATCCAAACCTACCTTATAGAATCTCAATCCAACCTTATTTTCAACCTTAGTTTCTACACCTTAACCTAATCCTATTTTAACCCTATAGAAATTGGTTTGGTTTGAGTTAGAAATCAAGTTAATAAATATATAATATTTAAAAATATTTTTATTAATAAAATATATTTTAAAATATAAATTTATATAAAAGAATACAAATTAATCATTTTTGTTCTGGCTTGGAAAAATTTTTCCGGTTTGAAAATAAATGTTTAATTAATTTCGCAGCAAAATTTTAAAACATTTAATTCTTTAACCGAGTCCGAAAAGTATATTACAGAAACATTTTGCATTGTATTATATATTTTGATTTTACATCTCCAATGAGAAAACCCTTGTTTAAAAGAGCTGAATACAATAGTAAAAAAATGATTATTTTATTGAAATAATGATGAAATGCATAGAAACTTTTTCTATGACTTTACAACTGGATGAAAAATCGTGTCTCACAAAAATATAAAGATAAATGAGTACATTTCGCCTCGCGCCGTGACTCAAATGTGTGATACATGACGCTACACGCTATGACTTAAATGTAAGTTTATGCTTAGCCCGTTAACCTGTGATGACTCGGTCTGGGAATAGTGAGAGGCCCGTTGACTATACTAGTGACCATACACAGCAAGTTGAGTATGCTCTTAGCTTCTAGATTTTCACAACAGACTAGCGTCTCCCGCTTTTAGCTTAATAAGCCAGCGTGTCCCACATTCAGTTTCTGGATTGAGAATTTAGGTGGTTTTACCAAGAAATGGATTGAACAAATTTTGAAAATATATTTTGGTCAATTTGGACCAACTAAAGAGGTTTGGGCAAGCTTGTTGAAAAGAGATTGGGCCTATCTGGGCTTGGCTCAACAACTTAGGCCCAAGTGAGCAGGGGTAGATTGGGCCCAAATGGAGCTAGTTTTGGGTACGGGCGGGCCAACAGATGTTATGGCCTAAATATGAAATATTAAGCCTAAGTAAGCTCACTGGGGAGTTTTTGGTTCAAATGAGTTTGTAGGCAAGTTTTGAGCTCAACTGAACTTGTCGATAGAATTTTGGGTCAAACTAGGATGTATTAAGCCACCCTGGGAAGATTTAGACTCCAATAAGGTAATTGAAAGATTTTGGGCCCGCTACAGGATTTTGGGCCCAATTGATCCTTTTGGGAGATTTTTAGGCCCACTCAAATTTGTTGAAGATTTTCGGGCCCATTTGAGCCTAAATAAAGGGGCACAAGTAGAAGTTGCTCGCCTAGCTTTCAAGCGTGAGCGGTGTAGAATTTACACATATACATATCATAACGGATTTATAAATTCCCAACCATGGCTTAAGAAAAGAGTTTTCATAGCTTTTCAATGCAAAACATCTTCCCCATTCTTTTGAATTTCCATGTATACAGGTCAGTACCACTTAGAGGGTCCTATGGATCACGTGTATTCCTCAAGTAATGGTAAAGTGCCCGCAGTAGATGTATTACAAAAACTCTCTCATTATAGCAATAGTAGGATCTATTTAAATCCATCACGATTTAATTGCTCAAATCATGAAAACCAAGGTGGTTTGACGATTCCGTTTTGTTAGCGCAACAAGTTCGCATAGTGGCCTTAATTGGACATCAAGGCTCGGGATTGAATAAATTTTTTATTTTATTTTATATAATAAAAAAAGGTACTTAGCCTCGTGTGTCAACTCAATCCACCACCCGTGGAGTATTTACTTAGGGAGAAGTATATGTATGTATATACATATATATTTTTTTAGAAAATAATATATATATTTATAAAGGCCTTTAAGATATATATGTACTTTAGAAAATAATTTATATATATATTTTTGAAGCCTTTAATATATATGTATTTTAGAAAAATAATATATATATTTTTGGAGGCTTTTTTAATATATATATATATATGTATTTTAGAAAATAATATATATTTTTAGAAGCCTTTTAATAT
>JAXCLR010000063.1:62669421-62679719 GCA_035584095.1 Annona squamosa | reverse complement strand
ATGTTTATTTCATCATATATCATTTCATACCCTTAATTTGGTACTTCTCATTTAAATAAGTAAAATTTCGATATCAAGTATTTCAATAATATTCCTGTGACTAATTAGTCATGCTAGAAATGTTGTGAATGATTTAGATCTATGAAATAACTTGCGTATAATAGAGAATGAATGAAATTAACAGATAAAATGGTTCGACGAAGCTTACTTTTAAAAATTCTTTCTTCTTCCTTCCTCGGTCTCCTGCGTGATTTCTCTTCTTCTTTAAATGACGGAAACCCATCTCACATTTGCGCCTTTTATACTAATCAATCTGCTAAACGGCTGAAATTAATTGACATCAATTTGAAATGAACGTATATGACCCATCAATCACATCTGCTTCCATCCGTTTCTTAGAAACGGATGACGATAGCTGTTACATGTGTTTCGTCTCCTCTCCTCCTTTGTTTTTGGCGGGGCTTCTATTTATAGGTTTCAGAGAAGAGTCCTACGGCCATGAGCAGACTTTTCATGCGGAGCTTCATTTCTCGGGCACATCGTGTGACGGGGGATCGTTCCGCGGGACGTGGCAGGTGTGACGGGGGATCGTCCCGCAGAACGTATTAGCTGTCTCGCGTTACTGCATGCTTCTCACTTAGCGTTCTGACGTGTATATATGTATTGTTATCTATCATTTACTATTATTTTGGTTCCGTCTTGTCACCATCAGGCGCTGGAATCATTGCATTTTTCGTGGCGAAAAAGATCAAGCCTTACGTTCCAAGAACTGTTGGAGGAAACTCCACTTCGGCCATGTTGGTTGCGACCGTCGAAGACCTCAATTCTATTTATAGACACCAACAAATCTGGGTTGCTTTCTTCAGCACACAACATATGCATCAAATATGAATCTACGGCGTCACCATCAACTTCAGCGTCACGGAGAAATGATCGACATAACAAATAGGAGCCCCCTTTCTTCCATCCTATACTTGTGCATAACCCATGGAATTCTATCACCATTGGGACGCCGTCCGACGTAGAACACCCAAGTAGTTTTCCAGCCAACAGTTGAAGAACTTGCAAACCCAATGCGAATTTCCCCTGAAGCCTCCCAATATCCATCGTCTATAACTTTAGGCCCCTCCTCATGTTCCTTCCGAGTGACAAGATAAAACACCTTCTCGGGCAAATCCCAGGGAGCAACAGTGCAGGGATTCAATTCCGAGATCACGTTAGTCGGGAGGGGCAGTCCATTTTCTTTGTTTCTCAAATGCTTTAAAATCGAAACGTCGTCTGCCTTGAAATCGATACCAGATCAAGAGAGAGGTGCTGGAGGACACATGGTAACGACCACCTGAAGATCGAACAAGAATCGCCAACTATCTGGGACCGAACAATCAAGAAGCCTTTAGCGTTGGAATTCCAAAAATATTCCTTCACAAACCCATCCCTCAATGAGGGAGGAAGATTAGCTTCGTTATCCAAAAGAACTGCAACATCTGTGTGCTCGAGAAGTGAATGAGTGGAGAGCACGCTGATATAGGGCTCTGCAACTGTGGAGATGGTTTTTTGTGCCGCCTAAACTGCGATGGCACGAGACTTTCTACCGGGTGGCCAAGGCTCACTTTGCTCAAAACACGTCTTTGGCACTTTTTTTTTTTCAATCATTTCATCATCATTTTTTTGAGTAAGAATCTTAAAAATTGGCTATTTATGATTATCAGTTGAGAATTTTTCTTCTCCTTTTTTTCTTTTTTTTTTTGTTCTTTACCATCGATTTTTAATTTGTTGTAATTTTCTCTTTCTTCTTATCTTTTTTTTTAATACCTATGAAAGATCATATAATTTCATAAACTGAAATTAATCATATAATTGTAGTAATCTCTTGGTTCAAAATACACTTCATCAATTTCTATATAAACACTTTTCAATTTATGATGTATACAATGATATAAGTGTTAAATAATATTATTTCAAATCAATAATATTTAGTTAATTTCTATGTATTAGGTATTAATGTAAGATTATTTATTAATAATTTATTATATTGTACACTAAAATATGAAATCAGGTTGGTTCGGGTTGAAAATCATTCAACCCAAACCAATCCACTTTTAAAATCAGGTTATGAAATTTATTTTTTAAAAAATGTTTAACCCAAACTTATTATAAATCGGATTGGAGTAATCGGGGATTCGATTGAAATTAACCCTATTTAGACCCATACAACCAATAAAAAAAGCACGAGAAATGTTCTGCTAATACAGGCCCCAGATCCACCCCATCTCAGGTTTTCTCCGGTATACGAGTTTTCAGCCGACGTGCGTCACTCATGTTTTGGGTCGGGAAGCATTGCTCGTATTATGTAGACATATGATGAGTTGGGCTTCTGATCCATTCCACTGCTGCTTATGGCCTTTTCATTTCTAGAGTTTGGCCCGCTAACACGTGTGGTAGTCCTTTGGTAGATATACAATCGCTTAGTTAGGTGAGAACTCGAATCGACCCGTAGATTGTGAAACCATAGACTCGATCAAAGCATAACATAGAAAGATATGTAATTCCATTTCATAGCTTGATCAAATTAGTTTCAATTCTCTATATGAGATACGTTCCTATGCATTTACTTACACAGAAACTTATCGTACATTTCGCTTAAATGTGCCATCATATTTTTAAATGTATTGATATTTTATACCATTATTTATTTATATATAAATTTTATAATACGTAATTTATATGTTTAAAAAATAACTTTAAATTTGCTATTTATATCAAAGTTTTTGATTATGTTGAATTTGTATCATTTTTCAAATAGAGCTTATGCATAGGTCCAATTAGGATGAAAAATGATACGATAATAGAATATATAATTTTAAATATAATGGGTGGAATTGATTATAATTTTATGATCATGTAGGACCCATTTTGAGGTAGTTGCATCGTAATTTATGGTGCGGGTAATTCCATAAATTACGGTGTTTCTAGCTCAAAATGGGCCCCACATAATTATAAAATTATAATTTACTCTACCTATTGTATTTAGAATCATATATTTTATTGTCATACCAATTTTCATTCCAATTAGATATGTGTATGGACCTCATCTGAAAATAATACAAAATCAATGTAATAAAATACTTTGATGTAAATATCAAGTTTAAAATAGTATCTTCAACATCTAAACTGTGTAAAGTATGATTCATATATGGATAAACGAATGTATAAATTTTCATTGCATTTTAACATATGGGGCTCATTTTTTAGGCAACTGTACTGAAATAGCTCTTATATACATATAAGGATATTCGAGTGCAATGCCACGACACTGTAATTATGGTGTAGTGGAGTTAAAATGGGTCTTCCTTAATCATAAAATTATAATATGCTCCACCCATTGTATTTAAAATAATATATGCTATTACCATATTTATTTTCATCTCAATCAGATGTGTATGAATTTCATATGAAAATGGTACAAATTTAACATAATAAAATAGTTTGATATAAATAAAAATTTTAAAGTGTTTTTTAACATGTAAACCATTTGCTATAAAATTTATAAATGGATAAATGATTGTACAAAGTTTTATTGCATTCTAATATGTATAGGCTCATTTTTAGGCAAATGTACCACTATTTTGGTACAGTGACACTGCATTGGAATAACTCTTATATATATATATATATAGAGAGAGAGAGAGAGAGTCTTTCCTATGCAATAAAGTTGTACCATAATTAACGATACATTTGACTCAAAATGAACCATACATATACTTAAATGTATTGATACTTTGTACAATGATTTATCCATATATAAATTTTATAACAAATGGTTTACATGTTGAAAAAATAATTTTAAAATTATTATTTATGTTAAACTATTTTATTATATTAAATTTATACCATTTTCAGATGAGGTCCATACACATATCTAATTGAGATGAAAATTGGTATGGTAACATAATACATAATTCTAAATATAATGAGTGGAGTAGATTATAATTTTATAATCATATAGGGCCCATTTTGAGGTGATTGTACCATAATTATGGTGCAGTGAAGCCTCACCTGAATATTTCTTATGTGTAGTGAAGCTGCATTATAATTAACGGTGGATTTGACTCAAAATGACTTCTACATATACTTAAGTGTATTGATACTTTATACAATCATTTATTCACATATAAATTTTATAGCAAATGATTCACATGTTAAAAAAATAATTCAAAGTTATTATTTACATCAAATTATTTTATTATGTTGAATTGTAGCATTTTTAGATAGGGCCCATACACATATCTAATTGGGATGAAAATTGGTATGTTAATAGAATAATAATTCTAAATATAATAGGTAAAGTAGATTATAATTTTATGTTCATATGTGGTCTATTTTGAGGTAACTGTGCTGTAATTGTGGTGCGGTAAAGCTATACCTGAATATTTTCTATATATATATGAGAACCTTTCCTGTGCAGTGAAATTACATCATAATTAATGATGCATTTGGCCCAAAATAGGCCCCGTATGTACTTAAATGTATTGAAACTTTATACAAGCATTTATTTATGTATAAAGTTTATAGTAAATGATTTATATGTTGAAAAAATAATTTTAAAGATGTCATTTATATCATACTATTTTATTATGTTGAATTTGTACCATTTCGGATAGGATCTATACACATATCCAATTAGGAAGAAAAATGTTATGGTAATAGAATACATAATTCTAAATAAAATGAGTAGAGTAGATTATAATTTTATGATTATATAGGGCTCATTTTGTGGTAACTGCACCATAATTGTGGTGCAGTGAAGAATATATATACATATAGAGGGACATCAGATCATGTGCAGTTTGCTGTAAAATGGGTCCCACATATATTAAATTACAATGAAACTTTATATAATCATTTATCCATATAAAAATCATACTTTAGATAGTTTAGATGTTGAAAATACCACTTTAAACTTGATATTTAAATTAAATTATTTTATTACGTTGATTTTGCATTATTTTAAGAAGAGGACCATAAATATTTTGGATTTGAATGAAAATTTATATGCTAATAAAGCGAATAATGCTAAATACAATGGGTGGGGTGAATTTCCCATTCATAATCAAGTGGGGCCCACTACGTATGAACTTCATGGTGCAATGGCATGCACTGAAATATTTTTCTTATATATATATATATATATAGGAAGCTGTTTCGATGCCACACAACTGCACTAGAACAGTGGTACATTTGAAAAAAAATAGCCCCACACATATTAAAATGCAACGAAACTTTATACAATCATTTATCCATATATAAATTTTATAGCAAACGGTTTACATGTTGAAAAAACCACTTTAAAGTTGTTATTTACATCAAACTATTTTATTACATTGAATTTATACCATTTTCAGATGGGGCTCATATACATATCTGATTGGGATGAAATCAATATGGTTATAGAATATATTATTCTAAATACAATGAGTGGAGTATATTATGATTTGATGATCATGTGGGGTCTATTTTAGTGATGCTGCACCTGAATATTTTTGATATATATATAGGGAGCAGAAGAACATTTGATAAAAAAGGGCCCCATGCATATTAGAATGTAATGAAACTTTATACAATCATTTATCTATATATAAATTTTGTAGCAAATAGTTTATATGTTGAAAAAACCACTTTAAAGTTATTATTTACATCAAATTATTTTATTATGTTGAATTTATACCATTTTCAAATAGGGGCCATATACATATATGATTGAGATAAAGATCAGTATGTAAATAGATTATATTATTCTAAATATAATGGGTGGAGTAGATTATGATTTTATGATCATGTGGGGCCATTTCAGCCTGACAAGAAATTCTGGTGCAGCGACGGTGCACTTGAATATTTCTCATATGTATATATTTCAAATACAATTATGTTGAGGTTCGGGCAAAACCATGCAGAACCGACCCTTCCAAGTTGCATCTCCAGGAAGTAGGCATGTTCCCGTCATCAATTTTGCTTACCTTTGACTCAAAAAGAGAATAAATTAAAACACGCATACAAATTAAAAATTGGAACCGAAGCCGGGCAAGATGGGATGGCCAAAAGTGGTTAGATTCGTGGTTACATCATTAACGAATACAAAATCTTCTCTGTAGGCCAAAACTATTATGAGGCAAAAACAAGATTATTTCGTAAGATCGATAAAACAAATAGTTGAAAACTTACTGCCACGCATTTTCATTGCATGCAAGCTGTTAATAAGATTAAAAAAAAAAAACACTTCGGTCAATATTCAAAAAAAAATTACCGGTCAATACAAATTTTTGGCCACAAAGAAATGCAGTTATTCAACTGCTGAGATATCACTTGTAATCACTTTCACATTGTGCAAGTTTTTATTTTGTGTTAAAAAGTTAATCTCGAAAATTCATGATAAGTTGGTAGAAAAAAAAAAAATCTAAATGCATCGTATAGTCGGTAGTAGTATTGGTACGGTGTCCATATACATTTCTGCGAGATAACAACTCAAGCAACCATAAAAAGAGCATTCAGCCCTCCATGCATGGCATGCATGTATAAGTAGCCGTTTGAACGGTAATATTTAAACCCGGTTTTATAGAAGTAATTTTGTAAAATCTTTTTTATTGTTGAAATGTTGATTCTTGATATAAAATTCAATCTATTTATTATATTTTACATAATTTTCTTAGCTACGAGACCTCGTTTCATCTAAATATAATATGTGAATAAGCTACATTTGTTGAAAAATAGGTGCATTTGTGTGTAAATTATAAAAAATACTTAGATCTATTTACACATATATTAGAATATAATAATACCTTATATGATCATTTATCTATGTATTATTGATATTTTAGATAGTTTAGATGTTGAAAAAATTACTTTAAAATTGATATTTTAATATTAAATTATTTTATGATATTGATTTTACACATTTATAGATGAGACTAATATATAGCAAAATTAAAAAAATAAAAAGATTTTTAAGATACTATAAATAATGTTAAATAACATGGGTGGAGTAAATTTTCTTTAAACTATCAAGATTTTAAAAATTGAGAGGATTTCATAGAAGAGAGATTTGAAGCGTTCCTGTTTGTTAATAACTAAAACTTTTTATACTAAAATTTCTCACTTTTTAGAATTATCTTATTTTAAATTATTTCTTTGCTTCTTACTATACTACCACCGTACATTTTATCATTTTGTATATAATTGCTCATACATCTGACCTATCTTTTTAAATTTATTCTCTTTATTTTTTATTATTACACTTATCATATTACATCATTTTCTCACATTGTAAAAACTTTTACATTAAAATTTTTTTATCAAAAGTTTTTATTACTTTCCAAGCACAATTATTCTCCCATCATCATTCTTTTCTCTTAATGTATAAAAGCTTAGATTTATTTCTTTTATTATTTCTATTATTACTCAAATATCAACCGTTGTAAGGGGACGTCAGGGAAAGTGAAAGTTGTGAAAAATATGGGATAAAGTGAGAGTAGAAAATGAAATATTTTAAAAATTGCGTAATTGATATAAAATAATAAGAATAAAGTTGGTGTAAATAAATTTATTGAAAGTTAGTTGACAGGAAAAATAATTAGAATATAAATATAAAAGTAAAAAAATATGATGATTGTTTAATTAATGATAAATCTAAAAAACCATGCTACTATCATTTTTCACCAGACATTTCCCAAGCATGTTACCGAATGTGCACTAAATGTGATGCAAAAACAGTCCCGACTGGGGCACAGAGTACACTTATGCTTATCATCATCGATCCAAGATATTCAACGGCTCATATCAAGTTAAAAACTTGGCTGGGACCCACATCTCACTAAGAAGGAGAGTTATTGCTGCTACCTTGAAGCGCACCTCGACAGGTAATTTGTACTCGTCCGTGCAAGTTCGCCACATACGCATGCTGCTGTTATGGAAGCTGTAACACGAGTTGACATTAGGCAGATGTGCCAGGATAACTCTCGACGAGTCGACGAGTCGTACACGCAGGGTTTGTCGGTTAAGGAATAAAATTATGATTTAAAATTTTAAAGGACAGAAGTCGTTAAATAATGTAATATGATAAAAGGAATAGTAGGTAATAAAAAAAATAAAAGGTAATAAAAAAAATAAAGGTAAAATAAAATTGGTTAGTTGTATGAATAATTATGTAAAAATGATTGAAAAGTAGAATAGTTGGACAGAAAAATAGAAAAAAATTTTAAATTAAAAATTTTAATATTTTTTATCAATTACCAGTCACACCTTTAAAGAGAAAAAGTAAAAGCTACTCTCGAGGAAGTAAGAATAGCTCATGCAAATAAGTCATGCTTATCCGCCTAAGTGGACAGTCATCTGCGCGAGGCTCAAAAGAAAGGTTGGAAAAAGGACACGCAGGGCAAAGCGCATGCACAGCGTCCTCCCATCCCCATAAGATTGCCAGTGCTAGGCCATTCATATCAGCAAGTGGGACAGAACCACATTGTGCTTTCGCTGATGATGATATGCTGTTGCTACCCTTGCAGCAGTTGCTCGCTTGTTTCGATCACTGATATGCTAGCGAGATCAGAAGAAGTCGGCAAAGGAGGTCATCATTTCTGCCGTCGTTATCATCGGTTCATTGCTTACCCTATCAATAAATGTCAGCTACTGAAGATGGACCTGCATAACTGTATAACAAGGCGTGATCTCGGTGGTCCACCTGACAAAGTGTCCGCTAAAAATGCGGGCGTGTGTTATTCAAAAAGGATGACGAGGAAGAACATCCACCTTCAAATTTCAATCTTAACTCGTGTTGAATGAGGAGAAGAGAAAAATCACATTGGATACATGAATTTAGGTGGTTCAGCTACCCTACTTCATGGAGATAACCAAATTAATAGTACCATTGGGTTACCTTGTTTCCACTAGTTATAATAGTTTACAAGATACCGGCCATTTGTTACATTCATTTATTCAAGGTATGAGCAGCCATATTTTGCATTTGCTAAAGGGATGGGATGGCCTGTTCACCAACTTGCTGTCAACAACTCAGTTGAACGCAGAATTGTCACCCGCCAGAGCACCTGCTTGCCCACCTTCACGAATGCACTGAATGGGGAGCATCATGCGGCTACAACATCGAATGAGTAACTAAGGACCACGTTTAGGCCAAAAGAAATCCAAAATTAATCAGCACACATATAGCTTCAAAAATCAAAACCAAGTTGAACTTCATTTTTCTGATTCGAATTTTCAGAGACAATACGACTGAGATTTATTAGAAAACAACAGTTGGTGCCACTTACACAACACGTCAATAAAACTTCTTAATTAACACACAACAACGGCCATTGCTGAAAAAACCCATCACTGATATAGCTGCAAAGGCAGGCGTGGGCTCAGAACAATTTCCAATGGAGTAGCCTTGGGAGAGGTCAGGCCAGAGCCCTCGGTCATGTCCACCGGCCCATCCCCAGGCGTGTTCAGATCAAAGCTGTGAAGTAGACGAGCGAATGTGAGATGGAGAAGCTGGTGAGCCAATACATGACCAGGGCACATTCGGCGTCCTGCTCCAAATGGAAGATACTGGAAGTGGCTGCCCTTGCCCTCCACATCCGCGTTCTCCTTCAAGAATCTTTCGGGCCGGAACACTTCGGGGTCCGACCACATACGGGGATCTCTGTGCAGCTTCCAAAGGTTGACCAGCAAGCGCGTGCCGGCAGGAATGAAGAAGCCACCCACGTAGCAGTCTTCGGTGGATTCATGGGGCCCTGAGAGTGGAGCTGAAGGGTATAGACGCAAGGATTCCTTGACGATAGCTTGAAGGTAGACGAGGTTATTGAGGTCTGATTCTTCCACATTCCGATACCTGCCCACGTGCTTGTCCAGCTCTTCTTGAGCCTTCCTCAACGCTTCTTTGTTGTTTAGGAGCAAGGAGAGGGTCCAGGTCGAGGAGACCGATGTCGTGTCGTAGGCACCAGTCAAAACCGTCTGTTCCGATCGAGGCCACGGCAAAACAAGAAAAAAGAAAAATAGTACCCTCTACAAATCTTATTTCAAAAGGAAACCATTTGTACTAAAAAATGTACTAATTAAAAAAACTTTCCTCTTAACGGGCCAAACAATGGCGCCTTAATAAAATGAGCACAAAAGAAAATGTATGTAGTCTAACTTGTACGAGGACCGATTTTTTAAGATCTCCGACAGGTCCGGAAATATATTTTTTTAATTTTTTTTTGAAAAATAATTTTATAAACTTGTTAATCTAGTTATATTTAATTTATAAACTA
>JAXCLR010000063.1:62633174-62645734 GCA_035584095.1 Annona squamosa | reverse complement strand
TAGATATTTTTTTTAGATTTTTAAAAATCAGTGGCATTTTCGGTAATTTAAAATTACGAAAAATGCCACTGATTTTATAAAATCTAAAAAAAATATCTACAAATCTCCAAAAATAGTAAAAATTGATACATATGTTAAATAAACCTATATTAACAGCTTCATGAAAAAAAAATTAAAAAAAAAAATAAAAAAAATAGGTGCAATGCACCCGGGTGCGTTGAGGCTGAATACACCCGGGTGCACTGAATTGGGCTCCCACATATATAGGAAGACATAAAAATTCTCAAAACTCGTGGTTACCTCTTCTCTGCAACCGAACCTTTCTTTCTTAAATGTTCTGCAATTAATACTCTTATGATGTTCAATTTTAAAATTATAGGACCTGTTGTAGTAGAGTTTATATATAAGACTCTTTACAGAAAGAAACGAATAGACGTTCTTTTAATTTTCGCAGTAAAATCCATCATCAGTCTTATCTATTTACCGCAGAAAAAGTGAAAACGTAAATATCGTTGCTTGATGGAAGATGATCTGTGTTGTATTTTTATGCAGTGATGGAGGATGATCTTATGTACTATTTTACGGAGATGAGTGCGATATATTCCATGTAGTAATGTACAAAATTATTTGACTCTTGCCCAAGAATAATGATGGATAACGATTCAGTGCGACCAGTGCACGATCCCATTCTTAAATTTTTTCTTTTTTTGGTTTTTTTTTTCACCATGATGTGCGCCCAATAATAAAGATTCTACATATGTAATCCACAATTTATCATTATTTTTAAAATTTAAAAATAAAAGTTCCACTTTTCATATACGAAGGCACATGAAAATGGTTTTTATTAATTTTAAACTAAATATTAAATAAAAATTGTATGGAAGTACATGCTTGGGCTCACATAATGATGCAAAAAAATAAAAAAAAAATTACAAATAGAATAGCCAACTGGGCGCGTGGGATCACAGCCCAACAATAATTGGCTGTATTTATGGGGACAAGACCTAGTGCACTGCGTTATGCCATTTCATTTACTATTTTGATTTTTTTTTTTTTTTGCATTATTTTGCTAGCCCAACCCCGAAGAGACGCAATTTTTAATCTATTAATTTTGTTTAATATTTTTGTTTCTAGAATTCAAAAAATAAATACAAATAAATTGTAAATATTATATACAAGCTTAGGCCCACATAATGGTGAAAATTTTTTTAAAAAACGGAGTGATGCCCTGAAAGCACCGGATCATCACTTTTTTTAAAAAAAAAAAAATAGAATTTTTCCCAAATATATCCACTTCGTTCGTTCGATCTTAATCTCAGATACACCTACTGCGATTCAGAAATTTCAGATATACCCACTACATTTGCATGTAATCTCAAAAATGTTTACTCTGTTACAGACGTTAATAAATACCGTTAGTTCATATGTAAAATTACCAATATGTCCATCAAATTTAAGATTGGATTCAAATTTTTTAATATTATAAATCACCGTTGCCCTAATTGTACAATAGTTTTAAATATGTAGTACTCTAATTTTATTCTCATTTCATCTTATTTCATCTTTTATTATTTTACGTAAGGGGTATTTTTGGCTTTTAGAAAATTGAAGCCAAAATTTAACCAGATGAAGTTAACTTACTTAACGGCCTTTAATGGAGTAGGTATTTTTTGGAATATATGCAAACTTAGTAGATATATTTAAAATTTCTGAAACTTAGTGAGTATACATGGGATTACCTGTATTTATGTGGGCTTGTTAGTATACCTTAATTGGTGGAGCTTGGTCAACATAAGGCTTATAGACAGGTGTGAAGGTTACTCGTTGGAACTCTTAGAGTCTACTTGTATTTATTCTAGTAGGATGATTATATACATTATGATATATTTTAATCTAAAATATAACATTTATTTACTTTATGTTATTTTTATTTTTATTTGGTTATTTCTTTGTAAATATATTTTTCTAATTGTATTTAATTAATATATCAATTTTTGTCATTTTATAATATTTTCACATTTTTATTTTTAAGTCTTGAAGTAGCATCGATTAAGAAGACATAGTCTATCCAAGTAGAAGATGATAGAAGAATGAGAGGAAGACCCCAAAAAAAATGGATGAAAGTAATTAAACAAGATTTAAAAATATTACAAATTATAGAAAATTTAGTCTTAAATAACCAAGAATGATGCAACAGAATCTATGCAGCCGACCCCACGTAGGTGGGAAATGACTTATGATTATGATTATGATAATTTTAAAAAAATATCAACGCCAAGGGGCATTTTCGTAGTTTTTCACCATTAAAAAACTTGAATTAAAAATCAAAAATTAATATATAAAAGTATAGTAAATATTTGGGGATAAACTGAGGTTTACCAACATGATGTGGTGGTGCTCATCTTGATGATAAGATTTAAATTTACTTTACCCATTGGCTTTTTTATTTTTATTTTTGCCAATATCACTTTTATTTTGGTATAATTCAAGCCAAATTCACTAAATTTACCTAAAAAATTTTATTTTGCATATTTACTTTACAAACGTAAGTTAGGATATTTACAAATTGGGCTATGCTCTTGTTGGCAATTTATTTGTTACTTATAAATTTAATTCAAATCAAATATATTCAAGTTTCTTATGTTAAAAAGTTGTAAATTAATGTAATATAATTTTTAATTTATATATCAATTTCATAATAATATTATGAGATTTTATTGCATATATATGAATATATTTAATTATTTTTAATATTCTAAATATAAGTATATATGTCTAAGCAGGTATGGCTTGCACAAGATTTCCATTGAGAAGGTGTTTGGTACCCTAATTTAAAAAAATGTAAACAATATGAACCATTGGATTTTAACTCCACATCAAAGAAAGGACAGAACGTAGTCGTATGCTCCCATCTAAAATGTATGTTGCACAGTAGTTAGGTTGCTCATAATAATTTTATGGGTAATTTGCATATATACCCACATAATTCGGCACTAATTGTAAATATACCCACGTAGTTTCACAAAATTCATATTACCCCCATATAGTTTCACCAAAATTGCGTATTACCCTTACCTGTTAACTACCGTTATATTTTTGAAAATGATGAAAATGCCCTCATCTTCATGGGGGTAATATGCAATTTTGGTGAAACTATGGATGAGGGCATTTTCATCCTTTTTAAAAATATAATGGTAGATATTAACGACAATTAATAGCATGGGATAATATACAATTTCGGTGAAATTATGTAGGAGTGATTGACATTTTGTGAAACTACGTGGATATATTTGCGAAATCAATGAAACTAGGTGGGTATATATGCAAATTATCCAATTTTATCTATATTAGATTTTGAAAATTTTCATGATAAAATTATGTTTCAAAAAATATATATGTCAAATTTGATTTAAAAGTTTTATTAGGTTCAATTATATGTATTGTTAAGTGATTTTAATTTGTAGAACACTATAATTATTTTATGGTGAAATGTTCTTGTTTTAATTTCTAATTAACATGTTTTGATTATTTAGATTTTGTAGAGTAACCCTTGGGGCTCAAGTCAAGTGTTTTCATTTTTGTTAAAATTGACAAACATTTCTACTAAATCATGCCTATATAGATATTCAAGCTAGCTCACTACAAGAAGATTAACTTTTTACAATAAGCACTTCTTGTCGCTAAAGATATTATTCAGTGAGATAAATAATTATGGTTGCTAAAGATTAACTTTTAGCTATTAGTTAGAAGAAATTAACCTTTTTAACGGAAAAATTTGTCACTACGATTATGACTTTTAGCTCAATTTTAAGAAATTATACTTAGTGAAAATAGGTTTTGTGTATGGTAGACTACGAAGTATTTTTGTTTTTAATCCACATAACTTTAATTTTCAAATTCAAGCCGGATGGAACCCAAAAAGTCTTTCCATTCATAAAATTCAAGAACTGAGACTTTGCTAATGAAGAACAAATGATTGGTAAGGTGAAGCAAAGTTGAAAACATCATTTTGAAAATCTATGCCTTGTAATGAAAGCCTATTATGATGGACTATACAGCACAATAGCGATGTACATACATATACTTTTTCCTTCTTCTCATCTCTCGCAATCCAGTCAGATGTGCTGTTTGCATCCTCGTTTCTTGGCAAAATCATGTAGCCAGGCAATTCATTTCTTGGCAAAAATATAAATTTTAAAGTAGTTTTTATCTGAACCCTATAAAAATATCACTAGATAAATGATTCTATAAAGTATAATTATATTCTAATACATGTGTGAATGGATTTAATCATTTTTCATATTTTACGTATAAATATATATTCGATGAAATGCGGTTATACAAATACTTGATTTGTATAAAACTTGGTCTCTTAAATAAAAAAGTGACATTAAATATAATGAATATATTGGATGTGAAATCAATCATCAATATTTTAAAAATCAAAAGGTTATAGAAGACCGCTTCAATATTACCTGGTTATATAGAAGCAGAACCGTATATATGTATAAGTTACATGCATCTATTACATATATTTAAATTAATTATTTTATAAAAAATTTTAAAAATAAAAAAATGAGTTTTGCAACACGACTCAAAACTTTTCCTCGTAACAAAATCCCATGCACGTCATCAAGAATATGGCGGCAATATTGATATACTAGTCAAAGTGGTTTTCATAATTAAGGAATATTCTTAATTATTTCTGTTCCGATATTAACTGTTAAGTCTAAGGTTAAAAATAAGAATTGGGATTGATCCAAAATTCAACGGATGAATATTGGGTTATGGCACTTATTATAATTAGTTCTGAAGCCATCATACATACATCACTCGTAATTAGAGACATGACGTCATCATAATCGGAATGGTCCTATGAGTATTTAAAGTTGAATAGAGTTTGTCAATATATCATGTATCTGTTAACCAATAAATAATAAGCAGATTGTGCAAATATATATATTTTTTATAATAATTGTGCAAATATTTAAAGTGCAAATGGTTTTTAAATTTTCCACTTAAGAAATGAATATAGTCAAGAATTGGGACAGTATTGACAAAGTTGGCGCATGACATTGTTAGTGATGGGGAGCAAGTTGCAGTATTAGTTAGCTTGCTAAATAATGTTTCTTCCATACGTTATAATGAGCATTAATTTTCGCTTTAATGTCATTACAACCGCGTCATTATAAGTTCGTCGCAAAAAGACTTTTGTGACTTTTTGAATGCTCCACTAAAAAGTTATTTTTTGCAACATTTATTATGTTATTTTCATTAAACGCTATTTTTTAGCAGCCACATTTTTTTATTTCACTGAATAATTTTTTTTTGAGACAAAATATTAAGTGTCGCAAAATACGTGTCATGGAATGTAGGATCTCTTGTACCATACCCAATTGACAATAATCTTGTGCGTCGATAGTGTGAATACTGCTTTGCTCCGTGCCCATTGAATATTGCCACAGAGGAATTAATATTCTTTTCTAATATTTCATCACTGACAAACTTATACAGTAGCTTGTAAATAGGGCGATTTAAGGAAGGTTGGAAAAATATTTTATTTTAAAATTTTTTATGAATTTGTAGGGCTGGCCTAGTTTGTCTTTCTGATAAAATTTGACAATTTTTTGAATATGGCACAATTGTTTATAGTATAATTTTTTTCAAACTAAAACTTTTCAGTTCAAAACTTTTTATTTGCTGTAATTAATTTATTTTTTAATTATTTCTCCATTTCTTCTTATACAACAATTCTACTTTTTAATCATTTTATTTTACTTTTTAATTTTTTTACACAATTACCTAGATAATTATTCAATCTTTTTTAACTTTATTCCTTTTTCTCTTTATTTCTTCTATCATATCAAATTATTTTTTATTAATTCAAAAACTTTTATATCAAAAGTTTTTATCTAAAACGTTTGATCACTTTCTAAACACACCATATATCTGATATTTTATTTTTAATTTTTTAAAACAGGAAAGTGCATGGCAGAAGATTCACATAGTTTCACTTGCATTTCTTCTCCACCATGGATAGAAAGATTCACTATTATTATTAATTTTATTTTGATAGCATATGTATTTTACAAACTCAATCTAGTACAATTTTCTCATCTAGCTAGCTCAAGAGATACACAAAGGAGACAAACTCCCACAATCTAGCATGGAAGACATAGCTCCCATAATGCCACAGTTTTATTATTTTAACATAGATCTGCAAAAGAAAGAAAAATTGTGGACTACTATGAGAAATATTCTTCTTAAGTAATTAATTTGCATCACATAATATTCCGAGTCATTTGTAGAGCTCCAAAGGCAGGCGTAGGCTAAGCACGACCTCCAGAGGAGTTTTTTTGGCAACAGTGATGCCTATGTCTTCCGTCATATCGACGGGCTCATCAGCTGGGGTCTTTAAGTGAAATCCGTGTAGCAAGCGTGCCAACGTGAGGTGCAGGATTTGGAAGGCCATCGGGATGCCAGGACAGCTTCTACGCCCTGACCCAATGGGATGTACTCGAATTACTGTCCCTTGGCGTCCACCTCGGCATGCTTGGTCAGAAATCTCTCTGGACAGAACTCATCCGGGTTGGACCACACGCGAGGGTCATGATGAATCTTCCAGAGGTTAACCATCAGCCTGGTGCCGGCACGAATGTGGTAGCCACCCACGTCGCAGTCTTCGGTGAACTCACGGGGACTGGACATTGGAGCTGGTGGGTAGAGGCGCAAGGTTTCTTTGACGATGGCTTGGATGTAGACGAGCTTGCTAATGTCAGATTCCTCTAGGTTTCGTTCCCGTCCTACGTGCCCATCCACTCTTCTTGTGCCTTCCTTAGTGCCTCTTTGTGGTTTACCAGCAATGAGAGAGCCCATGTATTGGTGATCCATGAACTGTCATAGGCTCCCAGCATAACAGTCTACTCCCAAACATATATCAAAATTACAAGGGAGACATATCAACATGTGTGATAGATCTTTAAAATTAGATGGATGAGCCTAATTAAAGGGAAATTTGACTTTTCAACGTTATAACTATTTTTTCTAATAATCACGTGAAATCATTTGACTCTCGCCCAAGAATAATGATGGATAACGATTCAGTGCGACCAGTGCACGATCCCATTCTTAAAATTTTTCTTTTTTTTGGTTTTCTTTTTTTTCACCATGATGTGCGCCCAATAATAAAGATTCTACATATGTAATCCACAATTTATCATTATTTTTAAATTTTAAAAATAAAAGTTCCACTTTTCATATACGAAGGCACATGAAGATGGTTTTTATTAATTTTAAACTAAATATTAAATAAAAAATTGTATGGAAGTACATGCTTGGGCTCACATAATGATGCAAAAAAATATTTTAAAAAAATTACAAATAGAATAGTGCACTGGGCGCGTCGGATCACAGCTCAACAATAATTGGCTGTATTTATGGGGACAAGATCTAGTGCACTGCGTTATGCCATTTCATTTACTATTTTGATTTTTTTTTTTTTTTTGCATTATTATGCTAGCCCAATCCCGAAGAGACGCAATTTTTAATCTATTAATTTTGTTTAATATTTTTGTTTCTAAAATTCAAAAAATAAATAAAAATAAATTGTAAATATCATATACAAGCTTAGGCCCACATAATGGTGAAATTTTAAAAAAAAAAACGGAGTGGTGCCCCGAAAGCACCGGATCATCACACTTTTAAAAAAAAATATATAATTTTTCTCAAATATACCCACTTCGTTTGACCTTAATTCTAGATATACCTACTGCGATTCAAAATTTTCAGATATACCCACTATATTTGCATGTAATTTCAAAAATGTCTACTCCGTTACAGACGTTAATAAATACCATTAGTTCATATGTAAAATTACCAGTATGTCCATCAAATTTAGGATTGGATTCAAATTTTTTAATATTATAAATCACCGTTGCCCTAATTGTACAAGAGTTTTAAATATGTAGTACTTTAATTTTATTCTCATTTCATCTTATTTCATCTTTTATTATTTTACATGAGGGGTATTTTTGGCTTTTAGAAAATTGAAACCAATATTCAACCAGATGAAGTTAACTTACTTAACGGCCTTTAATGGAGTAGGTATTTTTGGGAATATATGCAAACTTAATATGTATATCTAAAATTTTTGAAACTTAGTGAGTATACATGGGATTACCCGTATTTATGTGGGCTTGTTAGTGTAACTTAATTAGTGGAGCTTGGTCAACATAAGGCTTACGGACAAGTGTGAAGGTTACTTGTTGGAACTCCTAGAGTATAATTGTATTTATTCTAGTAAGATGATTATATACATTATGATATATTTTAATCTAAAATATAACATTTATTTACTTTATGTTATTTTTATTTTTATTTGGTTATTTCTTTGTAAATATATTTTTCTAATTGTATTTAATTAATATATCAATTTTTGTTATTTTATAATATTTTCACATTTTTATTTTTAAGTCTTGAAGTAGCATCGATTAGGAAGACATAGTCTATCCAAGTAGAAGATGATAGAAGAATGAGAGGAAGACCCAAAAAAAATAGATGAAAGTAATTAAACAAGATTTAAAAATATTACAAATTATAGAAAATTTAGTCTTAAATAACCAAGAATGACGCAACATAATCTATACAGCCGACCCCACTTAGGTGGAAAATGACTTATGATCATGATGATGATAATTTTTTAAAAAATATCAATGCCAAGGGGCATTTACGTAATTTTTCACCATTCAAAAACTTGAATTAAAAATCAAAAATAAATATATAAAAGTATTGTAAATATTTGGGGATAAACTAAGGTTTAACAACATGATGTGGTGGTGCTCATCTTGATGATAAACTTTAAATTTACTTTACCCATTGGTTTTTTTATTTTTTTGCCAATATCACTTTTATTTTGGTATAATTCAAGCCAAATTCACTGAATTTACCTGAAAATTTTTATTTTACATATTTACTTTACAAACGTAAGTTAGGACTTTTACAAATCGGGCTATGCTCTTGTTGGCAATTTACTTGTTACTTATAAGTTTAATTCAAATCAAATATATTCAAGTTTTTTATGTTAAAAAGATGTAAATTAATGTAATATTATTTTAATTTACATATCAATTTCAGAATAATATTACGAGATTTTATTGCGTATATATGAATATATTTAATTATTTTTAATATTTTAAATATAATTATATATGTCTAAGAAGGTATGGCTTGCACAAGATTTCCATTGAGATGGTGTTTGGTACCCTAATTTAAAAAAATGTAAACAATATGAACCACTGGATTTTCACTCCACATCAAAGAAAGGACGGAACGTGGTCGTATGCTCCCGTCTAAAATGTATGTTGCACAGTAGCTAGGTTGCACCATCCACGTAAACATAATAATTTTATGGGTAATTTTCATATATACCCACATAGTTTGGCACTAATTGTAAATATACTCATGTACTTTCACAAAATGCATATTACCCCCGCATAGTTTCACCAAAATTGCATATTACCCCCACCCGTTAACTGCCGTTATATTTTCAAAAATGACGAAAATGTCCTCATCTTAATGGGGGTAATATGTACTTTTGGTGAAACTATGGATGAGGGCATTTTTGTCCTTTTTAAAAATATAATGGCAGATACTAACGGCAATTAACAGCGTGGGGTAATACACAATTTTGGTGAAACTATGTAGGAGTGATTGACATTTTGTGAAACTACGTGGGTATATTTGTGAAATCAATGAAACTATGTGAGTATATATGCAAATTATCCAATTTTATCTATATTAGATTTCTAAATTTTTCATGATAAAATTATGTTTCAAAAAATATATATGTCAAATTTGATTTAAAAGTTTTATTAGGTTCAATTATATGTATTGTTAAGTGATTTTAATTTGTAGAACACTATAATTATTTTATGGTGAAATGTTCTTGTTTTAATTTCTAATTAAACATGTTTTGATGATTTAGATTTCGTAGAGTAACCCTTGGGGCTCAAGTCAAGTGTTTTCATTTCTGTTAAAATTGACGAACATTTCTACTAAATCATGCCTATATAGATATTCAAGCTAGCTCACTACAAGAAGATTAACTTTTTACAACAAGCACTTCTTGTCGCTAAAGATATTATTCAGTGAGATAAATAATTATTGTTGCTAAAGATTAACTTTTAGCTATTAGTTGGAAGAAATTAACCTTTTTAACGGAAAATTTTGTCACTACGATTATGACTTTTAGCTCAATTTTAAGAAATTATACTTAGTGAAAATAGGTTTCTTGTATGGTAGTCTAAGAAGTATTTTTGTTTTTAATCCACATAACTTTAATTTTCAAATTCAAGCCGGATGGAACCCAAACAGTCTTTCCATTCATAAAATTCAAGAACTGAGACTTTGCTAAAGAAGAACAGACGATTGGTAAGGCGAAGCGAAGTTGAAAACATCATTTTGAAAATCTATGCCATGTAATGAAAGCCTATTATGATGGACTATACAGCACAATAGCGATGTACATACATATACTTTTTCCTTCTTCTCATCTCTCGCAATCCAGTCAGATGTGCTGTTTGCATCCTCGTTTCTTAGCAAAATCATGTAGCCAAGCAATTCATTTCTTGGCAAAAATATAAATTTTAAAGTAGTTTTTATCTGAACCCTATAAAAATATTACTAGATAAATGATTCTATAAAGTATAATTATATTCTAATACACGTGTGAATGGATTTAATCATTTTTCATAATTTACATATAAATATATATATTTGATGAAATGCGGTCATACACATACTTGATTTGTATAAAACTTGGTCTCTAGAATAAACAAGTGATATTAAATATAATGAATATATTGGATGTGAAATCAATCATCAATATTTTAAAAATGAAACGGTTATAGAGGACCGCTTCTATATTACTTGGTTATATAGAAGCAGAACTGTATATATGCATAAGTTACATGCGTCTATTAAAAACTCACTATTATTATTATTATTATTATTATTATTATTATTATTAATTTGATAGCATATGTATTTTACAAACTCAATCTAGTACAAGTTTCTCATCTAGCTAGCTCAAGAGGTACACAAAGGAAACAAACGCCCACAATCTAGCATGGAAGACATAGCTCCCGAATGCCACAGTTTTATTATTTTAACATAAATCTGCAAAAGAAAGAAAAACTATGGACTACTATGAGAAATATTCCTCTTAAGTAATTAATTTGCATCACATAATATTCCAAGTCATTTGTAGAGCTCCAAAGGCAGGCGTGGGCTAAGCACGACCTCCAGAGGAGTTTTTTTGGCAACAGTGATGCCTATGTCTTCCGTCATATCGACGGGCTCATCAGCTGGGGTCTTTAAGTGAAATCCGTGTAGCAAGCGTGCCAACGTGAGGTGCAGGATTTGGAAGGCCATCGTGATGCCAGGACAGCTTCTACGCCCTGACCCAAATGGGATGTACTCGAAGTACTGTCCCTTGGCATCCACCTCGGCATGCTTGGTCAGAAATCTCTCTGGACAGAACTCGTCCGGGTCGGACCACACGCGAGGGTCACGATGAATCTTCCAGAGGTTAACCATCAGCTTGGTGCCGGCACGAATGTGGTAGCCACCCACGTTGCAGTCTTCGGTGAACTCACGGGGACCGGACATTGGAGCTGGTGGGTAGAGGCGCAAGGTTTCTTTGACGATGGCTTGGATGTAGACGAGCTTGCTGATGTCGAATTCCTCTACGTTTCGTTCCCGTCCTGCGTGCTCATCCAACTCTTCTTGTGCCTTCCTTAGTGCCTCTTCGTGGTTTAGCACCAACGAGAGAGCCCATGTGTTGGTGATCCACGAACTGTCATAGGCTCCCAGCATAACAGTCTACTCCCAAACATATATCAAAATTACAAGGGAGACATATCAACATGTGTGATAGATCTTTAAAATTAGATGGATGAGCCTAATTAAAGGGAAATTTGACTTTTCCAGGTTATAACTATTTTTTCGAATAATCACGTGAAATCATCTTTAATTTCTCTTATTCTCTCCAACACCAAAAAGAAATATATAGAAAATTAATAAAGACTTCACAAGAGAGTTGCAAGAGAAAGAAATCAATTGGCACTTCCTAATCTTTTTTTATTGGGTATATATATTATATATCAATTTACTTCACAATTAAACCCTAAAACAGTTCTTACAAGTGTCGTTAGAGAAACTACACTCCAGTACATTAAAGGGAAGACCACACACTACCAGACATTAAAGGCAAGACAAAACTCCGACACCAGGCTTCGAACTCAAGTCACTAGCCTAAGAGGACATGTCCTCTTCGCATGTGGTTCACACTTGCTGATCTTAGACTAACAATTCCTTAGTATTAAAAGGCTACGCAAGTCTTTCGTAGTGTGCGAAGTGATCTGAAAGTAAACTGCAAGCATGAAGCCAGCCTCGACGAGATGTCATCAAAACACCAATCATGTAGTTCCAATTCGTGCACGTGTAATTACTAGAAGTTGAAAGTAGCATGAGCAAGTATGAAGGGCTTCTAATTAATAATA
>JAXCLR010000063.1:62617855-62633074 GCA_035584095.1 Annona squamosa | reverse complement strand
TGGTGTGTGAAATTTATCCTGTTCCTTCTTAGATCACTCTTTGTGCTATTTTTCCTTTCTTTTATCAGTTTCATACGAGCCTAACAGTTATTATCCGTTTTAAGCCTTAGCCCGCATGGTTTCGTCCTTTTAGGGTTTTTTTGTAATGCCCCGACCCAACTGTTATAATTATTGTCCGCTTTGGGCATTAGCTCGCATAATTTTATCCTATAAGGTGTCCTGAATGTACCCCAAAATGCGCCTTGATAGAGTTACCAACGGCCTCTGCTTATAGCTTAGGCTCCCTCCTTCATCCTAACTGATATGGGATGTTACATCCACCCCTTTAGGGCTCCAACGTTCTCGCTGGATGAGTTCCCACTAAACACACCAGCAGGATATTGGGAGTTAGCTTTGATATTATTGATAACATCTCAGCTCAATTATCGCGGGTATTGTCTGCTTTGGGCCTTAGCCCACACGGTTTTGTCCTTTTAGAGTACATTTAGAGTACCCAGAAGGATAAAACCGTGATGATTAAGGCTCAAAGTGGACAATACTTACAACAGGTGGGCCGGGGCATTACATTTACCATTCGTTATTTCAAAATTTCTTCAATTAAAAAATATAGCAATATATCAAAATAACCTTAGACTTTAAATAGATTACAAATTTATAATTTTTCTTCCCAACGTTAGACTTTGTGGTTAGTCTAATTAATTCCAAGTATTAATCTCATTTGCGCTGAGTAAAGATTTTTTTCTTCTACAACTCAATCCTCTACCATGTCTATATCATCTAAAGATAATGTATTCATAATAAAGTTTTCTATTTCGCCTTATGCAAGACATAAAAATATACATAAACATAAATTAGTACATGAAATAATAAATAGCCCAATTTAGCTTATCTATCAATTAGCACGAGATTCATTAGAATTTTGGATCAAAGCTTAACGCTCTACTAGTCCACATCTTTCACAACCATCAGTTCCTCACTAAAATCTACCATGATCAATTGAGTCTAGGGAAATACAATGAACCATTCGCATTACAATTGAAGCAATACTAACTTAATAGTTACATCTCTTTGGTAATAATGAAAATTTATATTAACTCGCCTAATGTCCATTAAAATTCTTTTCTAATTTCACTTAATAATTATCGTAAATTCAAACTACCAAAATAAAAATATTTAACTTTAAATGACCATTCAAATATAAATAAATATTTAACCCAACTTTCATTGTTTTGTCGAAAACTATAATATCCTACATCTTTTGCCTTTCCTGTTAACTAGAAAATAGAAAATTGAAATGAGTCTAAGCAAATTCAATAAATAGGAAAGTAAATGAAAACTATTAAATACTAAAAATTAGCTCAAAAACAAACAATTGAAGTATTAAAATTTTCATAAATATTTAATATGTCAATACTTATACTCATATAATAATGTGACTACTCGTACTCATGCATTTAACCATTTAACTTTACTTCCTCTTTAACTAAATAGCACATGGACCAATATCATTGTTATTGTATCCATGTAAGCTTTTAACTATACCATTAACTTTAAGTCATCTTTCCACGTCATGCTCATACACTCATGACATGCTAAATCATGCTTTTTTTTGATGAATTAAATCATGCTTCTTAAATACAAATCAAAGCTATAAAATAAATTTCTTTGTAAATAATTCAAATATAATAAATACCATATAAACCACATAATGGCCTGTCACATATATAGGAAAACATAAAAATTCTCAAAGTTACTGCTTACCTGTTGTCTGCAACCGAACCTTTCTTTCTCAGATGTTCTGCAATTAATACTGCTATGATGTTCAATTTTAAAATTATAGGATCCGTTGGAGTACTGTTTATATGTAAGACTCTTTACAGTCATAAAGAAATGAATAAACATTATTTTAATTTTTGCATTAAAATCCATCATCAATCTTATCTATTTACTGTAGAAAAAGTGAAAACGTATATATCGTTGCATTGTCCTTCACTTTTACCCTCTCACGTGGGTCACAGTATAACATGGATCAGAAATGCGAGACCATTTTTAAGACACTCAATGTAATCATGCTAGAAAAAGGACTACATGTCCATACCTTATTTTTTGTTGCTGATCGATCTGCTAAACTTAATTTCCAAGCATGCGACAATGTTCAAGGATTTGGTTGAAAATTTCAAGCCAATTCCCCCTGGAGTGTTGGATGATCAAGCCCTGATTTGCCAAGTATCCCATATATCCCTCTTGGCCGGTACATATGGTCACAATACGAGAAAAACATTATTTGTGAGTGGCCTTTTCAATTTTCAGTACATTTTTTTCAATACAATTTTTTATATTTTCAATACATATCATTAAATTTTCATCCAATTTCTCCATCTCGAATAAGAGTTGTGGTCTAAAGTACTTGGTGCACTTAGCTTCGTTAGTGCAAATATTTATTTTTTAATATTTTTATGCAATCGTTAATCTAGGTGTATTTACCATGTACATCAAATTTTACCATTTTTGGAAATTTATAGATATTTTTAAAATTTTTTTGAATCAATGATATTGTAGCGCCCCGACCCGTGGGCGCGCCACTTAGTCGCAGTACCTTACTCCAAGATCTTTTGAAGTGGTGAAGTTCATGAATGAAACCAAAATTTCATTATTTATACCAGCAGAAGCTTCTCCTAATTTGTCGGGAAATCAACCTGAATTTCTTTTCTTTTGAACCTACATTGATTCTATTTTCTTAACTAAAATTCCGGCAGCATGTCATCTGTAGTTATGACATTTTAGTGACTACGAAACCTGATAGACATTACGTAATCTAGCATTCTCTATTAAATTCATTCACAATTACTTAAATTCATCTAGTCTTTCACTTATAAAATCATACTTCACATAGGAAGCTAATTATTACATTTAACATCCATATAAAACTTTTAAATATAATACATACTCACATTTATAATAATTACAATCCCAAGAATCCAAATTCATCAAAAATATTAAAAATCATACCTTCACTGTTCAACTAGCAGTGAAGCCTCTTCTATCAAATCTGCATCATCTGCACTTACTGATTAGCTGAAAACAATGAGTATAAAATACTCAGTAAGCAATCATCTAAAAATATATACTGTTCAAAACCTGTGACATTGACCAAAATCATAAAACTCTTAAAATTTTCTTATGAATACATGATAATGAGATGAATGCACAGACATGCATCATTCCATGACTTATTCCTCGTTGGCAGATGACACTTATCAAATGATCACACACCCATACTTCAGACGCACAGGCCAGGCAATATCAAGGACGGACTACCTGTCCAATTACAACCTTGACATAGCTTCATGCATGAGTTTCATGCATAAGTGTATCATATGCATTTATGACATAAATTAAGTTTTGCCAACTCAACATGATAGCAGGGTCTCTATATGGAAATCAAGTTATAAAACATAATTCGAATACACATTCTTTTTGTAAAACTTATGCACAGGGTAATGGTCATCCCTAAGTATATTTTTCAATGCATGTCAATTTCAAGAAATATTTAAATAAAACAAACTCACTTGAAATATAAAGACAAGAATAGATTTTTCTTACTATAAAATTCTTTTGAACAAAAAAAATCTTGAAAGGCTTGCTTACCTCTTCCCTTTAGCATTTTTCCATTTTTTCTTTATACTTTTCTTCATCTTTCCTTTACCCCTTCCTATTATAGCCAACAAAAAATACATCTAAACATTTATTAAACCCATCACACATACTTACTTCATAATTAACTATGCATCTAATGACATACTTTTTCGAGACCTTTAGACGTGAAGTTCAAGTATTCGTAAACTTGAAATCTTCTTATCCAAAGTTCCAAACTTTCTTTTACTTTAACCACACTTTCGAATTGGATGAACCATAGCCTTACAAGTTAACTACCCTTGAAATACCCTTTACACCGAAACTTAAACCGAATATGAAATTTCTTACTTTCCAAGCTATTTAAACCTTTATACCATCCCAAATTTAACACACATTTGAATAAGCTTGTAAATTGCATTAGCTTTGCATTTAATACTTAACTAATAATTACAATTCAAGTTTTAACTTTATACATAACATATAATAAACATATAAGCTTAGTATAGTTTCTACCACTATTTATACAACTTAAAAGTTAGTACATTTCATTTTCATTTTGTTTTCATAAAAACTTATATTTTCAAATAGTAATTCATCTACTGCAACTTAAATCTTATTTATACTTAATAGGGTTACCCACATTGACACACTCATTGGGTTCCTTATTATTTACATTTCTTTCTTTGAAATCTCAATCATATAATTCAATTTAACTATTTAATAACAACAAAGATCATTTGACATATTAACTAATAACCTTATTTTACCCAAAAATATATCTTATTTCCTTCTATTTTATTTAAAATCTTGATTTAGTCCTTTCAGTATAACTTACACACATCAAAGAATCATCCCACACTTTGGCAAACATCTTATTTTCATTTAAAACATCAATCAATGAAATTCAACACAATGACATCATAAAAATTAAGTTAATATTGATCTTATAGATCTTTTATACTTAGAATTTATAAATTTTAAATTGTATTATACCTGAACTTTTATGTATTATAGGCTATTAAAGCCTCTCCATCATTTTGTATTCAAAAATATACATAGATAACTCATATATGTATAAACTTTGCATTTAATATATAAATTAAGACATATGTAATAATAGACATTTTCTCAATATATAAATGACATTTTCATATTGTAAGGAAATTTGAACTTAAGATAGCCTTTACAACCTTTTTCTTTTTCCACTTCCTTCAAAACATAACCATTAAATCTTAAATACTCATTGAAAAGTAACTTAAGTAACTTAATATTTTAAATTACCCAACATGCTCCTTAATTTCATAATTCATTTCATTTTACTCTTATTCAACTCTCACTTGCTTAAAATGCATCATTTATTTCACTTTGTTTCAATTTTATTTCCTTTCTACATAAAACATATGAATTAATTTAATACATTTATTTTTATGGCCAAACAACCCATTAACTAGGTTATTTCACTTAAATCTCAACACTTACAGCTTAACATATAATACCCCATCATCTAATCATTAAACTAATTATAATTATATAAATACAATAATTAAATACCTAAAATTTCATATCCAAACTCATAATCTCAATTTAATAGTTGGATTTTTCCCCAACTTTCCTTTACTTTCACTTATCTAACTTATAACTTATCATTTCATCATCATTCATATGCATTATACTTTTTTAAAAAAATAATAATTATAATCCACTTACTATAGCCAAATTCATCATATATGTTCCTGCCTAAATTTAATCTTCATTTAGGCTTACCTGAAATTCTTATATACATATATATTTTTAATAATTACAATTTTACTTAACCACAACCCATTTATCATAAATAAATTATATATCATGCTCATAAAATTAAAATTAATCATTTAGGAGCCACCTTTAAACCCAAATTCATCACTCGTACATTGCCCAACTTTGGCCAATTAGATGGGAGGGTTTTAAGCTTTAAAATTAAGAAATTTTACTCCCTTTCATTTTCACATGATTTATATACAACAAGTTTAATATTTTTAACTCTCCAACGATTCATATGCATGTCATATAACTGTTACCCATTCATTCTTTTTTTTCATATTCGTTTGATACCAAAATTATATAAAATTTATCCCGTACACATTTACTTAAAAGAAAACTCATACCTCTATACAAATTTCTTAGCTACTCAATTTCATTTATCATATATGTCTAGAGTTTTGCTTCAAGATTTATACATTTTGATTTATATCCATGTCCATATATTATTAAATTACTAAACTTAACTATTTACAAGTGACAACATATATCCGTAACATATATACCCACCTACACTCATTTTTTTCACCAATTTCCACATCCGAACGGGTTTAAAATTATTTATAAATCATCCCATACATAAATAGTATAAAAGACCTATGCTTAGCCTACGTTTTTAGGGCATCCCCACGTTCAAGGCATGATGGAAATTTGAATTTCCATTCCTATCCAAGATTATACATGTAATTTTACAAATAATGCATCCCAGCATCATTTAAATACATTATATAGCAATTTGGAGCAAAAATATTAAAGCTTGCAACTCTTGAAATTTTGAATTCATGCAGAGGATTCAATTTTTCACATTCTATATACATTATTTGGCTCCTAAAATAAAGATCTACACGAATCCGTAAAAACCCCCATGATTTACACAACGATTTGGATAGAAAAATCAAAACCCTAACTCACCATAGTTATGGATATGAATTTTCATCCTCTTTCTTATGATTTCTCCATTCATTCTTATAAATCTACCGATATGGAACAAAAGCCCCATGATTTTCGGATGCAAAGAAAGACAATTTCAAAAATTATCAAAAACTCATCTCCCCTCTCTTACCTCCGGTCACCGGCAATGGGTTGGACGACAGTGGCGACGGCCGGCTCCTCCTCTTCTCTCCCTCTTCTCCTTCCCTTCTCTTCTCCTCTTCTTCTTCTTCTCCTCTTCTTTCTTTTTTTTTCTCCTCTCCTCTCCCCTACTCTTGTTTTCTCCCTTTGTTTGTGGGAGAAAAGGGGTTGCCTTTTGGTGGCCCCACTTAAGGTAGTCCGCACGTACACACGTGCGGCTACTCCTCAAACTATTTTTTTGTAAATATCTATATTAAATATATGTCATAAATCATAATATTTTAAATTTTATAAATTATACCCGCCATATGCATTTAAACCATTAAATAATAGTCATTCACTAATTTAAGCAATTTAAATTAATTAATCACTTAAATTAAACCATTTGACCGAGATTCATTAATTAATCTAAAATTAAATAATACATTTTATTATTATTTCATTCAACATTAACATAATAACTCATCATTATTTATTTATTAATTCTCCCTTTTCTTACTTTATAATTTTAGGCCATTAATAAAATTCTAATTTTATTAATTTCATGGCCCAAAATTTTCATTTATATCCGCCACATACTTATAGGTTACAGTCTAAAAATTGTGAGTACTACAGATATTTTCATAATTTATAAATTTCGAAAATGTCACTGATTTTAAAAAATTCAAAAAAATATCTACAAATATTCAAAAAGAGTAAAACTCGATACATATATTAAATACATTTAGTTAACGGTTATAAAAAAATTAAAAATGAGTTAAATATAACCAAGTGCATTGAGGCTAAGTGCACCCAGGTTCATTTAAAAATATTCCCTCAAACATGCCCTTTGAATACTTTGGACAGCCTTTGAAAGAACTAGGTTATATTCTTATGCTAGTTATGGAGATGAGTGTTCTACATCTCATGTAGTAATGTATTTAAAATGACTAAAATAACTTATGTTTAAAAATACAAAACAAATATTATATATTTTTAAAATTGATAAAACTTTATTTATATAATAAATCCACATATATTAATAGTTGTATAAAATTTTCAAAAAATAAAAAAAATATTTCTAGCCCAGTCACAAATGGGACCATTTGTGATCCGACGCAAATGATCATGACTCACTTATAAATTAAGAAAAAATTGGATAATTATAAATTATAAACTACTCAATGAGCGACTAACCTACTTAATTAAATGAATTAGGGTTGGTGAGTTGAAAGTTATCGACCATAGTTCACTAACAAGGGATACCGGTAAGATTGACTAGGTTGGGGGTTAACCTTAACTTGGAACAACCGTACATAGGCCTGGTCATTGGTGTAACTAATGGAAAACATGGTTTTTTTAATCATTTTGTAAAAAATTTAGCCTTATATTGCACAAATCAAATAGTGTTTATTAATAGACTACAATAGAAGAACTTTAATAATATATATATAGATTATGAATAGCATATATAGTGCTCCAATATTTATGTGGTTAGGCTTAATGTACCTAGCTATATATATATATATATTTCATGAAACTGTTTTACAAATTGTATTTAACTTATATATCAATTTCTGCAATTTTCAGGTGTCGATGATCATCCACTAAAGTGCCGGCCATAATACCCATTTGTTAGCTTTTTAAATTTTTATTTTTTGAAATGTAAATTTAGATGTATATTATCCATATACTAATCATTTTTGGATATAAATATATTTTAAAGTTTGAACACATGGATATTGAGGCCATTTTTCTACCCTTTGAAAATTTAAAAAAATTTCCACAAAACTTTTTATTACACTTTTCCATGCATAATGCAACTACCCTACTTTATTTTTAACTTGGATGTCGATTCTATGGTCAATGATTATGCATAACTTGTAAAATAAGAATTAAGAGAATATTAAATTTTATTTTATAAGATGTGAATAGGTTCTGCAGCTATGATACATTAAATAGATACAGGTTTTCTTCACAGTCCCTGTATTTAAATGTGTTATACGGATTATTTATAATCAAGTTGACGAATTGCTATATTTTAATCGTAATATGCCAAAAACCTTCATGGATGTATCATAACCGGATTACACCTCTATCCCTTTATAATTCTGATCTGCATTATCAACTGGCCTGTGGAAACTTGTTGTTGATTATAAAATCTCCAGATGTTATTGAAAAGTTATGGTAATAGGCTCTGCAGAAGCCCGATCCCACGTTGAAGACACAAGATTGTCCGAAGGAAACAAGGTGAAAAATGTGGGCTGTCAGTGTTTTTTTTTTTTTTTTTTTTTGAAATGGCTAGTTGTTAGTTTAGTAAAAGGAAGAGGTGGGAAAACAGGGATAAAAAATATTTTAAAAAGGTAGTAAGCGTATATGATATGATAAAAATAAAATGAGAATAAAAATAATAATTATATAAAAATAATTAAATATAGAATACAAATAAAAGAATATGACGATTAGTTAGTTAAAACGTCAAATTAATTTTAAAAAGTGTACATAGGAGAAATGAGGAATTGAGTTTCCCGCATCCACCGTTTACAAATCTGAGTCTAAAAACTAATTACAAAAATGATGTTGTCATAATTAAGAAAAAAAGTTAAAACAGATTAAATATTAATGACTAAAATTATGACAATGAAAAGAATAAAATCATCTGACTCACATTCTGCGATCAAATTATTCAACCTAGAACATTATGTTTAAAGCACCAAGGTGTAAATACAAGATATTTGATCTGAAATGTTTCCAGGACCGCCATTCTATCTCTCTTCCTCTCGGTTTTTTTTCTTTGACATTGAGGAGAACAATAACTGAAAATCCAACATTCAAACTTTGAGGACAAATTCCTAAAAAGTAAAAGAAGAGATCCTTATTATAAATACAGATAGAAGAACAGATAATAATTTCCGCTCTGTCAACAGAACGACTCAAATGTCATCGCCTTAAGATGTGAGCCTCGAAGGGTGACAGAGTTTTTTTCTACGAAATAAAGGTAAATATTTAATTATTAGTTTAAATAGAAAGCTATATAACTAATAATCCCCGGCCGTCCATCTTTATTTTTTTTTCGATAGAGATCTGTAATTATGTATGTCTATATAGATGTGAACAATCACACATTCAAAATCATTTGTAAAGGTGCAAAGGCAGGCGAGGGCTGAGCACCACTTGCAATGGAGTTGCTTTAGGCAAAGTCAAGCCTTTGCCTTCTGTCATATCCACCGGCAAATCATCTGGGGTCCTCAGATCAAATCCATGGAGTAAGCGTGCTATGGTGAGGTGCACGATTTGTAATGCCATGGTGATCCCAGGGCAGACTCTTCTGCCTGACCCAAATGGGAGATACTCGAAGTGTGCTCCCCTCGCATCTACGTGGGCGTGCTGAGTTAGAAATCTCTCCGGCAAGAACTTTTCTGGGTCAGACCAGATTCTAGGGTCGCGATGCATCTTCCAAAGGTTAATCATCAGCACGGTGCCAGCACGAACGCGGTAGCCGCTAACGTAGCAGTCTTCAATGGCTTGGTGAGGACCAGCCATTGGAGCAGGAGGGTAGAGACGCATGGATTCCTTGACCACGGCTTGGAGGTAGGCCAGTTTGGGAATGTCAGATTCCTCAACATTTCGATCCATGCCGACGTGCTCATCTATTTCTTCCTGGACCTTCCTCAGCTTGTCTCTGTGGTTCAGTAGTAAGGAGAGCGTCCACGTATTTGTGATCCACGAAGTCTCATAGCCACCGAGAATAGCAGTCTAGTTGAAAACATTATTGCAGAGAAAGGGAGAAAATGAGAAGAAGAAAATGCAAACCCGACATACAAAATTGAATGAAAGAAATTATTATAAAAAGTGTTGGAGATAGATTTGAACCACCGAAAATCAAGTCAAACAAAGAAATTTATATTTTGTTCAAAATTTCTGTTATAGATTAGTTGTCCTTTTGACCTAATTATAAGGAAATTAACACGCACGGTTCTTTTTTTTTTTTATCCGTCTTTGATTATTGATATTTAAAATTTTAAAAATTATATAAAATTCAAAAAAGGTAAAATTGTATATATATGTGTGTGTGTGAGAGAGAGAGAACTAAATATAGGTGAGTCCACGTAAAATTAGAAAAATGAAAAAAGCAGCTAGAAACACCAGCATGTATGAAGGTTTGATGCAGATGTATATATCAATAGGGTGCGTCAGGTTAATTTGGAAAACATTGAATGGTTAAAAACCAGCATGTACTAAAGAATTAACCAACCTCTTAGCTTAGTAACTGAACGCATTTAACAGCCGGTTAATAACCAACCAAATCAATATTTTAAAATTTTAATAAATACTTCATTCGCCTTTTATTCTTTTTAATTATAAAGGGTAAGAGAGGGGGTCGAGGCTAAGCTTTTAATCATTTTTTAATATCTCTATATATCAATATGCTATTGGCATAATTATCAAAAAAAAAAAAAAAGCTTCTATTGGCAAATAAATAATCAGATATGATTTTAATAATTAATAATTTCATTTTTTTTTGTGAGTCAACATGATAGCAATCCCCATTATCATCAACCCGTAGTCCAACTTGACCTGCTTAAGGCTAAGGTTTAAAAAGGTTGTTGGAAATGGGTTGAGACTGATGTTTAAATTATAAACGCTGGAGGTTAGCAGGAGTGACTTCAATTTGACTTGATTACGCTGCTAATTGCAGTTGGAAAGAGTAGAAGCTACTTGGCATCTGGTCGAAATGTAATTGCCATCTAATTGCAAAATAAGCACTAGATGGAAGTTCCAGAAAACATACGAAGACAGTGGCCTTGATGACGGTATCCGGATCGTATTCCTTGATATCGGAGCCACCTACTTTAGATATCAAGACGTCTAGGAAATCCCGATGCTCATCGCTACTGCCACCACTCTGCTTCCCCTCACGGCGCTCCGTCAGCCATTTGGAAAGCAACGAGTCCGACGAAAGGGAAAGCTTCCTCATCTTCTTTATATACCCTTTAATATCAAGCCACTTCAGCCAAGGGAAGGCATCCGACGGCACAAAAGTGCCGCTGATTTCTAAACCCTCGTGAACTGAATGGAGGAAGTCGAGCTCCTCACCACTTCCATTCCCACCACCGGTGAAGCATCTCTTCCCAATCACCATCATAGCGATGACATTGAAAGTGATGTCCCCGAACCTGTCTCTCATATCCACCATCACACTCTTCTTTGCGTTCCTCTCCCACACCCCGAACAAGTCTTTCATGATCAGGTCCACCTCCGTCATTCTTATGTGCTTGAGCGACTCGAGGCGCTGGGCGGACAAAAGCTCGAGAGTGGTCAGTTTTCGAATGCTACGCCAGTAGGCATCGTGGGAGTGCAAGGGGAGCATGGCATAATTGTAACCCATGATGACACCGGCCTCGACCGTTGGACGGCCGGCCAGGGCCTTGTCGTTGGTGGTGAAACACTCCTTGGTCAATTCCCAGCTACTTATAACCAGGACTCGCATCGACCCCAGCCTGACTTGGACGGCAGGGCCGCACTGATCGGCCATGGCTGCAAATTTCCGCGGCACCGAGACATTGTTGGACAGTTCTAGGAAATGGCCCAGGAACGGCCATGCCCCTGGGGGCTCAGGTGGTCCATCGCTCTTGCCTTTCTTCCTGAACAAATTGTAGAGAAAGATTAGAGCAATAAGACCAGCTGCTGCAATGGCTGGCAATTGGATTGGGAGAGAAGTGTCCATGGCTGGCATGCTATGGCTACAAGGTGATGGGTCATATATAGCACAGCACAAGTATTTATAAGTATTCTTTCATGCATGCGTGCATTGCATGATCCCCGGGTCAGTTGGGATGGATTCATGTTTGTTGTCTTTTTAACACAGTTGTTATTCACGACTGCATGCCTGTTATTAACACAGTTGTTATTCACGACTGCATGCCTGTTATTAACACAGTTGTTATTCACGACTGCATGCCCGTTACAAGCTATGATTCACGGGGTTTCGGTCCCACTGCCGATATTAGCTAGAACACGATGCCAGCTGCTTGCGTTTCCTTCCTCTCCTTGCGTTGCGCAGGTACACTTGTTATCACTTTCTCATGGCGATCTGCTGCCAACGAAATAGAAGCCACGATGCGCAATCGTGCTATCGGCATTTGAAGGTAACTGCTGCGGATTACTCAAAGGGGAAAAAAATCATGATGCCTTTACACTACAACCAATTTTAACAAAGTAGCCAATTATTCACATGCAGTGCAATAAAAAATAACGTTTATAGTAGCTACTAAAAATAACTATTTGATATAACTATGGGAAAACTCGGGTATAAATAATAATAATAATAACAAGAAAAAATTGGCTGCAATTAGTACAGTATTTGGCTGCGGCTAGAAGTAACATTTAACATAATTATAAAAATTCAGCTATAAATAATACTATCATACTCTCTGCGATTAGCACAGTATTTGGCTGCATTTGATCTAATGTGGCCAAATTAGAATTTTGGCTGCAAAAGAGTTGCTGCATATGCTACATTTTTTTACAGTAGTTAATACAAATTTGTCCCAACGTAATTGATATATTTGCACGTTTGCAAGGTAAATTATGTGAGTTTGTTTTTTTGAACAAAAGAGATCCTCTAACAACATGTTTTATTTTGCAAAAATTAGAAACTTATAGAATCTAATGTATAAATATGTAAGAAAATAGGTCTAATTTTATAAATAGCAAACTTATGCTACTTCCGAAGTAAGCGGCATTTATCAGCCACGGCAAGAGATTTTTCGGGCCGGTAACTCATTGTAACCCGTTAGCAGGAAATGGCAGATAATTGGCCATGCCTCTGGGAGCTAACGTGAATTATCATTACTACCCATGCCTTGCTCTTTTTTTTTTTTTTCCCCTAAAGTTGAAAGAATACCATTCATGCGTTGCTTAGTAGCCACTCTAAAAGGTTATTAGACCAAAAAGGCCAGCGGCAATGGCGTGGATCTGGAGACGCATGACTCATGGTCATGGTTTCCTATGGCTCACGTGACTCATGATCTGGAGCCGCAACGGGTCGGAACACAAGTATTCACGATTGATGCCGATCGATATGCATGCAGCCAATGGCTCAGGTGATTCTTGCACAAGCAGACTGTGTGGCTTTGGTGTCCATTTCATTTCTCTGTGAAACTTGCAATGTTTGCTTTAGCCTTTAGAAGAGTAACATATCTCCTGCCAACAAATGAAACGGCACTGGCAGGAAATTTAATATTCAATTAATTCATTACAAGGCATGAGCATGCAGTTGCATGCCCAGCACGTGAGGAACGCTTACTCTGTTTTTCTGTTGTGAATACATATTTACAAATGATCGGACGAGTATTGGGCTAAAGGAAATTTTAACCTCCAAATGAAGCACGAATGAGGAATCCAAAGCATGCAATAGAAGAATGGATAAGGAGCTCTGAAGTTTACGGGAAAGCTAGCGCTCGAGGGAAAACATCTATCTGCCGGATCCAAATCGTAAGAAAAACTGGGATCAAACATTTTGTCATACGCTTGTAGCGATCGATCGGATTAATTGAGTGCATGGCATTAATATTGGCAAGAAACGTATCAAGACAATCGCTTTGTGAGATGATATATAGTAACCGGTTGACAACTTCCCGCCGCCGATCAAGTCCAAGCACTTGAAGAACTTTTCTTGTCATTTTTCACGTTATTTACTCGGCTCAGAAATATTATTATATATATTTCATATAATTAATACAAGAACATGCAGATGGCTGAGGGCTAGAAGTGCCATAAGATGTGGGCCCCTGTCGGATACGCACCACAGTTTTATTGACTTGAACACGACTACTCACATAACCACTTGAAACCCGACGACTATGCAATATATATGCGTAGTGAAACGTGGACCTGAAATCATTTGTAGAGCTGCAAAGGCAGGCGAGGGCTCATCACAACCTGCAGTGGAGTTTCTTTGGGAACAGTCATGCCAATGCCTTCCATCATATCCACCGGCTCATCGTCTGGGGTCTTCATTTCAAAGCCATGGAGCAAGCGTGCTAAAGTCAGGTGGAGGATTTGGAATGCCATGGAAATCCCAGGGCAAATTCTACGCCCGGACCCAAATGGGAGGTACTCGAAGTTTTTTCCCTTTGCATCTATCTCGGCATGCTCAGTTAAAAATCTCTCTGGAATGAACTTGTCAGGCTCAGACCAGATGCGAGGATCGCGATGCATCTTCCAAAGGTTGACCAGCAGCCTGGTGCCCGCACGAATGTGGTATCCACCCACACAGCAGTCTTCTGTGGCTTCGTGAGGTCCAGAGAGTGGGGCAGGAGGGTAGAGGCGCAAGGTTTCCTTGACGATGGCCTGGAGGTAGGGCAGGTTGGCGATGTCATATTCCTCAACGTTTCGATCTTTGCCAACGTGCTTGTCTATTTCTTCCTGGGCCTTCCTCAGCTTGTCCCCATCATTTAGGAGTAAGGAGAGAGTCCATGTATTGGTGATCCATGCTGTGTCGTAGCCTCCAAGCATAACAGTCTATATGTTTTCATGCATGATTGTACAGAGAGAGAGAAAGAGGAAGAAAATGTGAGATGGATATGACATATATTGTAGCGCCCCGACCCGCGGGCCCGCCACACCGCTTAGTCGCGGTACCTTACTCCAAGATCTTTTGAGGTGGTGAAACTCGTGAATGAAACCGAAGTTTCATTGCTTACATGAGCGGAAGCTTTTCCTAATTTG
>JAXCLR010000063.1:62595086-62611199 GCA_035584095.1 Annona squamosa | reverse complement strand
CTGTAGGAACTGTCAAGCCTGTGCCTTCTGTCAAATCCACAGGCCCATCTTCCGGGGCGCTCAAATCAAAGCCATGGAGCAAGCGTGGTAAGGTGAGGTGCAGGATATGGAATGCCACGGTAATACCAGGGCACGTTCTACGGCCTGCTCCGATAGTGAAAGTGCGTTCCCCTTGCATCTACGCGAGCGTGGCGAGTTAGAAATCTCTCGGGCAAAAACTTGTGAGCTAGCGTCAGACCAGCGTATCTTCCAAAGGTTAAGCATGAGGACGGTGCCAGCACGAATGCGATAGCTACCCATGAAAGCAATCTCCAATGGCTTGGCGAGGGGAGAGTGGGTAGAGGCGCAGACAATGGCCTGGAGGTAGGGCAGGCTGAGGATGTCAGATTCCTCGACGTTTCTATCCTTTCCAACCTCAACTTGTAAGGAAACGGCCCATGTGTCGGTGATCCGTGAAGTGTCGTATGCTCCTTGAATAGCAACCTAATTCAAAACACCGTTTAATTAGAAGGAGGAGAAAACAAAACGAAAGTGAGAGGAGAATAACATCTCACGCCGATGTGGACAATCTATGAAACCCCACTTCCATCTATGCATGTATGTATGGAACTATCAACAACATTTTTTGTTGTTAATTTTGGAGGCTAAAAATGAATTTTCTGAATGAAAACAATCCTAATATATGTGCATAGATTTAACTAGTGCATATAAAAATGCACTGTAACTTACCGCGAATTTACATTAAAATGGATCTTACATAACCATAAAATCTACATTTACTTCACCAATTGTATTTAGAATTATTTTCTAGGTAATTTCTATATATACCCACATAGTTTCACCGATATTGCAGATATATTCATGTAGTTTTATGAAATGCATATTACCCCCACATAGTTTCACTAAAATTACGTATTACCCTCACGCCGTTAATTGATGTTAACACCTGCCATTATATTTTTAAACATGATGAAAATGCCCTTATCTTCATGGGGTAATATGCAATTTTGGTGAAATTATGTAGGGTGATATACAATTCGTGAAACTATGATGAGGGCATTTTCGTCGTTTTTTAAAATATAACGGCAGATATTAACGGCGTGGAGATAATACGCAATTTTAGTAAAACTATGTGGAGATAATATGCATTTCATGAAACTACATGGGTATATCTGTAATTAGTGTCAAACTTATGAGTATATATGCAAATTACCCATTTTTTTTATTAGCATACCAATTTTCATCTGAATTGAATATGTGTGTATAAATCCCATTTGAAACTAATACAAAATCAATATAATAAAATAATTTAATATAAATTACAATTTTAAAGTTAATTTTTCAACAAGTAAACTATCTAAGATATAATTTATACATTGACCAATAATTGTATAAATTATTAATGTATTTAAACGCATGTACAGCTTATTTTGTGCATATAAATGCACAGTGACATATCTCATCTAATTGTGTCACCAAAATTTAGGTTTTTTTTTAGTGGAATTCAATTATGTTCAAACAATATAAACCGTCATCACAGAAATTAACCAGTTGTAAGTATAGCGACAGCATTCCATGAACGTAACGTAGCTGTTTGACGAAGTTACTCTGAAGCAAAAATCGGATCAATCTCATGGTTTATGTAAGTTAATCTCATTTTAATTCTCTGTCAAATTTTAAAAGAACAGATTGAAAATAGGTTACGGTTGAAGTTTCAGAAAATGGATCAATTAACATTGGGACTAATGTGAAATCGAAAAAAAAAAACATTGGGTTTAATGTGGATTAACTACGCAAATAAGCCATAGCATGCAAGAGAATATATGTACCATGACGGTGTCTCTGATTATGGTGTCCCGATCATAATCTGATGTATAAGAGGCTTCTACAGTGGACATCAAGACGTCCATGAAATCCCTATGATCATCATCTGCATTGCTGCCACCTGCAGCTACACACGGAGGGTATGTTTGGCAATGGTTAAAAAATATCAAGTTAAAACTTTTCCATCTAAAACTTTTCACTCTCCACAACTATTATATTTTTTTAATTATTTTTTTTATATTTTCCTATACGACTATCATATTTTTAATCATTTCTACACAACTACCCATACAACTAATCTATCTATTTTAATTTTATCATCTTAGAGCAGTGTTCCTCCACCCATCTAGAAAGCAGTGAGTCGAAGTCCTTGGAAACATCCCTCATTTGCTACTTATACCTTCTCTCTCATTGTCAAGCTTCTTATGCCTTTTGATATCCAACCAACCCAGCTCCTTGAAAACATCCCTCATTTGCTACTTATACCTTCTCCCTCATTGTCAAGCTTCTTATGCCTTTTGATATCCAACCAACCCAGCCAAGGGAGCGTATCCGACGGCACAAAAGCCCCGGTGAGCTGAAAAAATTCTAGGGATTGAATGCCAAAACTTCGAGGCCTCGCTGCCAACACTGTCATCGCCAAGGGCATATTTATTCACAATGGATTTTTGCATTTTAAAAAATTTCTAAAATAATAGCATTTTCTATAGGCGCTTCTAAAATGCCGAGAAAATAACATTTATGCATAAGAGTTATATGTATAAATGTAAATATTTTTTATTATTTTTATATTATCGATATAGTTCATCATAAATAATATGAGAATGTTGAAAAAAATTGAAAATAAGATTTAAAGATATGCTTATAATTTTTAACAAAAGAATATATATTATGTGGATTGGAATTCTTTGGATCGGGATATGGTAAATCTAACTTGATCCTATTTTTAAATTTGATAAAAATTTCAAACTCATTCCTATATTGAGTCATAGAAATACTGTATTTTTACACCAAATTTTGTAATATATATATCAAAATTTATTTCTTTGCTTTTTGTATATCTTCTTTATAAACTGTTGATTTTTAAAGCTATAAAAATATATAAGCAATACAAAAGGATAAATTTTGATATATAGACTAAATACAAGATGTACCATATAAAAATGAAAAGAAAAATGAAAAAAATGAAAAAACCTTAAAACGCCTATCTATTGAGACTTGAGAGTCATGAATATATTTGTATTGAGTCATTATCTTAAAAATATTTTACTTGAAATTATTCATTTTCTTTTATAAAGTAGCACCACTATTTTAATCCAGGTTAATTTATTTACTTTCCTTTCCATCACACCGATCGTGCCAAGCAAAATTTTCTCCCCTTGTACTGTTCATGCCAAAGCAAGAGCGACTGGTGGAGATGTTCTTAGAATTTTGTCTTCTGCCGTTGAAGAAAGATAGTAAGACTCTGAGAGAGAAAGATAGATGCATATGAAGCGCCAACATCGGCAAATGGCACTTGTTCTTGGTCTCCCACAATTTCAAATTAAAGGGAACTGAGCAACATTCCAGGTGTATCCTTTCTCAAACGTTCTCCTTCCTTTTTGAACTTTTTGCTCGCATTCATCTTATCAGCCATTTGACGTTTCTGCCTTGGCTCCGCACCATCTCATATATATATATATATATAGACACACACACAGGGACTCATTCCCATACAGACGGAGTCCACTGTAAAATGATCCCCACATATATTAAATTACAATGAAACTTTACACAATCATTTATCTATATAAAAATCATACTTTACGGTTTAGATGTTGAAAATACTCTTCAAACTTAATATTTATATTAAACTATTTTATTATATTGATTTTGCGCCATTTTAAGATATGAATCACACACATGTTAGATTTAGATGAAAATTGGTATACTAATAAGTGGACAATTCTAAATACAATTGGTGGAATGAATTTTCCATTCATAATCATGTGGGGCCCATAGTACATGGACTACATAGTGCAGTCGCATGCACTAGATTATATATATATAGCTCCGCTTCTATATAACAAGGTTACATAGAAGTGATCCCATGTAACCCCTTCAAATTTCAAGATATTAATCCTTAATTGAAAATTCAATCCATTCATTGTATTTAACATTATTTGTTTTACTAAAAGCCCAAGTTTCATATAAATCAAGTGTTTTACTAGATGCCTAAGTTTCATATAAATCAAGTATTTGCATGGGCCACATTTGCTTAAAAATATGTATATTCAACTGAAAATTATGAAAATATTTAGATCTATTTACATATATATTAAAATGTAATAATACTTTATAAAATCAGTTATTCACTTATAAATGATATTTTTGATGGTTTGGATGTCGAAAATACTACTTTAAAATTGATATTTTAGTATTTTTTATAATTTACACATGAATATATATATGTTTTCTAACAAATGTAGCTTATAAACGTATTTGATTTGGATGAAATTTGGTCTCCTAGACAAATAAATTATGTTAAATATAATGAATAGATTAGATTTTTCATTAAAAATCAAAATTTTAAATTTTAAAAAGATTACATGACTCCACTTCCATATAACTTGCTTACATAGAAGTGGGGCCTATATATAAGAGGAATATATTTAGGTGTAGCGCCACTGTACTGTAAGTGGCATCAAAATAGGCCACATATGATGATAAAATTATAATATACTCTACCCATTGTATTTATAATAATGTATTTTATTACCATATTAATTTTCATCCCAATAGGATATGTGTGTATACTTTATCTAAAAATGGTATAAACTCAATGCAATGAAACTTTATATATATGTGTATGAGTTACATATATATTAGAATGCAATAAAACTTTATACAATAATTTATCCGTATATAAGTTTTATAGTAAATAGTTTACATGTTGAAAGAACCACTTTAAAGTTTTTGTTTACATCAAACTATTTTATTACGTTAAATTTATACCATTTTTAGATGAGGTTCATACACATATTCGATTAAGATGAAAACTGATATAGTAATAGAATCATTATTTTAAATACAATGGGTGGAGTAGATTTTGATTTTATCATCATGTAGGGCACATTTTAGCCCCCTGCACTTGAAAATACAATGAAATTTTATACAATCATTTTTTCATATATATATAGAGCTATTCTGGTGTAGTTGCCCCAAAAATGGCTCTACACATATTAAAATGCAATAAAACTTTATACAACCATTTATCCATATATAAATCATATTTTAGACGGTTTAGATATTGAAAAAATTATTTTAAAGTTGTTATTTACATCAAACTATTTTATTACATTGAATTTATCTCATTTTCATATAGGATCTATACACAAACTCAATTGGGATAAAAATTAACATGGTAATAAAATACATTATTCTAAATACAATTAGTAAAATAGATTATAATTTGATAATCACGTGAGGACCATTTCATGGTGCTGCACTTGAAAATCTCTCTCATATATATATATATATGTATATATATATGATCCACTTCTATGTAACTTCTATGTAACAGTGGACCCACGTAACCCATTTAAAATTTAAAATTTTGATCTTTGACTAAAAATCTGATTCATATGTAAATTATGAAAAATGCAAAAATATCAATATTAAAGCAGTATTTTAGACATCTAAACCATCTAAAATATCATTTTTATATGAATAAATGATTTTATAAATTATTATTATATTCTAATACATGTGTAAATACATATAAGTATTTTTCATAATTTATACATGAATATATTTTTTTGAACAAATGTGGCTCATAAATATACTTAATTAAGATGAAACTTGGTATCCTAGATAAACAGATGTCGTTAAATACAATGAATGGATTGAAATTTCATTAAAAATCAAACTCTTAAATTTTAAAGGGGTTATATAGAAGTAGGACCATATCTATACATATATGGGCTCCATTTCTATGTAACCAGGTTATATAGAATTATATAGAAGTAGTTCTATATAACCATCTCAAATTTTAAGATATTGATCCTTGATGAAAAATTAAATCAATTCATTATATTTAACATCATTTATTTAGCTAGGAGACCAACTTTCACCAAAATCAAGTATGTACATATGCCACATTTGCTCAAAAATATGTATATTCACATGTAAATTATAAAAAATACTTAGATTCATTCACACATGTATTAGAATATAACAATATTTTATAGGATCATTTATTTACATATTATTGATATTTTAAATGGTTTAAATGTTGAGAAAACTACTTTAAAATTGATATTTTAATATCAAACTATTTTATTACATTGATTTTATACATTTATAGATGGAATCTATATGCAGTGAAATTTAAAAAATAAAAGAGTTTCCAGAAACTAGAAATGATGATAAACATAATTGATAGAGTAGATTTTCTATTAACTATCAAGATTTTAAAAATGGATGAGGTTACATAGAAAGGGAGTTTCATAGAAGTGGAAACGTGTGTAGAAAATATTCAAGTGCAGCGCTACTGCACCGAAATTACAATGTAGTCATGCTGAAATGAGCCCCACGTGATGATAAAATCATAATCTGCATCACTCATTGTACTTAGAATAATGTATTCTATTACCATAACAATTTTCATCCCAATCGGATATGTGTATGGATCCCATCTAAAAATAGTACAAATTTAACGTAATAAAATAGTTTAATGTAAATAACAACTTTACAATAATTTTTTCAACCTGTACATCATTTGCTATAAAATTTATATATAGATGAATAATTATATAAAATTTCATTGCAGTCTAATATATATATGATTCATTTTTTGGCAAACGTAGCACCGCAGCTGTACCGGAACAGCTCCCCCTTCAATATTCCTCGGTTCTCCAAATGCTTGGTCAAGCTTGTCCCGTTGCAAATGACTACACATGTGCATGCATGTGCGGGAAATATATATTGACATGGCAGCAGGGCTGTAAAATGTCAATGGCAATCTAGCTAACTCTCGGAAATGGCTAATTCCCAGGCGGGAACTCGCGATGAGAGCCATTCAAAAATATTTTTTTTTATTTTTTATTTTTTGAAAATTCAGCTGTTTATTAGATTCAAACTATAAATTTGATCATTCATAGAATATATATATATATATATCAGATGACATTAATTAATAAAATAGAACTGAAGAATTTCAAGGGAGATATAATTTTTTTGGGTATAAACGGAGATATGTTTCTGATTAATTAAAAGTAAAATATATAATATAATTTATAGAATCCGAAATCTTATATTTATGTAAGGGTGTGAGTTGTTTGCTCGGGCATCCGTCACAAGACGTTCTTCTGCAGTAATTAAGCTGGATTAAGCCAGTTCTGAAGTATTCCATTTCGCACGTGAAAGGAAGGCTTCTTAATTACGCGGGACGACTACAAGTAATGATGGGCTTAGCAGGCCTTTTGTCTTTTAGCTACTATACATCTACGTGTACAGTGCGGCCACCTATTGACCATCCTACTCTCCCACCCACATCATTATTCTGGGGAATTATTTAGCTAGCTTGAGTTAAGTAAATATCTCACTTCTCCCGCCTTGAAAAACTTATTTAAAATAATATTTTTATATTTTCTCCGTACACTTGTTTATCTAAGTGTATTTAATATATAAATCAAAATTTACCATTTTTTAGATATATGTATATAATTTTTTAAATTTTTTAAAAATAAGAAATTTTTAAATACATATATACATATAGATATTTAAAAATCTTAAAAAGAGATAAAAATATTCAAAAATAGTAAAACTTAATGTAAATTTTAAATACATTTAGATAAATAAGTACACGAAGAAAAAAGTAAAAAAAATTGTAAATAAGTTTTTTTAATGTGCGCTAAGTGTGACATTTACTTAGCCCGAACTAACATGATCACTTATCAATTTTGCCACCAAAGCTACAATCAAAAGTTCTGCTTAGTTTGTTATAAAAAATAAAAAGTACTTCTGCTTAGAATGTCTGAGGTCGAGGCTTTAAGTTCTTGTGCACAAAGAGTTCTGTTGTTTCCGATTTTTTAGAGTGATGTCTTCATAGCTATTATATTATTATTAACAATGTTATTAGATTTATACTTTGAAACTAAAATTATAATATATATTTAAATTGAGTTCTAAATACAAAGAATTAACAGATAATAGTAACATTATTTTTTCAATTACATGGTCATTAAGAGAGACAACGCGCCTACTACAACATGGATCAAACTCAAACTCTGGACTTCAAGCAAGAGTAAAACTTCTATTTAGCGTAGCAACAATGTAAGTGTATTTTTTTAATGTGGATTGAATTTAAAATTAAATTAACAATTGGAGTTAGCTATATATTTTCAATTAGTAAACAAATCTTAATACATCTTTAATATCGACTTCCAATTATATAATTAAACTTTATTTACTAATTTGATATTATCATTTGTAATATGTAAAAAAAATTATATGAACGCTATAACAAATTTCATTAATTGTTTAATACGGAAAGTGATGTTTACAACCGATATTTTCTCGTATAATTGCTAGGAATTGCTGATAGTCGTCAATTATAAAGCATCAACAATAATATAGCTACGCAATCGACATTCTTTTCATGCTTGAAGGGAAGCACTCCTATAGTTGAATGGCTGTCAACCTTTGACTGAAAAATAAGTAGACAATAGAACTAGTGCTAACAACAGATATATTCTCATTTTCCATAAGTTTGATGAATGATTCAGTACTTATGTAAGCATAGAAGAGGGAAGCTTCCTCTATGCTTCTCTTTGTTTTTTAATTTTAAATTATTTTTTGAAAAATCCAAAACATTTAACATGTTTATCCATGTGTATTTATTTACGATTCCAAATATTACATGTAAGCATATATTTTTCAATTGTTTAGTGGTTACATGTTCACTCTCAAAAAATACCATTATTTACAAGAAATAAGTTTCCAATGAAAATTATTTTTGGTGGCATATTAAAACAACATGTATTAAACACGACAAATGCTTTAGATTTTAAAAAATATATTTTAAAATTTAAAAATCAAGAGTAAGTATAGAAACTTACATGCTTACATAAATATTCAATCATTCCTCCCGTAAGTTACCCCCTTTTGTTATATTTGATGATGATGTTAGTCGAAGAAAGAAAAGCATGATGAAGAAATCTTAAATAAAATCGTGGCAATTAAACGGGCAGACTCCCTCTCCGCGATCCTTGAAAAGCTAAAGGTGATCGAAAAGGATGTTAAAGTATTGTCTTTGTCCTTTCTTCATTTTTGCCCACTCTGTACCAATTATTTACGGGAGGCTTAAATTCAGGGCAAATCATGAATATACCCCTAAATTTTACTATGATTCCTTATATGCCTATAATATTTTAATAATTTTAAATATACCTATCTAATTTGTCCAAAATTTCATTTATACCCACACTCTTATGTGAGATGATGAATATGCCAAATTCTAGTTATTGTTTTAAGCTACAAATTCACATTGAAATCATTTTTTATTACTTTTATTACTGTAGAATTATATATCATTTGAATGTGGATCATTAGTTTAGAATTATAATAAGGATTTAGTGATATTTTAGGCAAATTATATGTATACATTCAGAAATATTGAAATATTGAAACATCATGAATATATTTAGAATTAGAGAAGAATTTTAGGTATATTGGATTTACCCTTAAAATTTTAAAACTGCTGCAGCCAGCACGACACTGTTCATATATTTCATGTCTTATAAATTGGAACTTTACATTTGATATCATCAGTGCTAGGCTGCTAGCCCATTTACACTAGAAATAAAGAAACTTTCCCGTCTTTGGGTATCGTTGTATCACGGTGATAATTTAATAATTAAGGGGTTTACTAATTATTTTGTAGTGAAACAAAATTTTTAATTCTTTTTACGCTTATATATAATGAATTTCTAGAAAAATAAATAACTCGTCACAAAGAGTTTATTTATTTAAGTAAATAATTAAATAGCAAAATTATTCTTTACATAGCTAGTCAGCCGTATTACATATACATGAACAAGCTATTAAAAAAGGTAATAATTCGATATACACATGTGTATGGAGATTTAAAATATATATGCATTTTTTAGCCCATTTTCTTTTATTTTTATACGAGCCCACATACAATTTTTTTTTAACATATAGTAAAATTTATCATTTTTAAAATTTCCTACGTTTTTGTAATTTCAAAACCCGTAAACTGCACCCTTTATGAGGTGGAAATTATTTCTTTTCAAAATTATAAAACGTATATACCAAAATGCAAAAATTATAAATTTTGAGATATGAATTAAATACATGTGGGCCAGATAATAATAAAAGAAAGAAAAATATTTTTAAAATGCTTAGAACACCTATATGCATTAAGGCTCAGTACGTGTATATATACGTATGTAGATATTGAATCATTACCTATTAAAAAAATCCTCAAATTAAATTTCATTTGCACCGAATCTATACAAAAGAATTCGGCATCAATACATTAATTTCTGAAGGCCCCATTTTTGCAATACTGATGAGATCGATAAGAGTCTGAGAATCAGAATATTGATCCATATTGCATATGAAAATCAAAGAAGCCACTAATCTAGAGGATGAAATGGAAGGGCACAAGGATCAAGTTGGCAATGATCCAAAAAAAAAAAATCTGTGGGACGGCCCAGCACGTGACGACTTCTACTTGTATTCCATTTTTGTGTAGTCGACTGTCGACATTTGCAATTTTTTTTTTTTTTTTTTTTGTTTTGTTTTGGGGGGTGAATTGGGGAAATCATGTTTCCAGGACGACCGTTCTTGGTCAGTGGGCCCCACATGACATTGCTTGGGCCGGCAATGTTTTCGGGTCCACATGTATGCTTGGGTTAATGGGTTCGATTATCGTGATCCTCTTGAGGAGTTATGACGACCGTAGCGTTTTTGCACAACAGACCCTATAATTTTGTTTAATTCTGAAGTAGGCCCCTCCAGTTCAGGTACCTGCAATATGAGTCATCTAAGATCGAAAATTGCTGCAATATAAACCCTGATGTTGATGTTTGCAGAATATTTTGATATAAAAAAAAATTCTGGTTTGAATTAAGGCTTTAATTAAAATAGATTAGAAACAACGATATTTCAAGTCATCTCATATCTATCTAAAATTGCTTCATAAAATTTAGGTATAGGTCTATTTCATAGTTTATAGATAAACCACGATCGAGGTTTAATTTATAATTAAACAAATGCAGTCACCCGTTTCCTCTTCAACAGCTGTACTGTCCGATTAAAATATCTGGTAAAACGCCACACGTTTGGCACATTAGCACGTATGAAGAGTGGGATTGGCGGGGATAGTAGATAGGATAGGTCAGGGAGGTTAGGTATAAATGTGGGGGTAGGGTTTGACTGTGGAAATTGCTAAAGATGAGGTACTGAAGTCGTGTGCGGAACAATCCGCGTTTGGAAAACAAACGCATCGCTGTTGCCGACAGTGAAAAAAAGGCCTCCAGCTTTTTAACTTCAATTATTGAATTTTGATGGGGGTTGACTGGGGCTGTTTACATACAGCTCCCTATGTTATGCACCATTTTAATTAGATGGTGCAAATCTTCATTCTTCTTCTTCTCACGCATGGAAGAAGCTAATGGTTACTGTTCCATTTCATTCGATATAATTATCATTTTTCTTTATCAGCAATGGAGCAGATTAACGCTATAATATTCCCAAAGATGATAAAAACCTTGACCATTTGTGTCATTTGTACACAAATTAGAACTTTTATTAATTGGGCTAAGACATTTGTTTATTACTCCTAAAGTTACATTTCGTATATTTACATTTTAACTCATTTTAAAATCATGTGATTCTATCGCATCCTTGTTGTTTATTGTATTTCTTTTGTTTTATCTATTGAGATTATGTTATCTGCAAACGACGGGTAAAGTGTTTTGCTTAGATATATATTTAGTAATTTGGTCTGCAACTAAAATGAAAAAAAATAAAAACTCGAGGCCAAGTACTTATAAAAACCTATTATAATTAGATAATCATTCGTATATCTAGCTACTATGCTAACATTTTATAATATCCCCGCGTATATCTGTAATAACATAAGTACATCTATTTGTAACTCTTTATTAGCAACTCCCATATTAGTTTTCTTAGAACTTTATTATATGCTTTTGTAAAATCAATAAAAACTATGTATAGGTTTTTATGTAAGAATTTCTTGGCTACAAGTATATAAATCTAAATGAAGATGATTCCACAATAAATATACATCATTTAAAATTCTTTTTCGGCTTGTAAAACCGTATGATTATACTTACATATTCAAAATCCGTATATAAATGAAGACTATTAAATGCGATGATCATATAAGAAATTATCCAATCATGGTAGTTATGCCAAAAATAAAAGTCTTATTCCCACTCAATCTATCTGTTGGATTTCTGTAAATATATTTCTAAAGTTTGATTAATATTATATCCATGTTTATAAATTTGCTAAAATTATAAATATGTTCACGAGGTTTGCAAGAAATTACAAATGTAGTCTTTTTGTTAGGACGTTGTTAGAATTTTCAATAAAATAACAATAATGTCTTTTAAGCCAAATGATACGCTTCTAATTTTGTGAATATTATAGATATATTTTTTATTTTTTTATTTTATATATTTTTATGTATATTATTATTTTAGATTTTCTTGCAAATATGATTGTAATATTTACAAAAATTGTAAGTACATCACTTAAGTTAAAGGGTATTATCATCATTTCACTAAGAATTTTAATGATGTCCTAATGAAAAGAACATACTTACAATTTTATGTGAACTTTTCTAGCGCATTTATTATTTCAGCAAACTTAAAGATATAAATGCAATATTGGTTAAACTTTGTGAGCATAATTACAAAAATTTCATTATAAAATATTTTTTTCTTAGGGGGTGGTTAAAATAATAAGCGTTTCGATGCTCCAACTTTATTTGCAGGTTTTAATTGAATTTTTTTATTCTTTATATTTATAACTTAATCTAAGGATATTGCTGAGAAAAATGAGAGAGAAAATTTTCTTATTATGACTCAAAGGCTAAAACACCCCCCCCCCCCCCCCCAAGGGACGCTTTGCCAGCTTGTGCTAGTTAGACAGTTTTTTTTCATTGAATTAAATTTGCAGGTTTCGATGCCCCAAAATAAAAGTCTTATTCTCACTCATCCTCTCCGATCAATCCACTTGAACTGGTTTTGATTGAATTAGTTTGCAGGTTTGTTGGTGGGATGCGCAATTTCAGAAGTGCACAATCCACGATATTTATCATAACTGTAGATGGATATATCACAAGTATTTTTTTAGAGCCGACGACGTAAAAGACTATACGGGAATCGAGGCCATGAGAATTAAGGCATGCTGGCTGTCGCCCTCGATTGGCGATTTCCCAAAAAAAAAGAAAAAAAAAAAAAAAGCAGACGATTATTCTTCATTTATTTCTCTCAAACGGGAAATCCCTTCTCTGCATTTTAAGCAAGTCGTTTGACTGGGATATCTCTTAGGTCCATGCATGTAAACATCTCCTCCATATCTATCAATGTACGATTCCAAGGCGCTCGACAACATTCGGCGGTCTGGGGTTGTGTTGTTTGCATATCTTACTCTTAAAAGAAATTATATGAGCATTTTCGCGATAATTGAAGGCTTAATTATATCTCTTTTTTTACGGTTCTTAGTTGTATTCTTTTTAAGGCAGTTTTTAGAATAATGGAAGGAGATGGAAATGAAACGAGGATAATGAAAGAGTAGCTATATATTAAAATTTAAAAAATATATAAACATAAATTTTCATTTTTTTTATTATCCCATCTTTTTCTTATCTACTTATATTCAACAATCCCTTAGAAAACAAAAAAAATTAGGGGAAGTTGCTTCTTATCTCAACATTTATTTTAATTTCATGTGGTAAGGGATGGATAAATTAGGGATTTATTTCAATGCGACAATGCATTTGGTTAGAAATTTGTAAATGTGGAATTGGAAAAAATTATGGGATATAATAGAATAGAAAAAAGAATATTTCGAGAATTATGTAATAATAGAAAAAAGAATATTTCGAGAATTATGTAATTGATAAGAAATTATAGAAATAAAGTTGGAATAAACATGTATGATAGAGAGTAATTGGTAAAAAAAATGATTGGAATATAGGGATAAAAATGAAAAAATATGATTATTATTTGATGAATGACGGCCTTCAAAATCCATGATCCCATGTTATCCCGCACATTTCCTTGTCTCTTGAATGCCAAACAATGCCTTATTTTCTATTTTTAAAAAAAATCTCTTTTTATAAAACTCTTAATCTAAATTATTTAATTTATAACCCAATTTTTTACCATTTTTAGAAATATATAAATTTTTATTTTTGAAAATAAGGTAGTTTAGTCATTTAAAAAGTACCAAAATTCTTCTGTTTTTAAAAATAAAAAATATATACATTTACATTTTCAAAAATGATAAAATTTGAATTATAAATTAAGTACACCTAGATTAAGAGTTTTATCGAAGAAAATTTCGATAATAATAATAATAATAAATAGAATTTTCTGCCAAATGTATTAAAATTTTAATGCATCCAGTTGCATAAAAACATTCTTTAATAAATTAACACTGAAGCGTCATTAAAATACAATGTCAAACAAACTATAAATCATGCTGCTATACGATTTGTTTTCGTGATTTGTAAAACCCCTCAAATAGTAGAAAGATGGAAACAAGTGATTTGAATTATACCAATCAAATAAGTTTACTATATTCATCTTAATAAACATTTTTAATAGTTTAAATTAATTTGGACTGGGTATATTTGAGAGAATAGGTGTCTTATAAAAATACATGATTAATTAAAATAAGTAACAAGAAGAGGGTGTATTTTAAATATAATTAATATATTATACCTGTAAAAAAAAAGAGTAAAACATTAAAAAGACACCCACTTTCACACGCATCCAAGAACATTTTTAGTGGCTCTAAAATTATAAAGCGAAGGCATTAAAATTAACTATAGGATAGTTACATGATGCTTAACGTTGAAGTTTTATTAATCTATCATTAATGGAGAGGGTAACTTATTTTTATTTCTTATGTCATGTTTATATTCTATGCCTACTTAAAATAATCTTACCTAGTTGTTTCCGCTCTTCCCTTGTTTTATCAGCTATTTAAACTAAATTATGTATTATATTTTTATTCGCCTCAGGTCAAATTACATTTTTTTTTTTTTTTGTAATAAAAAAAATTTCAACTTTCATACATTGACTAGCGAACGCATGATTTAGCGAATCCAAGCTGAAGAACATGAAGAAGCAAAGGTTAATAGGTTATGTGTAAGCGATGCGCTCTTGATGAAACACGTGTGCCTAGTGCGGAGTATGCGGTGTCATTTGCCGATGAGAGTATCAAAGAGGCCATAGAGGGATCACTTCCCCATGACTCGACCGTAACAATCGCTGACCAGGGATTCACAAAATTATTAACAAATGATTATACCTTTTCTAGCATCCCAAGAAAATTATATCATTAACTTGGTGATCCCTAGAACAAAATTCCAAATCAAGACCGTCCAAAAGAACCCGAGCATATTCATTGGACGATTAGGATGGCGTGACAGAAGATTAGTCTCCGTAATCATTCATTTCATGTAGGAGCAGATCGCCTGGAATTAAGGCCAACAGATCAGCAGCGGCCCCCCATGCCATTGCACGTGACGGGAGCACGTTGATGTGCAGCATCATTGACGGCTGTATTTGCGCCACGTGGTCTCGAAAGACGTAGGAATAATTCTCGCGACAGGACGGAGGGAATATTGGCGGAAAGGATCGTCCGCACGGGACAAATGCAAGCCGTTCAAACGGGTGGGTCGGGGTGGTCCACCGCGCTTCTTGCTACACATGCACGTGCCCCACACCTCCCCGTGTCCATCGCTACACACCCACTTTTATCACGATAAATTGATGCTCAAATATCTCGGATATCGCATCGCATTTTATCCAAGTCTCAGCCCAGCGCCCCAGCCTCATGAAGCAGGGGCGGACGTTAAATTGAAATTTTAACTATTCCTTCCCACAAATGAGCCTGGGCTGGGCCCGTCTATTCCGTCCAATCATCTCAGCAGATGGCGACATTTTTAACTCGATGGGTTTTTTTTTTTTTCTGCTTGCCAAAACAAGCCAAGAGCGCAAAATGATCTGTCACAGG
>JAXCLR010000063.1:62555209-62566626 GCA_035584095.1 Annona squamosa | reverse complement strand
GGATTTTCCGGTTCGACCGTCGGTTCACCGGTTCGGACGGTTTTATTAGATCAGACCGAACCGGGGTGAACCGAACCAGACACAGGACCGGTTCCCGGTCGGACCGGTCGAACCGGCCGGTCCGGTCCGGTTTTAACAACACTGGTTTTAATGAAGCAGGGTATAGAAATTAGCCATGCTTATTGTTACCTTTAATACCCAGACAAGCAATCAAAGCCACAGGAAGAAGTCAGCCATGTGCTAACCTGGTTGAGTTCATCAACAGTTTTTGTAGATAGACTGGTGGAGGGGATTATTATATTTAGATAGGCAAATCTCGAGATGGGACAACAGCAGGAAATACAGATTGGTACTATCTGAGAATACGTAATATAATGAAGATGCCAGAAAAAAAAAAAAAACGTCTGGACCCATTTCAGCAGCACCAAAACAAATCGAGGACTGGCATGAAGATTTCTATTGGAAGAAACGAGGGAGGCTATAAATTTTTTATGAAAACTGGGATTTCAGGAACTTCAATGATCCCTGCACTCTGAGGGGAAAAAAATAACTTGGCAACGCATAAAAATAGTAATGAAACATTCAAGTAAGTGCAAAAACTGGCTTCGGCAACTCACCTGGAACAACACAATTTTTAAGGTTCTCTGCCTTAGCTTTGAGAGTTCTGTGATTGGACGATTTGATGGAATCCAACATCTTCTTCTTCTTTGTGACTCTTTTCATTCTTTCATCATGACAACTGTAGTCACAAGGAGTTTTGTTGATACATACTTCCTTTTTCTCGCAGGCCGACTGACCATAGATTTGCACAGTCAGCTTCGCACCACCATCATATGCAAAAACTAAAAGGTCATGCCTTTGTATGGCATGCTCTTTTACAAATTCTTACTATCCATTCTGCAAATAAAGTCCACTAGGCCTTTGTTGTAACTTCACGTGCCAAAGCATGCCCTTCGGACAGTCTAGAGCGACTTGGGTTGCATCTTCTTTTATGTACTTCACAAAGGCAGGAGGTATTCGCTTCAATGAAAAATGAATAGAATGAGAACAACAACGAACATGATACTGAAATAGAGAAACAAGGATATGAATGCAGTGCGCGAAACACAAAAGAAATAAAATAGATGATTCTATCCAGCAGCTTGATACATAACCCACTAATATACAACATGTAATCTGCAAGCACCGTACACGAGAGGGGAATGAAGAAGAAGAAACACATCCCAGGATTTTGTGCAGACAATATTTGCGGGAAATTTTATACATGCATTGTGAAAAACCTAGTTTTACCATGTTTCGCAGAAAGAGAAGTCAGCAGATCGAGTTCGGAGGGAAAGGGAAAGGAAAATAGAAAAATAAAAAATAAAAAATACTAACCACGCGATGCCTAAAATTCCCAATTAAAATTTTGAAGAAACAAATCTTTCTTCCCATTCTGTCTCTGCCCGAGGGGAGCATTGTGCTTTCTCCTTGATCCTATATATATAGACACACACGCACTGGAAAATGCAACGAAAAGGAGGAGGAGAGAACCTTTCTCAAGAAACCCAACGGTCAAACTGCCACTCAATACCCCTTCCAACTTCCATCTATCAGAGTTGCTTCTCAGCTTTTATCTTTCCATTCTCATTGAAAAGCGTGTTCCAACTGAATCAGCCGTGATTCCCCCCCCATACAGAGACGACAAGAGTTGTACGCAGATGTACTTAGTGCCTATTTGGGCTGGCAGTTTATCAATAATCACCGTGTTAACCCAGGAAGAAGAATAATAATAATAATAATAATTACAAACAACCCCTTTTGCCTGGACTCCGCGTGATTCTTTTTCAATGGATCATGGATCCATGCTTCCCTGTGCTCTTGTTGATGTTTCTTTGCCTGCTAGTTAGGCAAGGACAAAAAATTTGTTTGACATTCACATTTCACACACTAATAATTTTAATTATTCGAATGACTCGCTGATCGATTCGATGTTCTAATACAAACTCGTTGCATGTGAATCTCATTGCAATCCCTTAATTTTCTTTATTTTTGTTATTTTTAAAATATTCGAAACATGTAAATATGACTTTTGGACTTTCTATCTAGGTGAAATAGCAGCACGGTCTAGTCTGGGACCATTTTAGCGATTTTGTTAAATCTAATTTATTCATTAGTTTTATCATCATATATTTAGTTATAAAAGGTTATCCCAATTCATAACTTATATTATTTTCGAAATTAAGAATTACTTAAGAATAATCTTAAAGGCACTATTTTCTTTTGTGAGGACCCCCACACGGTTCCAAAAATCCAAACCTCTAAAATATGTACTCTACTTGAAATAGTAATTTTATTTTAGATGTAAATGATTTTTTTAATTTTATACATGTTTTATAATTTTTAGAAAACACGACCCACGTCGTTCCAATTTATATGACTTTTAATATTTTAATAAAACATAATTTAAATGCAACAGACGGATTAAATTTAACACGAATCATTAAGATGGGGGCTCAAACAAGACTTTTCTACCAATTTATTTTAGCAGGGAAGTTCGTATAGAAGTTCACCTCGATATTTTTTTATTTTTTTTTTATTGTTCGAGGATTTCACTAATTTTGGACTAACTATACGAACTGGAACCAACTGCACTAGAGTTCACCACTTTAATATTTATTATTAGATATATATTTATGATATTAAAAACCTTTTTTAGAAGTTTGCATGTCGCAGGCATCTATAACATTTTTTTGAGGTTTGGCGTTTAACAACATTTGAAAGTGAATATGTATCATTAAGAAATTTTAATTACTTACTTTCGCAATAAATAGTAATGTAAAACTTTTCAAAATACGTGATTTTTGAAACTATAACTAAACACAGATAGATGAATGCCACGAAATATGAATGGCTAAGATTCTTTAAAAAAAATTTAAAATTGAAAAAATGAAGAGATATTTATTGAAATTTACATGCAATTAGTGGAATTCTATCTATGTTTGATTACGATGGCTTAAAATGGAAGAACTCCACTAAACATTTTCAGCGTCCTCGCTCCCTGCTTTGGGCCTTACAGCCTCGTCAATACCAAAACCTGGATGACACAACCAAAAGCCTATAATCTTTTTTCTTCTTTTTTTTTTCTCTCTTTTGCAGAAAAAAGTGTATAATCTTTATTAACATTTAACACTCGAAATGTGGTTCTCCCGGTGATTTTCTGTGGACATTGATTATGGTGCTGACTTGTTCATAGCTTAAATCGAATGAAGATAAGAAAAAAAAATGTTGTTTTGTATTGAGAAGGGGAAAATGTGTTTTTGAGTTGAAAAAATTATATTTAAAAGGAAAAAAGTAAATTGTTATTTTTTAAGAACCAATGTGTGTGTTTGGCTAAGCTAAAAAATGTCAATTAGAACTTTTTCATTTTCCATATTTATCCTATTTTTAAATTATTTTTTCACATTTTCATATATAAACTATTATATTTTTTAATCATTTCTACATGAATATTCATACAATTTACTTATCTATTTTAATTTTATTCTCTTCACGCATCATCTTTAATCCTATTATATCGCATAATTTTCTACCAATTCGAAAACTTTTATCTTAAAAACTTATCATAAAAAAGTTGTACTTGGGAGTGAACATCCTAAAATTATTTTTTTTAATAAAAGGTTGGATTTCATCATAATCTAATCCAAGCATCATCTCATCACAGACGTGAACATACGAGATCACAAGAAGAATGCATACAACACGAACAACTCACCAATCACCACCGTTCGTTTAAAAATCCAAAAAAGACTAGCAAGTCATGTCATATAAGCATTGACACTAACCATAAAATGTTTTTTAAAATGGCTTCTCAACTGTCAATCAGTTGAGCATAACTACAACACCAGACAGCCAACAATTCCTTTTTTTTAGAATGTGTTTGGGAATAGATAAAACTTTCAGTGAAAATTTTTAAAGAATAAAAGTTGACAAATGATGTTATATGATAAGGATAATTACGATGAGAAAAGATGATAAAGTTAAAATAAATAGATTAATTATATAGGTAATTGTGTAAAAATGATTGAAAAATAGATTGGTTTGTATAAAAATATGTAAAAAAATAATTAAAAAATAGAAGAGTTGTAGAAAATGAAAAGTTTTAAATTAAAAAGTTTTAAGTGAAAACTTTTCGTTATTGCCAAACACCCCCTTAATCTTGAAGACCATTTGGCTTTTCTTGAGCTGCTACTTGCTGCATCTTGCCATTGTCCTTTTTTCATTACACATACCACATGTTTTACTTTGACAGGTTATGCATATGAAGATATTCACTCAGTTACATTTCTCACCATCCAACTCAATATATACATATAATCAAAAAAATCTTTTCAGATAAAATTGGGTGAGTTTGGTTAGGGTTAAAACTGTTGATGAAAAATTTTTGAAATAGAAATTATCATATAGATAAAAAATAATATGATATAATAGAAGTAATAATGAGGAGTAAAAAGAATAAAATTAAAATAAATAGGTTAATTGTGTAAAATGATTGAAAAGTATAGTAGTTTGTATAAGAAAATGTGAAAAAATAATTAAAAAATAAAGTAATTATAGAGTATGAAAAGTTTTAGATTGAAAAGTTCTGATTGACATTTTTTCGCTCTAAACAAACACACCCATTGTAAACTACCAAGAACCTCTTGCCCACCACAAGAATTCAGTATGTTGCCGATATGAAATTTACTCCTCCATGTTCTCTACAGGATATATGATTAAACGGCTCAAAACTTATTCCACGGATAGATGAAATTTACTCCATGCCATTGATTTGGATGGCAAGAATCAGCCGCCAAGAAACGATGCAGATCCATGGTCAGAGGCTCAGAGCCAAATGGTCTCTTCAAGACAAGGGACGATTTTACTCGCTTCTGTTTGGCCAGAGCAAATCAAACAAAGATGTAAAGTTGAACTTAACAAGAGAACTAAAAGGTAGTCTGAAGCAAAAATAGGACATAATCTCACCCAGAAAATAGTATACATCTATTGTTTGTGAACCATTAACTGACATAGCAAAATCCAACTAACAAGAGCAGAGTTACAGTTCTACCATCTTGTGAACTTGGACCGCATACATAATTTATTCAACCACATGGAAAATTTGTGCTCGCAATGTCTTTTCATCCACCAGCTCAAATGTACAAAAATCGCCTGGAGCAAGATTGTGATATCTTGAAAAGGCATTCCATCCACCAGATAGGCTTCCTTTCTGATGATTAGTAATATAATTGACTTCCCATTGTGTTCCATCGGGACTCTGGATGACCATCCGCATTCTTCCACTAGGAAAGTGCTGCTTACGGAAGCCACTTGGTATATGCTGCATTCGTGATATTACACATCATTCACATCAGTTGCTGAAGCAGCGTCAACCATAAAATTGTACACAAATAGGCCAAGTTCATAGTTGTCACCATCAAGACTGAAGCAAAAAATCAACAATTGAACACCGACAAAGAAAACCGCATAAGCCATGTTAAATATTTGGTAGAGTTCAAAAGCAGTTCGTAGAAGTCGGGGATGGATTGTTGCAGACGGATTATTATTTCTAGTCAATGGAATCCAGAAAAACAAACAATCCGAGTATTAATATGACAGGCAGGCAAAATGACAAGAAATACAGAATACTACTATGCAAAAATACATAAGATTGTATTAATATGACAGGCTGACAGACTGGCAACAAATACAGAATGCTACCATATGGAAATGCATAAAATTGTACGGGAATCATCCAAGTTCATAGTTGCCACCATCAAAGCAAAAGATGAATGATTCAACACCAACAATGGCTCCTGTAAGCTGTGCCAAGAATTTGGTTGATATGAAAAGCTCAAAATGTGATTGTATCAAACACCAAAACTCCCTTTTTGTTGCAATCCCTTTAGCCTTGGTTCGTAGCAATATACTCCCTTTCCCGGTCCCCATTGAACACCAACATCCAAATTAACCTACTTTGGTGTCAATAGTAGCCCTTTTCCCCACTTACGACAGTTCCGCTCACTTACTAATAATTTTAATCTAGCCTCTAAGCTGTCCTGGACCTTAACAGAATAGTTATACTTACTTATCAATAATTTTAATCTAGCTTCGAAGTAGCCTCTTCCAAGAGTTAAACCCATGATTTCTTAGTCCTTTGAGGCTTTCAGACCCTTGATGTGAAAAGCTTAAGTTGATGGTATAGGATAGCAGAAATACCTTTAATGTAAGATTTCAAAAGCAGTTTGTTGAAATCCAGGATGGATTGGTGCAGATGAATTATTATTTTTACACGGTAGAATCGAGAAAAATGAAAAATCTCAAAATTAATACAGCAGGGTGGCAAAATAACAAGAAATACAGAAAGCTACTATGTCAAAATACATAATAAAGCTGCAGAAACATGCATGTAGACCCCATTCATTGCTGCTAAAATAAGTTTGAGAACTTGCACTAAGAATTATACTGGAAGTTGAAGAGGGAAGCTGTGAAATTTGAAGAGAAACAGTAAGCACTATTTTTTTTTATTGGTATATATTTTACACTCATCCCAACATCTATTACAACGAAGCCCTGAGACAGATCTTACAATTTCCCATTTTTTCCAAAGGGAGACAACAACTACATGCTCCCATCTATCTACTCGGAGGACGCTCCCTTTAATATAAGGAGGAATAACGCCTCCACCCGAACTCATGTTGCTGCAGTGCAAGCGAATGGAGTTACCAGCACACTGCCGGTGGTAGCAAGTACTATGTTGTGTATTAACATTATTCAGTTCATGAGAATGAAATGACAATTGAGAATTGTGGTGCAGGATAGTTGCAAATGGTTTCCAACACAGAAATATGCATGCTTTCTGGTATTATTACTGTTGAAGGTGTGAGTGCTAACAAATTGAAACATAACACATGAACGGTTCAGGGTGTAATTGCTGAAGAATTGAAACATAACAGACCATATGGAACTCACCAGCAAGCCACCCTTACGGGTTGCGGCATTTGTCATCTGGCTAAGAAAGTAAGGAAACTTAGAAGTAAAACAATTAGCCTTTTCACGAGCTCTCTCCACTTTATCATTCATCAGGAGTTGCCTCTGCGTCCTAATAACAACTTTTGGAGGGACAGAGCATTTAACATCCTTTGTTTTGAATTTTACACACCCATCATTTTGGGGTTCACCTGGGCCTGCATGGTACAACCCATATTTTTGCTGAAGGGTTAGAACAGTGATTTTACTCTACAACTAACAATTAAGTGGCAAAAACGGGAGTGTGTTCAGATACTTACAAAGGGCAAGAAAGGAGCAAAATGAAATTTAAAAAGAGCAAAAAGAAAGGAGATGATATCAACCGCAAAAGAAATCAAGATAAGATAAATTAAGCTCATGATCAAATGCATAAATAATGATGATGGTTGACAGAAACAAGAAAAAGGTAACAGAGTCAGTAGGACAAGGTGGATTGATAGGCAATAAAAAAGTGGTTTTGTCACCTCACCTTGAACAGAATTAAATAACGCTTCCCTACATGAATTTCCGCATACATGCACCTCACAATTCCTATGGCTCTCTGTTTCATCAATGGGAATTCTGTCGTGAGACAGTTGGCTTGAACCGAATGATTTCTTCACCTTTCTGTCTTGATCCTTTCTGGCATCATCACAACTGTGGCCTGGAGAAGCTTGCTTGACGCACACGTCCTTGCTTTCGCAAGCAGTTCTATCGTAGATTTGAACACTAAATTGCACACCACGATCATACGCAAAGACTAAAAGATCGTAAGTCTTCAAGCAATGCTCTTTTACAAATTCTTGCCATCCACTCTCCAGATAAAGTCCAGTGGATCTTTTTTGTAACTGCACCACCCAAAGCATGCCATTTGGACACTCAAGAGTGGTTTGGGTTATGTCTTCTTTCATGTACTTGACAAAAGCAGGAGGTATCCGCTTCAATGAAAAACAAATAATAATCAGAATTACAGCAATGAGCTAACAAAACAAAAGAATTTGAAGCAGACAAACGCATGAACTAACATGACCAAAGAACATAAAACTATTCATGTACCCACATGAATTCATGAAAGAATTTCAAAGGGATCTAGAAAGCAGGCCTAGAAGAGAATGGGTGGAAAACAAACACAGAGATCTTAGTAATTGGGAATTAGTACAAGCTGCGGAAAAACGCATGTTTTGTGAGAACAATCTTTTGTGAGCGCAATGATCACGTGATGGTAACAAACGAAAAAGCAAAATAATCAAAGAGACACCAACCAGGCGATGCACGAAATCCCCCATCAGAATTTTGAAGAAACGGATCTTCCCTTCCATCTCTCTTTCCCCGCCGCAAAGCAGCACTCCCAACTCTTTTGAGTCTTGACAAACCGCATCGAAACACCCGCCAGACCGCACCGCGTTTGTATTCCCTCTTCGCCGCTTAAGGCCTATTTACATTTATCTCCCAATAATTTTGTTAATTTGTAATTTTTTATATAACTATTAAATTTGCAAAACAGCCTCATCAGCGAACATTGTTTACAAGAAATACCCCAATGTTAACTAATTGCTTGCGTCAAAGCCATAGACACGACAATGGCCTTGGCCAACTTTGACTTTTAGCAAAAACTATAGCAATCATTGTCGATAGAGATATTTTTTAATGTATAGTCTGAACTTGAACAAGAGAATTTTTCCAACATCAAGGGTTATAAGGGTCTTTTTCTATGCGGCCAGCGTTGTACACATGCAGGCTACATTTATCATTCCTACATGAAATTTAACAATTCTTTATTTATATCTATTTGTTATCAAATAGGATAGGTGATTAAATGCATCTGGTGTACTTAAATTTGCTTCACTCGGGTGCAAAAAATTTATTTTTTTAAATTTTTTGTAAAGCCTATTAACATAAGTATATTTAATCTATAAATCAATTTTTACTTTTTTGGAAACTTGTAAATTTTTTTATTTTTCAAAAATAGCTAAATAATATCTACAATGGCATTATTTTTGAAAAATAAAAAATATTTACTATCTTCAAAAATAGTAAAACTTAACACACATTTTAGATATACTTAGAGTGTATTTGGAAAATTATAAAATTTTTTATGATAATTTTTTAGTGTAAAAGTTATTAATTAATAGAAAATAATGTGATATGATGTTACATAATAAGGGTAATAATGATATGTAAAAGATAATATAATTTAAATAAATAGATTAATTGTATGGAAACAATCGAAAAATAAAATAATTTGTACAGAAAAATGCGATGAAATAAAAAAAATTAGGATAGTTATGGATAGTGAAAAGTTTTTAATTAAAATTCCTTTTTTTTTATCAATAGCTGTTTGAATTTTGAAGTCGATATTATATTTTTCCACCCTTCTTTTCTTCAATATTTAAAAGGAAGAAAAAAACACCAGCAAATCAAACCATAAGCGTTCATATTTCACCATAAAACACCTTCCAAACAGAAAGGATAATTTGGGATTAGCAGAGCAATGTTTCATTGTCCATAGACCCTCAAACCCATGAGTATGAGATGAGTAATGAGTTACTCCATGTCCATGGGGCGGAAGATGTGAACTTGCACATGCTCCCCACCAACCAGTTCAAATCCGCAGATTTCTCCTTGGAAAATGTTGTGACCTTCCACAAACCTGCTCCAACCATTGACAATGAGAGCTGTACTATGGTGATAAATGTAACTGACTTCCGACGACCTTCCATCAGGACCTCGGAGAACCATATTTCTTCTTTTCTTACCCAGATATTCCCTGGAGAAAAATCTGGATATTTTCTGCACAAGTGATCGTTCCAAGTTTAGGATCAGAAAGCAAAGTACCCCATGCTCAAAGTTGATGTTGAAACTTAATTGAATTGGATGATCAGACTTTCCAAGAGACAAAATTTTTTAAAAATAATAAAAAAAATACCATCATTAATAATCAGGGGCATATGCTAACCATGAGAAATATGGCTACCAAGCTGCAGAAAACATCATTGATAGGATAAGCTGCGTACAATGCTCATAGCTTTGAGCCTTTCATTAGCTGCGTTCATGCTAACCATGAGAAAATATGGATGCTTAGCCGCAGAAAACATCAAAGATAGGATGAGCTGCGTACAATGCTCATAGCTTTGAGCCTTTCATTATCTGTGTTCACATCGAACATCAGAATGCAGCAAGCAAGGGACAAGACCAATTGCATGTTGATTTATGCCACATTCTATCAGATTACAAATTAAGCTTTAGGGCATGTTTGTTAATATATATGGGAAATATAGGATGGGAATTTATGGTATTACGGATTACCAAGCTCAATTAATAACTATATTTTACTCTTTCATACCTACATTTCAATCATTTCTCTTTCTTACTACACTCAAACTACCCTATCTATTTCATCTTTACCTCTATTATTCATATCAATTACAAAATTTCTAAAATATTCCATTTTCCAATTTCCACTCCATCCTACATTTCCCACAACTTTTACCTTACCAAGCAAGCCCTTAGCTTCAGATATCTCGGAAGAATCCCCCATCGCCTCACAGATGAAAAATGGATTCTTCTTTTCCACTTTCCGTGAAACTCTTCTCCTTAGCAAATGTCGAATGGAAAGTAGGAAAGAAGTTGGAAAAGGGGATGGTTCATTGGTCCAGAAAGAGGTGCAGAGCATCACATTTATACCATGTTATGAAATGTTTGTTAAATCTCTGTTCGTGGAAGTGTTTATAGCACAACAAAACTTTAGACAAATGTTGGATAATGTCTTGAACTCATCATAACTGCCTTCTATGTCCAAGTATTGAACATGTTGTTTGGAATAAAAACAAGACAATATTCGAATACATGACTGGCAAAGGATCCGCAACAAAATGGGAAGCCACAAACTTTTTCCTTACATAAATGCATGCATTAAATGAAAGATGATATTTTTTATTAATCGCATCCACTTAGTTGCTACATAAGTGCAGAATTCGGTTAATTAGAAGATCTCCCATCATTCTGTGCCAAAAATTAGAGGTGAGAGCGTAAAATAAATAAAGAAGAGATATTTTTTGTATTAATAAGAAAAAAGAGAAGAAAGATGGCTGTGAAAGGATATCTAACAATATTCATGCAAATCCTAGCAGGATAACCACAGAATGTCTCCAGTTAGATCAATTGAAATGCAAACAAGAGCATGAAACTCACCAGCCTGCCATCAACAACACAACTCTTTGTCATCTCTTTTGTAAAGAAAGGAAAGTCAGAGGTAAAAGCATTGGCTGCATTTTCACATGCCGTCATTCTTCACCTTGAGAGCCCCCTCTGGGGAAAATCATCTTCACTTGTCCCTGAATGACTCCTAGGTTTGTTGAACTCTACATCCTCTGTTTTGATCCTCACTGGAC
>JAXCLR010000063.1:62525669-62540483 GCA_035584095.1 Annona squamosa | reverse complement strand
GAGTAATTATGGAGAGTGAAAAGTTTTAGATTGAAAAGTTTTAGTTGACATTTTTTTATGCGAAACAAACGCACCCAAAATTAAAATAAATAGGTTAGTTGTGTGGATAGTTGTGTAGAAATGATTGAAAAGTATGGTAGTTGTATAAGAAAATGTAAAAAAATGATCAAAGAATATAATAATAGTGGAGGGTGAAAAGTTTTAAATTAAAAAGTTTTAACTGACATTTTCTTTCAATTGTCAAACACACCATTAGCCAACTGAAAGGCCACGAAGTTCTCGCCGCATCTTCATTTGTCATTTTTCTATTAGATATTATTATTTAGTAATTCATAAAACTTGTTTGTAGCCATCAAAGCAAATAACAGATGCCTGATGTGAATGAATGTTTAATAACTCAGAAACGGTGTCAATACCGAGTACCAACATGGCGGTAGCGGCTAATTCAAGGTATCTACCACTTCTACAATCAAAATTATAGCTGTGGGTGTAACCCGGGGCATAGGCTTATGTTAGCTGACTATGTATCAAAATGGTATGTGGAGCTTATGTCTTCCATTCGTGTCAGGAATGTCGTCCTATTGTTGAGTCAAATATTTATTGAGATAAAATATAAAAATGTATTTTCAGATGAGTTGTAAATATGTACTAATTAAAAAAAATTATAGGTGGGTATCATTTGCAATCGTTCCTATTTGTCATTCCTTCATTCAACCGTCACATTTGAAAATTAGTCGCAATGTCGATGATAGGCATTTTGAGGTGCTGCTTTTTCATATATATGGTTACTAAGAGTGGCAACTGTGGATGAATCCACGTCAGTTTTCATGCCACTATCGAGAATCAAGAAGTTTATTTATATTGCACATTTATGGAAGGCGACCGTCAACTCAATCCAAAAATTCTTTTCGAAGGTGATATGTAGTCCTTGTAGAACAACGCCGTTCGCAGCAGTGCCACGGTCGTGTTTTCTTATGTATATATATATATAAAGGTTCCAAAACTGAGGCCGCAAATATTAAATGCAATATGGACAGATTTCAGGAGCATGAATGCAATTTGCTACCACACACACGAAAGGCGAAAAAGTCAGAATAATAATGAGCGTGCATGAAAAAAAGAAAACTCAGAAAGCAGAAGCAATGTTAGAAGAACCGGTCCCGCTGGTCTGAACGGTTCATCAGCTGAAACTGTCATAGGTGCAGTCCGATTCACCCGAGCTGTTGGGGGAGGTTTATTAACGTGTAAATAATCTCCATTAGTGTTTAAAACGTGCATCAATTTCCCTCATATTTTACAACAATATGAAATTAATATATATATAGCTTAATATAAAAAAAATAACAATAAACTATGATATATCTTAATAACGGAAATCATATTACGGAAAAAAAAAATCCAATTTAGATAAACCATAAAATAGGATTGAACCAAACCAGCGAATTGACCGGTTGGGTTATGATAATATTGAAGTAGTGGTGTCACTGGCCAAAGGTGTTTCAGAAGCCGGTATGTTTTATCCACATTTTTGAAGCCTGAGAACCCCCCTCCCCCACCCATGATCAATTTCATAGGCGGTGCACATCATCCAAAGTCGATCCCCAAGTAATCATTTTTAATTTCAACACAAACATGTAACCGCATGGTGTGTTGGATCTCTGACGTGCAAATTTTACCTATTATATATTTATTTGCAAATTTTAACAGTTATATGTTCACGCTCAAATGATGTTAAATAACTCTGAAATCATAGTGATTTTAGGTATCATAATTATACACATTAATTTCCATTGTCAATTTTCTATTGACCATTTTTGAAACCAGCCTAACCTAGCAACTTCGGGCATTGACATTCTGTGCAATAATAATAGTCCCTCCATTTTCAATAGGATTCAGCAGTAAGGAAAAGGACAGGATGGTCGAAGAATGTGCTACACAAGAAAATGAAATGCGTTGGCTGCGTTTTTATATTCCACGAGGTCAGATGGCTAGGAGGAGCCATGAACTAATTATGGGACTTATAAATGTACGAAGGGGTTACCCTCCAAAAAAAAAAAAAAAAAAAAAAATTATATTGTACGAAGGGGCAATTCATGCTGCATAAATAGCCTTCAAAAGCAGATACACAGCCATGCCAACGACAGGAATGGAATAGCCATAGGCAGTTACTAAGCAAACAGACCCATTTTAATCACCAATCCGTGGAGAAAAGCAAAAAAATGTGTCGACAGGCAATGACGTTAACCTATTTCCAATTTTGTAAAATAAAAGGCAAAATCTACGTTCACTGCACTTAACATCGTCAAATTCTCCTCACAAACATCACATGAAAAACAACAAGAACAAATCAAAGAACTCCAAAACATAGAATGGAGTGTACGGCTCTACTAGGAGAAGCATGCCTAGAGTGACATGGAATGAAGCTCATGGTTCTAATGGGATCATTGTTCATAAATGCATCACATCCTAGCTGAAGTCCAATATAAAGCCAGCCTTTTCGCATGAAAGAAGGAACCACATGGGTCCAAGGAGCATCTGAGTTACCAGAATGACAATTCCAGTCTAGACTTAGAATGGAATGGAGCATCTGATTTTTCAAAAATAGCCAATGGTTTCAAGCCTACCAAACAAAACCCCTGGGAGCTAGGAATTCATGGTACAGTATATTCAAATTCCCTCTTCATACAACTTTTGCTTCAATGAGCATCATCTGATTGAAGAGAGTCCCAACCGACCCTTTGAATGTTACACGTTTCTAAGCAAAACTCTACATGAAGATGAGAGAGAGAGAGAGAGGAAAGAAAAATATACATACCAAAGAAATAAACAAAAGGTACAACAAGAATCAACAAATTAACCACAGATTCAACAGCCACCATCCTGTGTAGACAGCAAAAAGCTGTCATCGAAGAAGATAATGAACGCCAGGAAAAACCATACCTGGTGCAATTTCTGTTGCCAGTGTCCTAGACAACCAAACACAAAAAATTACCCTGAGAGGTGCCAGCCAACTGATCTCAAAGCACATTATCTGGAAGGATGCAAGAGGGAAGCTTTGCTTGCCTTGGTGCTCAATTAAATTGTGAAGACAGCTTCCAGTTTCATGTCTCTGAAGTCTCCGGGACAGTGGATAATCCATCATCCTCCAAAAATGATGGATCCAGAAACTTTGCCACAAATGCCCACATCCTATAGACATCTTCAAAATTTGTAAGAAACCCTAGGGATGCAGTGACAACCTCAACTCGGACCAATGTATTTTTGGTGCCATGCTGACCATTTGCCATTGGTCTGAATAACGACTTATCATCTGCATCTAATGCTCCATGAAGCTGCTTCTGGTCATCCATTATCCGAATGTGGCTAAGGAAACCAATTCCAAGAGAAATACCATTCTTCTCGGCTAACTTCAGGACAATTTCAGGATTTATGACAGACCCACTATTGCTCTTGAGATTGAAAGCCACAGCTGCACCCCTCTCATATTTGATTTTTGGGCCATAGATGTGGACTAGGGGTGTTTTGGTGCCCCCATCTGAGCCTGGCAATTGCAATTGCAGCAATGATGTCACCAACCAATTGATTAGATACCGCAACCGGAGGGTTGTTTTGTTGAGACCCATCATGTTCACATGATCAAGATGCCTACATATTATCTCTGGTTCTCTCCGGTTCCACTCATCTGCATCCCCATCTTCTCCATCACTGTTAATGTCATCATCAACTGTGGACCCTAACACTTCACCACCTTCTGAACTATGCTCTCTGCGGTTGTCCTCCAAGCTAAAGGAAACTCTTCGGCCCATGCTCATAACCCTTTCATTCTCATCCGCACCAAAAAATCTGCCCCCATCAAATCGGTTGCCTTCTCTCCTGCCCAGAAGCCTAAACTCGCCTTCTGTTTCCCTCCTTATAGCGCTCTCCTTTGCTTCCACAATACTCTCCTGGCATATCTCAGATGTCGAACCACTTCTATGGCCATGATATTGGTTCCCACCTAAAGAAGTAAGTTTTGCTCCATTTGACTCTACTTCCTCTCTGATTTCAGGTTCTACCCCAATATTCTGTACATACTGGAAATCTGGATCTTTTCTGGGAGCATCTGCTTCCACGAGCTGCTCTTCTTCTGGGACTTCCTTGTCACGATCCAGCTCCTGTGACACTGACATGACAGCGACATCAAAGGACAGCACATGGTCCTCATCTGGTCTTTGGTTTATGTGCCTGTCATCATGAAATGGACTCTTAGGTATTTTTAATATTGGTTTTGGAGAAAGTAGTTTATGATTTTTTCGACTGGTGAACCATGATGGGGGCAATGATGATGATCCCAGTTTTTCGTCTATTCAACTGGCCAGAGTTATCTGACCCATAAGGGCTTTGACCCAAATCAATCCAGAATGAGTTGTCTGAAGATTCATCCTCACTGAAAACTGGGCTCCTCATGACCTCCCCAACTGAAATGCTTTCGGCTTCTTCGAATATGGTGCTTGCCCCATCCCTGTCAGAGCTGTTCTCTTGATCCATCTCACTCTCAAACACATCCCTCACCTGAGCAGGTGTGAATGCCCCTGAGAAAGCAGGCAACTGTGACCCATGGCGGGATTCAGACATGAATTCTTCACTCCCATCATCCACATCCTCATCTCCTGTACCGGCAAACCCATCCAGCACATCCGCAGAGTCACTAAGATACTGAGGAAAAACAGGAACAATCCTCACCATCCCAGACCCTGTGAAACCACTCTGATTATGCAAGCTTCCCATCACAGATTTCTTTATGAGGAGGCATCCAAAACCAGTTGGATCGGTTCCGAAAACTCTGTAGAATGATGTTATGATGAAATCCGGCCGGAAGAGAGACAGTCCAAGCGAATCCATGTCATTGGGGCCCAAAGAGCCTGCGTCCAGCAACACATGCCAGTTGTTCTGCTGAGCCAGTGCCATCCACTGGTATGAATACTTGGCTCCTGTCACCCTCGACTGAACAGGGAAAACGAAGAGCCCAACAGCTGAATCCTTCTTTCTCCTTTTCTTATTGGCAATCTGCTTCCTCAGGTCAGAGGAGCAGAGCCTGAGAGTAGGCCATTTGAACCAAGCACTACTAATCTTAGCTCCCTTCTCCCTAGCACTCTGGGCCATCCAATTCACCGACTGGCTCTCATAATCAAACATCGTTAGCAGTTTCTTATTGGTTTGAAATGGGTAGGATTCAGTCAGCAATCTAAACGCAGACCCTCTACTGACAGTAAAAACAAGCCCATATTCATTCTCAGGAATGTTCAAGTAATCCATGATCCTAGTCTTTATGTCGTGCTCGGCAGTGCCTCTTTCAGCCCCACCGTAGAGAGCATGGTTGCTCAAATTCGCAGTAATCTCAGACAAGCTGAAGGCCGATGATTCCCAGTTTTGGAAGTTTTGAAGGTAAGAGAAGAGGCCAAAGCCGCAGTAGTCGAGACATACCTTGGCGGAGGCGTCGGAGAGATGGCTGTATTCACGATCACGCAGCTGATCAATCTGCTCTGATGATTGGAACTTCGGATACATGGTGAGGAACTTGGAGAAGGACTCCTGCAAGCTGGGAATGGCGTCATCGCAATCGAAGGTGCGATCGGCTGCGAGTGCTGTGGAGCGGAGGAATTCCCGCTGGGCGTGAAGCCGCGCCAGGGATCTGGAGCGGCCGAAGCTCCCCTCCAGGTTGGCGAAGGACTCCGAATCAATGTCTTGAGATTTCGCGAGGGACCCATCTTCCGACGCCTCCTCGAGAGCCTCACGCAGCTTGCTCTCTTGCAATTGCCGCAGGACGGAGGACTTCCTCTTGCCTTCTTCTTTCAAACCAGACCCGCTTCTTCTTCTTCTGCTGCTGCCCTTCTTTTCTAGGATCAGAGCGGCGCAATGGGATAGAGGCTTCCATAGATAAAGATGCATGAATGATCCTCCAACTGGACTGGCGAAAACCCCAGCAAGGAAAGGCCAGCAGAAAAAGGAGTCCGGCTTCAGCCCATGGAGCAGCTTAAAACCGCAAGCTACAGTTCAAAACCCGAACCCGCAAAAAGCGGAAGGCACGGCTACTTTCCCCAAATCACGACTCTCCCGGTTTTTCAAAATCAAAACGGAAACTGCAAGAGGAGGGGAAAAGCAAGGCACCAAAAGAATGAAAGAAAAGGAAAAGGAGAAAGAACAGAGCCAGTCTAATTCCAAACTCACCTTTTACCAGATTTTTAGAACAAAAAGAAAGAGAAAACAGAGAGAGAAACCAAAAAAAAAAAAAAAGAAAAGAAAGAAAAGAAAAGAAATCCTCCAGCCTCAAAATCAATTAGGACGAAGCTTATCGTTGTAAAAATACCTAACTCCTTCTCAAAAGTCAAACGCGACCAATATCTGACAGCATCATATGATAACAGAACTGGAAAAAAAAAAAAACCATAAACTTCAACCCCCAATCGAAAAACCCATCAAAACCCACGTCACGAAACTCCCCAAGTAAGAAAAGAAGCCCAAAACTCGTCAACAAAATGTTCCAATATCCAAATCACCAAAACCTCGTAAAAACCCAGAGACCGAACTCCACGACAACATGAGAGCAAAAGGTAAGAGGGAAGCCATTTGCACCCTCTTTTTATCTATCTCCCCCAATAACCCACCCTCCACTTCAGACGACAATTAAGATTTAAAAGCAGAGGGGGAGCGCGCGAGTCGAGCTTTCTTCCTCTTCCTCCCCTTCTTCACTAAACAGCTCTGCGTTCCTTCCTTCCACCTGTTGATAATGCTCCGCCAAAGTAAACTAGGTAATTAGTTAAGCGGATCAGAGATCCCGACTGTTCATTGGATTCAGTACTTCTTAATGGCCGTCTTCAATTAAAAAAAGGCTTGCCATTTGGATCTAAATACAATTGCCAACAAATAAAAGGTCGCATCAGTTATCATATATGAAAGGAAGGAAAATAAAATTTACAAGGAGAATTAATAAGATTAAAATAAATAAATAGTATTAAAAATACAAAAAATGACGGGTGATTGATTACCTGATGACTAATGCTTAGTGTGGAGAAGGAGAATCCCTTGCCGGTTGTGGAGGGGACACCAAAGTGATGGCCCGGATGTCTTGTGCTATTAGAGTTTTGGGTGCACCCGCGACTACCATAACAATTCCTGTATTTAATAGTGGACGCCAGGTTAGCAGTAGAGATTTTTAAAAAGAAAGTGGTAGATCAACGCAAGGAAAGAACGTAGGAATAGTCCAGCAAAGCCAACCACCTGAAATTATGAGTATTATAGGCAGCCAGAGCCACCTGAAATTGAATTGCGCACGTAGAATCGATTAGGGAAAAGAGAACTCCATCAGAAGAACTTATACAGATTATCTTTTTAAAATAATAATAATAATATCGTTTTTAAAACATCTTGTTTTGTGCCCCGTTGCACATTATTTTGGACGGTTCGTAAAAGATTCCAGATGAAAAGTCAACAAGCTTTTTTCGCAATTTAGATAATATGGAAATGGTAGATTAAAAAAATGAAAACTTGTTTAGTTGTGCTATCGATGTTGGGATGTGGACGGTTGGATTTAGATTTTTGACGTTTTTTGCAGTGTAGATGTAAATGCCGGAGCATCAAATAATTCTCATGACCTGAAGTAGAAGGATAGCTCATTGACCTTTTCGGCTTTACCCCGTATTTCTAACCTCGACATCGGGAATAGAGCAATCACCTCCGTCCATCAAGTGGGCCAATTTGTCCTCCACCATCATGTTGACATCATTCATGGGGTTCGGTTAATTCCCCGAGAATCTGCATCTATTCTAAGCTTCTAGCTTGTTTGGAGGTCTTGTGTAATTTATGGGTCCGTTTTGATAGGATGTAATGAGAAAGCATATCTTAGAACTTGTTAAAATAATAATAAGAATAATTATTGTTATTGTTATTATTATTATTTCAAAAAAAAATCTTTTATCAAAGGCTAGTAAAATCGAAATTTTTTATAAAAAAAATTTGAGAAGAAAAAGGGATAATTATTGAAAGTGGTTATCACATCTCATACGTACTTTCAAATGAATCCAAGAACGCACTCCCAAATGATCTGAAAATTTCTTTATTATTTTTGGGATGATTTCTTCCGTTGAGACGAAAAATCGTCTGAATTAGAAAAGTATGTTAGTTTAAAGAGTTAATTGGGTCGAACCAAATTTAAAATTTTGGCTTGGATTCGACACAAAATCAACAAATACAAACCGGAAATGGGGTTGGATTGAAATGAAGAAGTGTTTAAAATGGTAAAGAACAATGGATAGAGACGGATTCCAATAACAAGGGTTAAATTACAGTCGTCCAATCAAGTCCTTCTACAGTGAATAATTGACTTTATACCAAAACGACTCCCTCTGATTGGAGTTTTCTGGATAGACTATTGCTTAATTTATCGGGATTTGAATCTCCCGAACAAAGAATCCTATGCATTTTATATACATTTATAAAGTTCCCAGTGTCGCCTCTTGGACTGCTTGATCCAACAAAGGTAGCTGTAAGCCCAACCTCTGCGGTATACTTCGTATTTAGGTCCTCTTGACTAAAATTAGAAAGTCTCTTTTGATTGCAACGTAAAAAAGTGCAAGAAATTTTTATTTTTTGTATTTTTTATAATAATCATATTTTATATTTATTTATTTATTTACTTTTTAAGATCGATACAACATCCCAATGTTATTGATAATTTTACCGTTTCATTTGCATCTATATTTTATACATTTCTCTTATTTTAGTATGCATTATCCTCAACTATATATATATTTTTTATTCTGCCACCTTCCTCTCGTACATTTCTTCAAAATCGCTCTATTATTCGAATAGATTATCAAAATCCATTAGTTCCGGAAATAATTCGATGGTATCCTTATTAGGCACCAGATTTTTTATTTTCCTTCTATTTGGTTTTAGGCCTAATTATAATGATTTCTGACAAAAAAGAAATCTTGTAGACAAATCTATCTAAAATTTTAAATCCGATGAGAGAGATCTAATGTATTTTACTCATTTCGGTGATGTTGGGCATTCGATTCCCGGTTAATACAAATTAAAATAATTAGAAAATATATATACATTAAAAAAAAAATCAATGACAAGCAGCTGAATATTCAGTCAATTCGATGCTTTTAGACAGACAAGACGCGTGGCTTCTTATTCAAACTGTATGCTGAAGTCCACTAGAGTTTTCGACCTCTAAACTATAATTTTTCTTGTCCTAACCATATGAATTAAATGTATTAAATGATGGTCATCGTTCACTAATACATGGCGCGATCCAATCACAGTATCATGTTGTGCGCTGCCAACTTAGAATTCGAGGCTCCAATTTATGAATATATATATTGCATGCCATAATTTATTTATTTTTGCCAATTTGTTTGCTGCTTTGATTGCAGAGGGTGGGGTGTGTGTGTGTGTGATTACAGTTGAGAAAGAAGTGTGACCGTGACTCATGATACATCCATAGCCACCATTTTGCATAGGAAGATAAAGCTGCACACCTACCTGGTCGGCCACATTATACATGGGCTGGCCCCATGGCTGATTTTCCAATTACAAAAATAAATATTCTTTTTCCATGATTTGAGTTTAGGCATTCATGCTGCATGCACATCACATATATTCCCACCCAACGCAACTGATCAGTATCCATCTCATTAATTAAGCCCGCACATGAAATGCATGATCATTTTCATGGAATTCACATTCTGTTTGTTTTAATCATATAATTTACTCATTTATTCAGAAAATATCAGGGTCACTGGATCATAAGCTTTTTGGATGTGACACACGTGCGACTGACAAGGTTGTGCATGACCACGTGTTGGGAAAGACCATATATGCTCGGTGGTGACAACCATACACATCCAACCGCAAATTAAGGGAATATTGATGATTTCAATTAATTATGATAGATTTTAAAGGAAGCGAACGGAGGTTAGTCAGAGGCCACTTGAACTTTTATATTTGGAGGACAATTTGGTACTAGGGGAGTCCCAGGATTAGGACATGTTTAGGTCCCTATCAAGAATGTAACCGAAGTTGACCGCAGATCGAAAATTGGAAAGAAACCAAAAAAGATAATGAAAAATAATAAATAATGAAGATTTTTTTTTTTAAAAAAAAAGAAGTATGTCTAAAAATAATATGTGAGAAATAAATTAAGTGATATGTGCAAGTGTGTTTAGAAAGTAGTAAAATTTCAGATAAATTTTTTTTTTCTAAAAATCATTGAAATGAGTGAAAATAATGTGATATGACAGGGGTAAAATAAGCAATAAAGATAATAAAGTTAAAATAAATAAGTTAATTATATGGATAATTGTATAAAAATGATTAAAAAATAGAATAATTATATAGAAATATGTGAAAAAATAATTAAAAACGAGATAGTAAATAAAATCCCTCGTATTCACATTTTGCCTCCTCCAAAATCGTTGCCAACAATTGCATTTTGCAAATACAATTCTTCCCTATCTATTTAGGGATTTTAGAGGAGATGAAACTTAGATTTAAGATGTGTTTTAGCCATATTTAATTATAGCTAATGATTTTTTTGATAGATTATATATGTTTGAGATTCATAGCATACGTAGTGAGTGTGGATGGAAGTTTTCAAACTTATAGTTTATGGTTCTTGTGATCGATTATGTATGCTTGAAATCAATATCATACTTAATAGATATGGATGTAAGTTTTAATAGGTACGACTGGAATTAAAAATATAGGTAGTGGATATATTTATATATTTAGAACTAACCTAAGTATCACAAAATCACAACTTTGGAAAATGAGTCTTGAACTTTGCATAACTTTGTGTTAACACGTGTGGGGCCTCACCACATCCTCAAAAATAACTGAGCGAACATTTATAAAAATTGCAAGCATGTTGAAGGATTATATTCCATCTTATGCTCTTTAATTGGCAGTCTTAAATGGAAATCTGGTTTAATGGAGCCGGAGTTTGTACCACCCAAGACAGAACCATTGTTATCATTCGTTTGTTCACCACTAACTACTAAAAAAGCACATAAAATATAGAATGGCCCCACAAGCAGTCAAAGACTTAAAATGCTGCAGAATGGACAGCCCACATTCCGAGGTCCCTTGGTACTAAAAAAAAAAAAAAAAGTTAAAAAAAAGCAATATATATCCCACACCTTTAGCCTCTGAATTTTGACCAAGCTTTCTTTATCCTTCTCTATATTTTAATTAATCAGCCTTTTCCATATTTTTTACAGAATTTGCATTCCTACACTTGATATTTCCAATTAAAAATCATCAAAAAAAAAAAAAAAAAAAACACGCCCTGATGTTGAAATTTTGCGTTTTGTCCCCTTTGAATTCTTGAAACCAAATTCAGTAGGCAATTAGATATCAATCTGTGTCCTTGTTGAGTTTCTTGTATTTTCTTTTTTTGTGCCTGACAAAATATCAATTACGACGACTGTAAGAAAGATTTCATTCGAACTTCTTTTGATTATCAAATCATTACATGCTCCCCATCCTTTTGGAAATGATGTAGTAGTTTATTTTAGTTTTTAAGGGTTAACGGATTTTTTCCCAAGCATCACATTACGAAAATAGTATCCTATAAATCTCCAGAGACATATAAAAGGGCCTTTAATTATACAAAGATTACTCATAGGTGAGTTCGTAAGTAATCCTACCTTGGGTCTGATTTTAATTCCAAATCAATTTCTTCACCCTAAATTAATTTAACCCTAAGTAGTCAACTTGTTTCTTCACGTGAATAAAAAAAATGAAAGCAGGAAGAGAATTTTAGAGGTGAAAAGGAAAATTCATTTGGAAAGGAGGAAAAATAAATAAAATAAAGATAAAAAATAAATTTAAGTAAAAATAATATAAGCATATTTTGCATAGATGACATTATATGTGAAAATTTATACTAATACGGCATGACTTACCTGCTAGGGTTAGTATACTAATACAACATAACTTCCCTACTAGGGTTAGTTATATGTATCAATTATATGGAACTATTAAACCATAATTGAAAATGGATGAGTAACTTTTTTATATTGTGTTGCTCAATGAGTAATTTTTCTTAACTTAGAGGAGTCATTGATTAGCTACCCAAGTTATACTCATAAATACCACAAGTATAGCCTACTTGCATAACAATACTTTTTACTTTTAGGTATATATTCCAATCATTTTTCCTTCAAATTACCATTCGTCGTACCTACATATGCCACTGATTAGCTACCCAAGTTATATCTATAAATGCAACGAGCATAACCCATTTGCATAACACTTTGGCCTTGCCTTAGTTGGCCTCAGTTTTAAACTGGAGTAGAAGCATTGGTATTTCATTTATTAAGGAGAGCTTGTATCTCACATTTAAATTAGGAGGGTGTTCTTTTATTATTTAAGGTAAAATTTTGCTAAATAAAATAGAAAAAATGTATTTAGAAAGAGTTCTAAATGTAACAATAGAAAAAGTGGCACTTCTAAATTATATATTAATACAGATCCTTCCAGATTTTGGTATCCAATCGATGAAAGCTCAACTCCGACCCGTCAGCATTCGGTGTCTGACGTTGAAATTGTTAAAAAACAATTCCACCTGATCACCTTCGTATCTTATTTTAAAATCCTTTCATTGATCTTCTACGTGTAATATTTTACTAGGTAGACTTTACCTTATTAAAATGGAAACGATTTGACGTCCCTTATATTAAATTGGTGCAACTTCCAAGAGTCCGAATTGGAAAATACTTAAATATACAGTACTTAATAATTTCATATGGCAAGTTACACAGGTTTCTCGAGACGAGAAGAACATGGGCTTGGCGCCGATTTTTTTATTTTTTTTCCCGTCAATTCAGAACGAAAATACCATTTAAGTCAAACGTTACTGTCCACTGAAATTTAAATTATTTAAGGCAATATATAAATCTCATAAAATTCTTGTTCTAATTAAACAGTCTTACCTTGGCAAAATAATTTTTAAAAAATTAGATCATTTCAACATTTATCTAAATTGAACTAATTATATATAACCTGATCAACATGTCAATTAAAGCTATAATCAAATCAATTTTTTCGGTTGTCTAATCAACCAAAATTGGTTTAATTTGAATGACATTCGTATTTATCAACTTCGATAATTCCAATAATAAAAACTCTTACGGCCTAGTTAAACTTCTGATTAGATTAATTTTTGAAATATATTTATAATCCTATGGAAGGAAAAAAAAAAAAGGGCCCTCAAGCAAGGAGGGGCAACGTGGAGTGCCATGCAGGAACACCATCATCAAAATGCATGGGAGAGGAGACAAGAAGGAAAATGGCCAACAAAAATCGCAGGGTGCCGCACTAATGAGATTTGCCAGAAACCTTTCTTTTTTCTTACTCAACCTGTCTTTTCCATACTCGTCCTTCACTTCCATACGTGGATTCGGAGGGCACAAAAGATAGGATTGACAAATGGATGACGACATGCCCGCTAACAGGTTGGTTAGATGGGATATTGATGCTACATGAAAATTCATTTCTCAACAATTTTTTATTTTTAAAAAATAATAATTTATTTTTTATTTTTAATATAATTTTCTCCGTCCGTGTCTACTTTTTACTTTAGGGCATGTTTGGCATGTTAAAAAACATCAAGTTAAAATTTCCCGTTCTCTATAATTATCATAATTTTTAATTATTTTTTTATTTTCTTATATAATTATTCTACTTTTTAATCATTTCTACATAGCTAATTTATCTATTTTAATTTTATTATTTTTATTCATCATCATTACTCCTATCGTATTATATTATTTTCTTTTAATTTAACAACTTTTATATCAAAAATTTTTCATATAAAAATTTTATCACTTCTTAAGCACGTCCTTAATCTAATGAATTAATCTAATGAACTCATCAGCCTACAGCCTATGTTGGCATTTTCATTCAAAATTTTGAAGGAGCCATATCTATATTAAAATATTTATAATTACTAAAAATATAAAAAACACTTAAATTTATTCATAGATTTATTACCATGTTATAATAATTTATAAAATTATTTGTCTGTACAAAAAGAACATTTTAGATAATATAAATATATTTCGTACGATAAAAATGATATAAGACACGCAAAGCAAAAAGGACTCCTGGAAAAATTAAATAATAATATAACATCCTCGATATTTAGGACATCCCCGCATTTCCGGACCGTCATAATGGACAATAATGAAACTTTTGCAATTAGGTCTCATATTTACTATCTACGTCCCCATATTTTTGCATATTTATAATTTTGGCTCATAGTTATTAAGTTTTTTTTAAAAAAACAAGAAGGAACGTCCACACCATTCCCATCATTACTCTGTATAGACCATAAAATCCATTCATAGTAGGATCGAGAGGTATTTTTGCAAAACTGAGCTTGTTTTGCAACCGGTAAAAGGAAAAAAATTCTGAAAAAATCAGTTAACAATTAGCGATTAAGAAATAAAAAATAAGATAATTGTATAAAAAAAAGTTCTAAAAAATAATTGAAATGTAGATGTAATAATAGAAAAAGTAGAATAATTAAGTAGTAAGAAGGAATGGTAAAGCTTTTTTTTATCATTATCGTACCCAACGGATCCTAATTTCATTCATAAATGATTTTATTAAGGAATTTTTTTTTTCAAAAAGCAATAGTTAACGAGTAACAATTAGGTGTGCCTTGCTAGGGGTGGGAATCGGGGCAGGTCGGGGCGGGTCAGGGTGTGCCCAACCCTGACCCTCCTTTTCAAAAATCTTGTTTGACCCTTATTTTATACCGGG
>JAXCLR010000063.1:62512361-62525569 GCA_035584095.1 Annona squamosa | reverse complement strand
TATTAAAACAGGGTCGGGCGGGGCGGGTTACGGGTCGACCCGCCCCGATTCCCACCCCTATGCCTTGCTAGCACAGTTGGCGACACATGACCGCTTATGCTCCGATTGTCAGGGATTCAAATCCCACCTCAGCCGTGTCCCGCTCTCGGCTTTGAAGCAGCCGTGCTCGGCCAAATCAAAAAAAAAAAAAAAAAAAAACGAGTAACAATTAGAAAATCTAGAAGTCCTAAGAACGCAATCAATAGTATCTAAAGTACTGTATTTGATGTTGATAGCAGTATTTTCAATCCACCAAGGAAATAGAGTTCAAGTCAAGCAAAACCGTGCAACGCTGGGACGAAAATGCAAAACAAAATGGTATCTGTGAGTCCCCAGCTCCAGTTGCTCAAAGCCAAAATGCAAAACAACATGCTATCGGTCAGTCTCCAACTCCAGTTGCTCAAAACCAAAATCCAAGGGGGGAATTGGAAGAGGCTGAACGATCCCATCGCCGGAAGGGAACGCAAAAAGCCCAGTGGCTGTTTCAAGCTTTCCAGGCAGGATGATCATTCTTCAGCTTCAAGACGACATGCTGCGCCGCCTTATCTTCAATCTTCCAGCAATGCTTTCACAGCTGGGACTTAGAACATCAGTCTTACTTTCTTTCCTCCGTTGGCAAGCAGCTGCTATGTCTTGGCTGCTCCCAAACTTCCCAATGCTTATAGCATCTGAAGTCAGTTCGGGGGTTTCAGGAGGTTGCAGCTCACTTTGCAGTGCAGCATGCACCCCACCACCTGAACTGGAGCTTGCCTCTGGCGGCTTAGCCAGATCCAGTCCAGTCTCCAATGCAACCCCACTATCTGTCACTCCCAATGCACCACTGTGATTCAATGCAACAGGGATGACATCATCTGAGCCTGGATCCATTGCGCCCGCAGTTGGCTTTAGTTTGCCTGGTGATGCAACAGAAGAAATGCCATCTGAGCACAGCTGAGTTTCTGCATCCTTACTTGATACACTTGTTGCAACGATACCAGTGGCTTTATATCCCAATTCGCCATTGCAAATACCATTCGAGCTTGCTGTTGCTGGCATGACAGATTCTGGCCTGTAATATAATGCTGCATTGATGACATTAACTGAGCTCTGCTGTGGGAGCATGCTGGGCTTTACTTCATCCTCTGATGAAATGACTGAGGCCTGTGCTCTCCCCTCACCAAAGCAGGCACTAATTGAGCAGTTTTCCTGGGCTGCGGTATGCTTTGGTGCACTTTCCCAAACACAATGGAGAACACCATCTGAGCCCAGCTGTGAGACTGCACCGGCCTTTGCATGGGCCTCATGTGCAAAATGGACCACACCATCCTCCCTTACTAGCAGGAGCACAGCACACTTCACTTCACTTGGAACTCCAGCATCATTGTCATCCTGCCTCAATCGTTTACCAAAACTAGGCTTGCTAACAGCAACCTTAATTCGCATCTTACATTCACCTGTCATCCAACTGTTAAGACCAGCCATTGGTTGCGAGGATGCAGCAGAATTTGGTTCACTTTCTGATTTAAGTCTGGGGACACTCTTCGAGATTGTTTGTGAAGTCAAAATCTGATTTGCCGTTTTCTTTTGTTTGTTCTTGGAAATCTCTGCTGTAGTAGAATCCTCCTCTTCCTGGTCGTTTTTACATTCTTCGCTGCTTTTAGATGTCACACCAATAATGTTATTATTACCTTCCTCATCCACCTCATCCCCATTTTGGAAATCATTCTCCCTATCTTTATCTGCAAAGTGCAATGATCTCTTGGCAGAAGAGGAGAAAATAGCAACAGGACCTGCTGAATTTGGTACTGAACGCTGAGTTTGAATGAGAAAATGCGCAACTGACTTGAAACCTAGGCTGGAAATCTGGAAGTAGGTTAAAATATATATCTACCACAACAATAAAGAAATCAAACGAAAAAAGAAGACAAAACAGAAACACATCATGTTTTGTCCACAAACAAACTCAAAAAAAGAGAAGAAGGAAAGAAAAGAAAAACTGCCTGGCTTGAATATTTTTTCAGTGTTTTTATCAAGCATCATGATAGCTTCATTAGCATCTCATGGGTAGTTTTGATTTTGAGTTGAAACCAGGATAAAAAACATGATCCAGACCCCACAACATGAGCAATTCTTACAGATGATGTTCTGCACATGCCACCACAGTGATAAATTCTAGCTGACTCGTCCATATTGTCTGTGAATAAAATGAACAGGGATGTTCGAATTGCTTCTAGCCAGCATACTTTGAAGACTAATTTGTTTGCTGGAATTGCTTCTAGCCGGCATACTTTGAAGACTAATTTGTTGCACCAAGTAACATCATACAACCTCAAAAATAAAGATGATTAGCAGACAGTGAAGTCTCAAACAGATTACTATTCTTACTTTCTTATATATAACCCCAGTCGGAACCCATCCTCTCTTAACTCTACATAAGCTGCAGTTGCAAATGCCACGACACACAGGGCAGAGCCACTCAGGGTTCTCATTGGCTTCCAACACATTTTCTCCGTATCTGCCAAGTGCCAAGAGAGCAGAGAAAGCAAATAGTCAATAGGTATCAAATCCTGTGAATTTAAACAGACTCAGAAAGTTAGGTGCAATTATCAGTTCAGTAGCCTGCTAAATCTTATATTATTTGACCAGTTTTTACAGTACTGTGAGAAAGCAACTTACCTCATGTATAAACAATCTCCACAAAACTGGCCTTGGACCATGGTGCATTTGCTGCAATGTGTGCGATGACCAAGAGTTTTCTGTCTGGAAGGAAAACGAGCCAGCGATGAGGATCAAGATAATGGAATGCAAAGCCATCAATCAAGCAGCCATTGAAGAAGTTCACATGAACTGTCTTAAAACACAAACTTCCTGAATAAAGAAATGATAAATAATATTAAGTTATCCATAAATTAATTGGAAACTTACTAATCAATCATTACAAAAATTTGTTTATTAATCAGTTGTTATAAAAATTTGTTCTCTGATTGCATCACTGTGAACTAGCTCTAGACAAAAGCAGAAACTACTTCAACTTGAACCATTTCACAAATTCTAGGTCAAAGAATTAAGAATATTTCTCAAATGCAGCAAACAGATGTTACTGATCACTGCTTTTGTTGACCTCAATATTACAGGAAGGCTAGCCAAACATACAAAAATTTGAATCTTTGTTGCAATTATAAAACCCGAAAAGTTCTTTAAGGAAAAATTAGCAAGTAGACATGTAAAACTTAAGTTTTCGTCCTCAAAGCCACAGGAGAAGCGTCCAGGGGTTCCACGCACCACTACTTTAAGGCTTCAAAACAACCACTGACCATCTTTTTTTCTTATCAATCAAAATTTTAAACTTTCAAAACAGAAGCTTCTTACCTGCATTGATGACAAGTTTTCCCATTTACTGGATCATATATCCGCTTCCCATCTGCCCCATATCCATCTTTAAATAGTTCCCAAGACATCTTGCAAGTTCCCAGTAGCTTCTCATGCTCCTCTGTATAAATCTCTGGGACAGATCCCTCTTCTAACGAAACTTGTGTTTTCCATGTCGAATTCTCCCCATGTTTTCGCGAATCCGTATAGCTGACAGGAGTAACGTTCTGCAATCTACCCAAATAGATTTCAAAAATAAAAACCATTTGGAAATGAAGTCCACCAAAAGGACGCAATCAAAGAAAACTAACGCAACATTCTTTTTTTCATAGGACAATCTGATGAGATTTTGTCAACTCCACTTTGTGATTTTTCGTTTGGGTAGCTATTATAGTCTTGAGAAAACCCAACTGCAAATGCCAGGAAAACTAAACTAGTTTTTGTCGTTTCTTCCTGATTAGAAGTGTTGGAGGAAATACACTCGTCAACTTAAAAATCAAAACCTAGTGCAAGAACAGCACAAAAAACTACAGAGAAAATGCCAAAGTCAAAGAAAACGTAATCATGGCCACAACATTGCAGCAGAAAACCCACATCAAGAATGTGCCAAATTTTTTCTTTGAAAAATGCAGTGCCCTCAGAACACGCAGAGCCTAAATCAATAAAATACAGAAGAAAAAAGTGAAAAGAGAGACTTTTTTTGTGAAAATGCAGTGAATGGGAAGACGAAAGGGTAACAAGACCTGCAATCTAAAATGCCTGCCAGAAAATGGCAAGTAAGAAACCCTCTCACAAGCCGAAAACAGACCATAAAAATCCTCCCGCGAGAGAAGGGAAAAAAAGAAAAAAAACTGCAAAAGCAAAGGCGAAAATAGAACCATCCCCCACAAAAGCCAACATTTCCTTAAAAAGAATCGGATCCCCAAAGGCCAAAAGGGATTGCCAGTACCTGGAAGAACGACGTCGCGGCAGAGGCGCCGAAGGCAGAGATTTCGGCTTCGGGGTCTTTTTCTGTGCTGACTTAGAAGACTCGAACTGAGATTTGACTTTCCGGGTGAGATCGAGAATGCCGAGCTTCTGCATCCGGAGCAAGTTCTCCTTGATCCTTTCATCCCTCGCTTGCTCGTAGTTCTTGGACGCCGTCTCTTTGTTGTGGCGGCTGCTGCTGCTGCTGCTGCTGACTCTGGGTGCCTCGGGTGGGTTTTTCTCCTCCGGTCGCGTGAGATTTCCGGAGATTTCGTCGCTCCGAACCCTCTTCCTCAGCGTCACCATCTCTACTTCTACGCAACGGTCGACTTGTCCAGTACCCAGCAGCAAGAAAACCAAAAATGGCGGAGTGGAACGAAAAACGACGCGAAACAGAGCATGTCTCCACTCTCCAAGTACTAGTGATATTATTGTCTGGAACAATGGGTGGCATGTTAGTTAATGCTGCTGGACTCCTAAATTATTTTTTAAATAATGATGCTCCTAAATTTTTTACATAATAATTAACTAATCTTTTTACGCAATAAATAAACCATAAAAAGCTGATTTGTGTTATTTTGCTAAAGAAATTTAATATTACTTTTCAACCGTTTATTTTCTAACAAAATGATTTTTTTTTTTTTTTTGCGATTTCAATTAGCCACGAAATATTAGTAGTTTTACATTTATCGTGAATTTTAGTATTTTATTTTAAAATTTATATTTAACCTCTAAAAAAATTCCATCCCAGTTGTATTAAATATTCTAAGGATATCATCATGTAATAGTATTTTTCATGCGCTTTTTACGAGATGTACAGAATCTAACTGCAATCTTTAATCGTAAATAAACGAGATAAAACAAGCATACATCTACACATAAAAATGAGGCACTGGGCGTTGTTACCACCAGGTGGATCCTCTGTAGCGTTTTTTTTTTTTTTTTCCTTTTTTAAGGTACCTACAATTCTAAGTAAGGAACTATATCCCAAAAAAATAGAAATCTAAGAGAACGGCTGGAACAGCAACCAGTTCCCACGAGCTCGTGGGAACTAATTAAATCCTTCTATTTTTTTCTGTTGTGTTTCAAAATTTTAATCCTTCTATATTATAATTTAATTACATAAATTTAACCATCCAAATTAAAAAATACGTAAATCAGATAGATATTAATATGATTTTCAATGAGTAAATTAATAAAAAAAATATATATTTATCACATAGAGCATAATATTTAATAACTTTTATCAATTTTTTAGACTTATCTGGTTAAAATGCATATATATAATGTTTTGAATTAGGGATTATATTATAAATGTTAATTACAAAATAAAAGTACATATACTGTTAAAACGGTTATATTATAGTTTATTAAGAGAAACCATTGCATTTGTTGGATTTTTACTTTGATCAGTTAAAACTATATTTAAAATAGAATATATAGTTGGATTTTTAAAACGCTATGGAAAAATATAAGTATTGAATTAGTTTGCTAAATATCGTAGGAATTGGTTCCCATGAAAGCCATTAGGTAAGAGAAGTGATCATGTTATCTTGGGAAAAGAAATGACTTACTTAGCCTCTTTCATAAAATTCATTTTAAAAACTTTGTTTTCGATTTTCTCCGTAAATTTGTTAATATGAATGTATTTAACATATAAATCGAATTTTACTATTTATATATATTTTTTAAACTTTTAAACATAAAAGTATTATAGTCATTTAAAATGGCTAAAATAATTCTGTGTTTAAAAATATTTAAAAGATATATACATATATTTAAAAATAATAAAATTTAATTCATATATTAAATAAACAAGTATGCGTAGAAAAAAATTTAAATGAATTTTATGATGTGAGCAAAGTAAGCTATTATTTAAGTTAACAGCGTCATTTCTAGTGTAGTAACCATGAACCATTTAACGGAGCGGTTTCCTGGAGAATGGGAACGGGGAGAGGGTAAGTGGGCGGGCGATTCAAATTGGCTGACATGAGCCGATTCCAGCTGGTTCGCATTGGCTGCCATATCATTATCTATATGCCTGGCTGCAAGTTGATCATCGCCTTTCTCGAGGTGCGAGACTATATCACAACCGTCCTTGAAATGAACGGAGCTGATCGAAAATAGAGAATAAGAAATGCCTCTCTCTCTCTGCTGTCTTGTCTCTAGAATGAGAAGGAAAAATGGTTTATTTACAATATTTTCTTTTTCTTGAGAAATTATTTACATATTTTCTACTAGTCTCTCGCACGTGCCCTTTCATCCGATCTCCCGCCAAAGTCTCCAACCTCGAGATTTTGTCAATTATCAAGAGACATGTGGGAGACCCATCCATGGTGAGATCCTGAGCGAGTCGCGTCTCGGGGTCTGACCGAGTGGAGTTACGCGAGTCGCGCCTCGAGGTGTAACTGAATTATCTGGATTAAAGGCTAAGAAATCTTGTCAAAAACCTTTAACCCTAACCTTACTCGATTTACTATACATGGATAAGGTTGCAAGTTATTATCGTATTAGTAAAATAGGTTGCTAACAGGAGGTCCGATGCATAGATATTGTTGCGTTATTTTTAATGATTTGAGACTAAAGTTTCAATAATTTGTAATATTTTCAAATTTTATTTAATTACTTTCATCCATATTTTTTGAATTTTCCTCTCATTCTCTTACTACCTCCAACTTAGATAAATTCTAAACTCCACTCTCCCAGTTAATGTCATTTCCACTATGTTCATTTTAAGTGTTTGTTGTTCTTTTAACTGCCTAACATAATAAACTATTTAAAATATAATCATAAAAACCCATACTAATGCTAGCAATTTACTTCAATTTAAAAAATTATTTTTCACAGTAACTTTTAATTAGAATATTAATTCCACTGCCAGTAATTACTCATAGAGTATAATCCTATAGATCGTACACGAGTAACATGGGTTGGCGGATTAACGGAATTGCATATTCAGGTTGAAAAATTGGAAAAGTTGGAACTTATAACTAACCGAACGTAATAAATGAGATCATGTAAACAGGTACACGGGGGTTGAATATATTAAATCCTAATCCACCTCAAACCCCGCTCAGTCAGCCACATCACGGGTTACCCCAGCCAAGCACGTCGTCAGAATTTCAATGTAATATGTGTTGAGATGTATGTAAATATAATCATCAAAAAAAAAAAGAACTAAAATGTAAAAAAATAAAAATTAAAAAGGCGAAAATTAATAAATTAGGAGAATAAAAAAACAATTGGCTCCAGAAAAATCATTATATTTCGATTCCATCAGAGATTTGAGAGACAGTGAAAATCGAGGATATACAGCATCGTCACGCAAAACACAACCAAGAAGAAAAAACTTGGCAACTAGTTTTTCTTTCTGGATGTTCGTGGAAGACCATTTCCTCCAAATAATTTCTATACAGACTTAAATGTACAACTGTACAGCCTGGATGAGAAATTCAGAGCATCCCCAGCCCAAAAAAATTTCCACACGATTGATTGAAGACCATGTTTGGCATGCACCATCATCGTACAAATGAACACCCAATAGAAAGAGGCCATTTTCCAGCAAAAAAATGAGACTTCTTAACCTCGGTGAGCTTCAGTGCCACTTCAACTCTGGGAAGGAAAGATATATATCTGCAGTCCCGAGACACTATTTTCAAGCTGGCGGTGCACCAGGCCTCTTGTCATGGATGTCTTCGACAACATCACGCAGCTCTGGGAAAACTGAAATGAGTATCAGCTCCAACATGCAGTATGCAAGCTGCTTCACACAGACGGCTGACTGCAATGGACAGACATTAGAAAAATGCTCTCCCAAAGTAGGGATGAAATGAAAATTTCTCTCTTTGAATTTTTTTTTTTTCCCTTTTTCCCAAGAAATCTCTTTGTTCATATCGCAATGTACCTGAAGGAAGTAGTAAAGGTCCTTCGCACAGCGCCGGTACTGTTTATGCCCAATCAAGCTCACTAAGGCCGTTGGGGCCCCACCTGCAACAGGAATCTTCTTCATTAGTTGCATGAATCTAAACAGCAGTACATTCATTGCAATGAAGAATCACAATGTTGACCCCCCAAGTTTTTCTTTTGCACTAGAGAGAGGGAGAGAGAGTGAGCAAAGAAAAAAGTTATAATATTGTGATGTCTCAAATAACCCTCAACAAACATGGCATAATGGTCAAGGGACAAAACATTTTAAACCAATGCACTAAAAAACAGGTTTTGGTTAGATGGTATCGGAAATGATGACTGGTTCTGAACACATTTAGCTGCAGTTTTGATCTATAGTGCTTGAAGCAAACCACTTCATGCAATCTAATTGAACCAACCTAACGCACACCTTGAGATTCTCATGATACAGTTGAAATCCATGCAAAGCATTTCTAAGAACAGAACTACAAAACCCAAGTACCAATGGGTATCCCATCTCACCAAGGAGCATTTTCTTAACGTCACTAGCCCTCCTCGTTGCCTCAAGTTGCTTCTCAAAGGACATAGGTCTGGAGACTTTTGCAACGCCAGACATGATTGAAGTTGGTGTTGATCTTTGATCCACCTGATCACTATCCACTTCATCTTGACGATTCTCTAACTTTGTAAAGAACGTGCCATTGGGCCAGAGAATCTGACAGAATTAGTCAAAAATAAAATTAACTAGGAGGTAATCAAACAAGACATTATAATCAAACATGACATTTTGCTCAAAAAAGCTTCGTAGCATTTTGATTCCTTTGTCATAAATGTAATTAGACGCATGAAATTTAAGTGTGCTTGGCATAAAGTGGTGGACCTAAGACCAGTCACCTGGGAATAATGTATGCACAAAGGCATGTGTGCACTTTGTTCAAACCAGTATGTTTTTAGCATTATTTATCCAAAAAGTAAATGGGCTACCTTCATAGTAAAGATTCTTGAGGCATTAAGGCTTATGCATACAATGAGAAAACAATCATGGCCACACCATATGAACTTCTTTTTTCTTGTGGATGGATCCCAGTTCATTGGGAGCATCAAGTACTTTATACCAGCAATCCAAAAGAACTATCAGTTATTTCTTACCAATGCCATATCGATATTAATCAATTGTCTTCACACAAAGGTGACAAGTTTACAGCAGATCTCACTCAAAAAGAGCAAAAGTGAAATTTTGCGTAGAATTGGTAACATAAAACTTCAGGTATATATCAGGGAACAGAAAAATAACATGACCAAGCAATCCAATCATTAAATAAAAGCTGTTTATTAAATGATCCATAAAATTTTATATCAATTTTCTGAAACCAGCTCTAGACGTTTGGTTAGCCAAACTATAGAACCAAAGTAGATTCACTGTTTTCCTCTCAAAAATTTCTTCAAGTTCACCCTGGAATGTAAAAAAATTTATATACTTCTGCCCAGAAAATATGATTATGAATGCATTGAATAATTTGAATTTTACAGTCATAGCCAATCTTAGAAGAAGAAAGGCTTGCAGGTCATCAAGAACAGAAGGATTCCTCAAGAACTATGGGATGCAATATGCATTGACAAAATTGTACTTAAATGAGTGAAGTCATGTATAGTGATCAGTGATTTAGTGACATCCAAAAATAAATAATGGCAATTATTTATTTTCACTAGACTATACAAGCGCAGAACAAGTTTCCCCCCTCTTATTTTCTTTTTAAAAAAATGAAACCCTCAAAGAGTCAATGTTTAATTCATGTAAAATCACATGCATTAAGATAATGAATAAGACAACTATGTCCAAACAATAGTGGATTTTTCCAAAAAGATTATTGGGATGTGGGTAAAACTTTTTAAAAAAGGCAACAACAAAAAAATAATAATAATAATCAGCTTCATTCCTAAGATATAATGTATTTTTATTATAGGGTGTGTTTGGGAAGTGATAAAACATTTGGAAACAAAGAAAAAAGATTTTTGTGTAAAAGCTTTTGAAATTAGAGAAAATAATGTGATGTGATAAGGGTAATGATTGAAAAATAGGATAGTTGTATGAAAAACTGTGAAGAAATAATTAAAAAGTATAGTAGTTGTGTAGAAAAGTGTGATAAAATGATTGAAAATAGGGTAGTTGTAGAGAAAAAACAAAGTTTTAATTTGAGAAGTTTTGGGCGTAAACCAATGTATCCTACATTAAAAGAATATTGAAAAAGCATAAATAATTAAATAGCTCCCTGCAGTAAACATCGCATAACATGCACTAGGGTGCACTAAAAGCATTAATTGTTTGTGTTCCTACGAATTGCAAAGATAGTGATAATAGAATAAATCACGACAAAATTACATACCAATAAAAGCATTGTGACCCAACCACCTACGTGTGCACCAACACACTGCCCACGTGCACACGAGCATGTGAAGTCATATGGACCCATGCAAACATGCATGTGAAACTCAGCACAATCCAACATATACCATCGATATTACAGCCAGCACCAAGGGTGTATAAAGCAGCAGTGAAGTAAAGAGTTCATTAATGGTGAACGCTGCTCAGCATAAAGTACCAGCATTATAAGGCTGAATTCAATAGCTACGAAAAGTAAATGATTCTATTTTCTTCCCACTCACTAATGATAAATGAACTGAAAACAAAACCTTGATGATGTCAATAGAAAAATAAGATTATAATAAATTTTGCTTGTACAAGCATAACATTGGAAGAGAAGTGCTCAAATCTTACATCTTGGACACATCGAATCCCATGAGCAATCACAATATCAGTCCGAAGCCACTGAATTTGCCTGAGAAGCCAATCCTCAATAGCATCTTCCATCACTAACTGTAGAATTTGCTTCGAAATCCAGAAGACCTGTCTTCTGTAGAAATATAATAAGGCAAGAACAATGTGATCAAACTTGAGGTTACTCAAGACTAGGTTGATACAAAAAAGGATGCAATAACTTCATTTGATATAGGTCCACAGCATACCCCAGACATAACTCAATCCTCTTTACCTAAGCAGATACAACTATGAAGGACTTTTAAAAGAACAGACAGACTGTGTGTAAGAAAGTCCATCTTCATCGCCACACTATCATGAACCACACAAGAATGATAGGGCCTGCAGAACAACGTCCATAGCATGCCAAGAAAAGGCAAACACAAAGGTGCTTCAAGCCTTAAATGGCACATGGATGGGTACAAGATGTAAGATATTAGAGTGAATCACCAGCAAAATTGTATTCCTAACAATCCATAATGTAATAAGGCATCAGCAGCAAATTCTATTCCTAACAATCTACTGTAATAACTATATATCCAGAAGACCTTGGCTATGATATTTTCAAAAGCTAACCTAAGATGAAGGAATAGGAATCTCTAAGCAGGATCCATTGTCAAGATTCAACAATTGAAATGAACTTTTAACATGCTAGCCATGGGAGAAGCATTGTAAAGTAACCAACAAGGATGTCACCTTATCCAACCCCTTCGATTAAGCTGAAATATCTTGTCAACCAGATTCAACAATGGTACACTTACATTAGGTGGTGTCCACTGCAAGAGCAAAGCAATGAAAATAGAGAGAGGATGGATCAGAATAACGCTATTATGTCCAGGACTGAGGATTTCTTATTTTATTTTTGCCTCCTGTTAGAGTCAATTACAGTCATAGATAAAGATAAAAACAGATTATGACGACAGCAATGATCATGATGAATGTTAAAGGTAGAAACCCAAACCCACAAACATTAGCACTCACAGCCATTTGACACCTATCTCCTTTGCATATTTTACCAATAAAAAATATATATAAACACAATCATCTTAAAAGAGTAAATGCATTCAACATTTCTATTTATGATCATAAGAATTCAGGTTATGATTTAAAAACCAAAAATAAAAGCCAATCAGTAGAAAATAACTTTTCCTGTCAGCATTTTATGCATGTTCATTCTTCCCACTGATTTTGAGAAGCATGTGCATTATCAGTTGCAAACTTGCATCAATGTGTAGATCTAAAATTCAACAAGGCATGAATCAATTGATCTAATTATGAATAAATGAATAACATCATTCATAGGTTTGCAATGCGACCATCAGAAAGCCAACACAGTAACTGTAAACTGATGTGATGAGAAATACCCCACTTTGAATATTTTATTTTTCATAGTCAAATTTTCTGATGGGCGATACCTTTCTGCATCACTATTAATAATGGGCACAGAAAAGGAAGAAATAAACAGATGGGAAGATGTGAATTTTAATAGTGTGGATTATGTTTAACCATGATACACATCTATAAATTGGATTGCTAATTATTCTTATATCATATCAAGTCCATCCACGTTGTAAAATTCATAACATGAACATTGAGAACAAAGATCAACTTACTCTACCAATTTGAATCAACTGGTTTAAATTCATTTTGAATTAACAGTTGAGCCAGTTTGAACTATGGACCAGCCAAATAACCAATTCAGTCATCAGTCAGGTTCAGATTCATACAAAACTGATGGCAACATTAGCTTACATAGTGGCCTAGAGTGATAACCCAAAATTAAGCAACTTACCCTTTTGAGCTCAGGCAATGAACTGCACATTATTTTTCACAAATTCTCATCATGATTATCAACCATTCAAACAACTGAGTGATTTTTTTTGTAGAAAACCATGCAGAACCATATTAATAAATGCCCGGCTTAAGTTTTTTTTTTTTTTTTGATGAAAGAAGTTTTTAAGTTCACTGTAAACATCAAATGATAATAATAACAACAACAACAAGCAGCAGCAGATCTCCAGAGCAAGAGCAACCAGGATTTATTTCATATGAAAGAGGGATTTATTTCATATGAAAGAGTTAAGCATCCAAGCAGATATCAGAACAAATCAATTCCACAAAGTTAATGAACTAC
>JAXCLR010000063.1:62496417-62512049 GCA_035584095.1 Annona squamosa | reverse complement strand
TGGAAGAATCCACCTCATCATGGACCCCATCTTTGACACCTTCCTCATCAGATAAACTATGAGATGTCTCCATGTTACTGTTGCTTGGACTATATTTATTTATCTCATCTTCATTCCAAGCCAAAGCCCAGTGCCTTTCAGTTATTGAAGGAGATGTCATATGCGGTGAACCAGAAACTTTGCGCAATATACCATCTGAAACACCTTTGAACTGACGAACAATATCATCCATGGCATCATCCACATTGACTGAAGAAAAAGGCAGAAAATTTATCAAGTTAAAGATGAAGAAATTAATTTAGCATATATTTAAAGAAAACAACACTCATCAGAATAACATACCACCGTTAGATATCATGAGAACAATACATTGGTGCACAAGCAAGAAGATGCTACTTTTAAAATGCTCAACAAGCCTAGATACTAAATTACTAATTTGCAATAGTCAACCATAGGGTCAATTGGCTGACAAAGAAGGTAAAGTGACTCACTGCGAATATTACACTGGTAAAGGAAAAATAACAACAAAATGATATATTTGGAAAAATAAGAAAAAAAAATTACTTCTTATTCATCAAGTGATTAAGGGTGTGCTTAGGAAGTGATAAAATTTTTAGATGAAAAATTTTTTGTGTAGAAGTTTTTGAATTGATAAAACATGAGGTTATATAATAGGGTAATGATGAGAAGTAAAGATAATAAAGTCAAAATAGATAAGTTAGTTGTGTAAAAATAATTGAAAAGTAAGATAGTTGTATAGGAAGATATAAAGAAATAATTAAAAATCGATGGTCATTTTTCACTCTAGTTTGAAAAGTTTTTAATATAAACAAACATAGCCTAACTAAAATCTCATTTGCAATTGCATTTAATCGTAACTTCTCGTGCAACAAAACCTCCAACACAAACTGATTTGTTTCAAACTGTTGCTTAATATAATAAAAACCCTACTCAATTTGCATCCAAAACATCAGCATTTTACCCTGTGAAAAAGTAGATGCTCAGTCAAACTACGATTTGCTATGTCTTTGCTAACTTCAGGATAAAGTCTGAATCCCTCCGTCATATGTCCTATCGGTCCTCCCCGGAGGTTTTCCTTGCCACAAAAATTCAAATTCAATAATTCCTGATCTTGCCATCACCCATTCTAGCAACCCTCTTTAAACGACACCAGATATCTAGTCAGGCATTTGTTAATTGCCAATTTGCTTGTCCATAAAGCACAGATGGGCTATAACCATTTACTAAAACTACAGAATTTTCTAGTTATTTCGCAGAAATTTGGAAATCACCTCGGTCACACCCCTTCTCTTCTAACCCATCTTAAAATTTGCAACTGCCAATTATCTTGCCCTCAAAAATTGTAATGACTTTCTTAGTTGAGGTGCTCGGCTAGCATTTTAACTATATCACTGTCAAAACTAGAGTTTGAAATGGGTACCAACCTAAAAGCAACTGGAAGCCCCAGCCCCATAAAAGACAAATAGTAACTCTTGCACTCTTTGGTTAGTAGGTTGGCAGGACCCCTCCAGTCAAGAGCTGGCAATGAGCATGGCTGGTTCTAATAAACTCTATGTCCTGCTATATGACTAAATTTGGTAGCTAGGAATTCAGACATGGTGCTGCCAGCTCCTACTCTACTTGATTCACATACCTGAAAGCATCAATTAGCTCAACTGCTGCATGGAAAATTTTGATAGCTAGGAAGTGAAAAAATACTCGCATATCTTCTCATATGCTCCAGTTCATTCTCTCTCCAACTATGAATTCTTCTATGCAAACCAACACATACATTTCCACCTCCAAAGAGACCACATGTCTTGACATGAGGATAAGAGAAAAGCAATCTTGGACACTTTTCCAGTAAATTAATGTGGAGAATTTAACCAGCTTTGCAAATCCCTAAACATATTCCATCTAAATCTCTCTCCCGAAGTGGGAATCCCTCTAAGCAAACCAACTAACATGTGCCTTTCCATTTCACCTCCAAAGATATTACATAATCTTGACCTGGGGACCGGATAATAATAATCTTCGATCTTCTGTGGTCAATAAATGCGTGCAATTGCCTACGGCTCTATGGCTACAAATAGAAAAGAAAAATTCACTTGTCGACGACTACCCTGATTCTTTAGATTAACCCTATTAGCTGAAGTTGCCTTCTAGAAACCAGTTTCTTAGAATTTACTGTTTAGGCCTCACTTCTTTAAACTAGGACCATTTTCAAAACACAAACAACTTAATATACAACCAATTTTACTTATAGTAGTACATCAGGGGTATTCTACAATTCCAGGAGCCTGTTGCCGATATTCATGCAAGAGAAGCCCATCTCCCACCAACAAGAACTGAAGCTGCAACATTATATCCATATATCTCACTATTTCTGGAACCTAGCCCCAGAATCCCAAACCCCATAGGTTCCAAGTTTAGGAAATTGTATGATCTGCCCACACTCCATTGGCCCACCTGACAGACATCTTGGTTTGAGGAATCTTAGCTGGGGAACGTCTCAGACCTTTGCCACTTCCACTGCTATCTCTAACCCACAGGCAGCAGAATTGCTAAACATGCTTTCCAACAACATTTTCGACCTTGTGATTCCAATGCAATCTTAAGCACACCTGGCTTTCATATTTGAGGAGCAACTAACCGTCAGCAGTTGCACCTCACCCAAAAACAACCTTGTTGCCAGGATCCAAATACTTAGTATGAATACTTAGTAGATCCAGTGCCAGGTTCATACCTAATTTTTCATTAGATGCCCGAGGTGCATGTTGATGGGCCAACACGGTGGCATGAGGCAAACTCAAATAAAGGTCACACATGATCATTGACAGGATGGATCATTGGGAGATAAAATACAGTTATTGGCAGGCCATCACCAAGTAGATTTCTAGTCCCTAAGTCAGATCAGTTTAATAGTCAATTGAACTGCATTTATAAAAATCTTGAATCTGTGAAATTATGTCTGAAATGCCTTCACTTCTCTCTCTTTCTTTTTTCTTTATCCTTCTTTGTTTTTTCTTTTTCGTTTTTTTCCTCCTGGTCGTTTCAAGAGTCAGCACTCAGTAAAAGGGTATCAGTTTCAATAGCACCAAATAGCAAATAAAAAGGAAAATAATGCACTTGAAAGTCAAGGAGGACCACTTGCCTGCTAATATCTTCATCACAGAGGTCGATTTTCCAAATGCATAATTCTTCAACAAATGAAAAAAACCATAAAGAATTAGAGGTGGTAACTACAATTCAATCTTCAAAAAACGTGCCTAAAGACACTAAAAATATGAATGTCTATGAAGGCTGCAAACCTTGGATGAAACGCTCAAAAAATCCCACACTTCATGCTGTTCGGCAACATTAGCTATTGACAAAAGATCCTTAAAACACCCAAAAAGAAAAAAAAGGTATTGGCGAGAAGCCATTAAGAAAAAAGGACAATAATAGATGGAATAACAAGCAGGGCAACTAGATTATACTTGCAAATACTTATTGAGCAAAATACACCGCTGGTGAACGACAGAGTCATCAATACTTGATGAAAGAAACCTCTTTGGAGGTAAATGTAATGTATAATTTGGTATATCCTTAAGATGTCGGTGGAGCCGCTCAAAGTTTCTATATCTGCAACAGTTGGTTACAAAATAGCAATCAAAACGTCCACAATACAACCATCCAACTTAGAAATAAATTTTAGAATATACATAACATTCCATAAACCAGACTTGGAGAAACATTTGAAGACAAAATGATGAACTGGGATTGTGAGAAAAAAAGGAATAGCAACATGTAAGATAGAAATAAGCAGATAAAAACAAAACTATAATGCCAAAGAAGGATCTCTATGATGTGGAGCCCACCTTCTTTTAACAAACCAAGTCTTATTCTCTGCATCCCTCACAGCAATAGAATATACTGCAAAAGATTTTGACCCAATCTTCTCGAAATATGCTCCAACAACCTAATAAATAGTGTCAGTTGCTAACAAATAGAGGAAAAAACGTAAATGCCACAATATTGATCAAGTAAAAAGTTTCATTTAAGACAAACATAGCTAAAGACGTGAAACCTCACTGAAAATAAGATGGAAGACATCAGAAACCTGAACTATGGTTGCAGGTTGATAAACTTGAGTGGTAAAAGCAACATCGGTTAAACTATAGAACCAACAACTGTTCTTAAAGGATGAACTTAAATCATAGACAATGGTCTTTGAAATAAATATGCACCTCAAGATAAAAAAAATGCACTTGAATTCCGACGGCTTTCAGTGAAGCATGGCATTCTTACTGAATTATGACTCCTGTTTTCTCAGCCTTCCTAAGAAAGAAGTACAATTTCAAGAAATCCATAATAAATCATGACTCTTGTATAACTACAGTTTTCTCAACCTTCCTAAGAAAGAAGTGCAAATACAATGAATGTCTGCAAACAATTAAGAGTTTGCCAAGTAACACTAAACAACAGATGCAGGAAGCTGCTTACCCTGCATTTGAGCTTGGGGACATATAATGATCCATCACCATGGAGAAGCAAATCAGAGACATTACTCCCAAGAGGTTCAGATTCTTTCTGCAATACCAAATGAGGAATACACAGATCTTGGGAACCAAAAGGCTCGCTGGTTCCTCCCATGAACATGTTGTTGTCAGGATTTTTTAAGGCAGAAGTACTACTGGAACGTCTAATGGGTTTCATGTTGCCTTTGGTAGCTTGGCTGGTGTGCTCCTCATGTTTCTTGGAAAGGTGAACCCCCGCCAAAGGTGGTCCCTCATTAAATTCTTGAGATGATTGAGGTTTTACAGCCACCTCTCCACTCACTTGAGAATGGGAAGCCTCATGTATCACCTGCACCGCATATTTATCCTCAATTCCCATTGGACTTCGTTGTCTCTCAGTTAAATTGTCATTACCCATGTTTCTGCCATTAATATCACTGCCACTAGATTCTGAAAGCTTCTTTACAGGTACTTTACTTCCAACAGCAGCATAATTATCAATTTTTTTTGTGTAATTTCTACCTTTAGTCCACATATTTTCAAGATTTTCAGGAGCAAGTACTTGGGTCCTTATCAGCCTTGCAGCATCCAAACCCTTTGCCCAATCTGCTGGACGTGGTGGTATATCATGCACTGAATCAGACTGGAATGTCCCCACATGGCCATAATCTGAAATACCGAAGGATTCTCCATGGTTAGTAATCTTTCCCAATGCCATATCACAAGATTGATTGAAAGCCACGTCTCTAAATTTCAGGTTGGGCACTACAAGTAACACCTTTTGTAACAGAATGATGAATAGTTGAATCAGATGGTTTAACATGGCCTGCCTCTTTACTCCTTTCATGAATAATGGAGTTAGTTGGCTTATCACCAGCAACCTCTTTGCTCCTTTCTTCTTTCATAGAAAGAAAAATATATTCAATTACCTCATTTATATACCTGTAAATAAAATAAATTGCATGGTTGAAGATGGATACCGAAGAAAACAAAAATTAAACAGTCGCAAAAATAGCCACAAGAAACATACTTTGAAAACAATACTTTCTGCAGCATGGTGATCCACTACATGAAATCCCTAGGTGCAAGAGAACTAGCAAGAAAATGACCAACCTTGGAAGACCTACTACAGTCAGATTATTCTAGGATTATATTCAAGTGCAGTGGCATCAAAATGGGCCCCACGTGATGATAAAATTATAATCTACTCTACCTGTTGTATTTAGAATAATACGTAATAAAATAGTTTGATGTAAATAACAACTTTAAAGTGATTTTTTCAACATGTAAACCATTTGCTATAAAATTTATATATGGATAAATAATTGTATAAAGTTTTATTGCATTTTAATATGTGTGGGGTCAGAGCAAATGTACCGCTATTCCAGTGCAGTGGAGCTGCACGGAACAGCTCTCATATCTACAAACAGGACAATTGCCTTGATAGAGGAAAACTTCATTCGGAAACTAGTTGGATTACAAGGTGGATTTGATCTAATTAGAACCTCACGATAAGCCCAAATGAAGAGGTCAAAAAGAATACTGCAATAAAACAGACTTCGCAGAAATATTGCCCTGTATGCATACAAACATGGGGCATGCATAATAGAGACCATGCGCATGGACACAAAAATGTTTGGGTCCACTAAGGTTCATTGGGAATGAGGCAGGAAACAGCATAGAATGATGATAAATTTGCATACAGTCAACAAAACCACATTCTTTCATTAAAAAACTAAAACAAAATACGTGTTTGAATGCAAATTGAAATGAAGCGATCATGGGTGCACTTTAATCTGTTACCAGGAGGCTTCCTCTTTTCCTTTATTCCCACACATCATGGATTACTTACCTATCAAGTTTCACCAGTCAAAACTTCTGTTCATGCACATTTGTCTAGTGAGAGATTTGCAAATAACATGTAAGAATATTAGAATGGTTAAGTGTAGCCAAATTTTGAAAAAGAAAAAAGAGCCAGAAAGTCTCAATGAGGGCACCCTTCACTTATACATGCCCTTGGTGCTCTAAATAAAAATTTTAACTACCTTAACTATCCTAACAATCCAATATTTCCAATCATTATTTCTATTTTCCACCAAAAAGCTTATTTATTTTTTCATTATTCTTTTTATGGATTACATGGTTCAGTTTTCCATTTCCTTTCATTCCTTCCACTTTGCAAATTTAAACTCATGGCTTCCCTTCAAGGTAAATTTCAAGGCAAGTACCTATCATAATGTCACATCAAAAAATTGAGATATCATGAAAGAATGAAGAGAGCTCACCCAGGGCTTGCTAAGTCCATTATAGGTTGCATTACCAAGCATGTTAAAAGCTCCCTAGCAAAACAACGGACCAAAGGGCATTCAGCTTCAAGTGGTCTTAAGACAACAGCCAAGACTCCTGCCATAAGATGTTGAAGAACCTACAGACATCATGAAAGAAAATATATAGTGGCAACACACTGATTAATAATTCATCTTGTCAACTGGTTCTTTTCTCTGTTCAAACCAAATTTAGAAGGATATCACTCACACCTTGTACTCATTCTCAGGAGATAGCAATGCAGGATGAAGCTCCTTGGAAGCTATAAGATGGTATCTTAGCCTTTCATCCCTTTCATCAGAAGATAGAGTACCCATAACATCTGCACCTATAGATGATTGATTCCTTCTATAGAGGTCTATGTGGTCTCCTATTAAGTCAACCATATCCCTGAGACATGGAAAACAACTTGAGTTTGATAATGAAAGGACTTAATTATTCGTTTGAGTAAAGAATGCTTTTTGATTACTTGCAAAAGTAATGTAAAAGCACCTTGTTAACAAGTCGACAAGGTTGATTGCCTTAATCCTACCAGATACTTCACCAAGGACATCAGTAATTAATAAGTATATCAGTTCAGGGGCCTCTTTGTCCGGTGTGATAGCTGAATACCACAAATCTACCATAAATTCCTGTAAAATCTTACTAATAAAATCATGTATGGCCGCTTCCACGAGAGGTGAATCAATTTTCCTTTTCCACTTTGGTGCAGTTAGCAGACTTGAAAGACGAGGATCATCAGGGGACAACTGTCTTCTCTCCAAATGAGATAGATATGATTGTTGGCGAACGGGCCTAACCTTCCAATGGAACTCCACCTTATTTGATAAGAGGCGCAAAGCAGAGAGAATAAGAATTGACATTGGGATATTTGTCCACATCGATTTACTTGTGTCTGCAATAAGCACATAGCAATTGGCATACATCACTGTGCACTTTGTGACTAGGATTAATAAAAGACAAATTGTATTTTATTGCCAAAAACAATCATCAACATCACCTTTTCTTCATCGCTAAAATAAAGAAAATAAATAATGATAAATTTACATGTGGATAAAAAAATACATCTTATATTTTCAATACTAGTTTATATATATATGAATGATCTACAACAATCAACAACAGTAAAGAAAATACTTAAATTATGTTGAAATTTTTTGTTAAAATAATTAAGTCACATGCACCATAATTCACAACATACAAGAAAAGACAAGAATGGGTTTACTCTTTTCTTTTCTTGTATGTTGTGAATTATAACACAGCATAGACATTTTCTTAGTGTGTGATTCGGAAGTAATAAAAATTTTAGATGAAAAATTTTTCGTGCATAAGTTTTTGAATTAGTAAAAAATGATATGATAAAAGTAATGATAATGTGTAAAGAGAATAAAGTTAAAATAGATAGGTTCATTGTATGGATAGTTATGTAAATATAATTGAAAAATATAGTAGTTGTATAGGAAGATGAGAATAAATACTTAAAATATATGACATTTATGGAGAGTGACGAGTTTTGTTATAAACAAAAATTCACTTAAATTTTTTTTAAAAAAAATCATTATTTTGTCACCCAACACCACTTCCTCTATTCTCTACCATTTTTATTCAAATGAAGGTGGGTTTACTCTTCCAACTCAAGCTGTGACGATCACAATACTAAACTGTTCACACTACCTCTTGTGCCTTGAAATCGCCAAGGCTGACATGTTTTGCATTTTTAACACAAGTTAGCAAGATTTTAAGAGTTTCTACCCCCTTTCTCTACCAATAGCACCATGATTGATGATCATAGGCAATAAACCAATAAAAATTCAATACGGGCATGAATGACAACCTTATACCAAACAAAATCTGTAAGCATTGAGGATTCGGAATAATTGCATAAGCAATCAGTTTAATGCAGTATCAGCCGAGACTGCAACCAGACGCAGACATGGTCCAAGACAATATCAAACAGTCAGAAAAGAGTTCATCTATTGTGGAACTGGGTTCAGATGGACCGCTGCAATCAACAGGAATAGAAGCAACCGGATATAGTAACTCTGCAGTAACAATTCCGTCTTATGGTAGAGTTTAAGAGTAAGGAAGTTAAAATCTGGTCAACTCCTCCCTATCCAGTCTGCTATAACAATTCGGCTCAACCGTATCGGAGCTAAATTTCTCAAATTACGAGCTAAAGGTGGCAAAGGAAGGAACATTGCGTAATTCAAGGAAAATTCACAATTCCCCGATCCAATCCACTCCCGGTAACTCGGACATACAGCAATCAGCCTAAAATCACTAGTCTCGGTAAGACATGATTGCAAATCACGTCGATTTCAAATCAAAACCCATGTTCGAGCATCCAAACAACAAAAGAACTCCTGGCAGAGAAGATGTTAAGCAAGGGAATCTTACGCGACAAGAAGTAGGTGATCCCGAAGATGCAGATGGCCCAGCACAGCGTCCGGACCTTCGCTTCCTCGATCAAATCTTGTAGCGTCTCCATCGCCCTCATGGTCGAAAAACCCTAAGATCCTCTTCTTTTCAATTTCTCGCCTTTCCACTGGATTCGATTCCAGGGTAAAACGCGCGGCTCCGATCGATTCGGCGGTAAGCGAGAGAAAGTTTGGACAAAAAAAAACCTGGGAACTTCGAGAGCGGCAGGCGTGCCAGAGAAGAAAATTCCGGCCTTGTTTCTCTCGTGTCGTCGTCGCAGGCGCACTCAGCAAGAAAGCCGGACTTCGTTACACAGGCTGTCATTTTGCCTGAGCTGCGTGCGGTCCGTGTGGATGTGCTAGCAGTCGACAGAAAACACGTGCCAAGAATTCTGGCCGTTTATCTACTGGGCCTTTTATCATAATTAACGGCTAGAAATGTTTTTCGGCACGCGGACACTGCCTATTCGTACGAAAAGCGTTGTCTGCTTGTAAGGAAAAGCCCGGGCGTTTTTTGAAAAAGCGAGATGGCGTGCAAGTAACGCGGATCACGACAGTGCGGTGACAATCCTGCACGACGATTGGCATGCTGTATTAATTAGGGGTATTGTACCAATTTTATTTTATTTTATTTTTTAAAAAATTATTTCATGAAATTTTTAATTTAAGTATATTTAACATGTGTATCAATTTTTACTATTTTTTGAAATTTTTATATACTTATTTCATTTTTTTTAAATCCAAAATAAATATATAAAAATTTCAAAAAATGGTAAAAATTTATGCACGTGTTAAATACACCTGTGATGTGTTTGACAATGAGTATAAACTGTTAAGTTAAAACTTTTTCATCTAAAACTTTTCACTTATCATAATTATCATATTTTTAATCATTTTTCACACTTTCCTGTGCAACTACTCTACTTTTCAATTATTTCTACACAACTATCCATAAAACCAACCTATCTAGGGTGTATTTGGGAATAAATAAAACTTTTGATGAAAAATTTTGAAGAGTAAAAGTTGTCAAATGATGTGATATGATAAAAATAATGATAAATAGTAAAGATGATAAAGTTAAAATAAATATGTTAGTTGTGTGCGTAATTATGCAGAAATGATTGAAAAGTATGGTAGTTGTATAGGAAAATATGAAAAAAATAATTAAAAAATATAATAGTCATAGAGAGTGAAAAATTATAGATTGAAAAGTTTTAACTTGACAATTTTTAGCCATTGTCAAACATACCTCTATTTTAATTTTATCTCCTTTACTCATCATTATTACTCTTATTGTATCACATCATTTAACAACTTCTACTCTTCAAAATTTTTTATCAAAAGTTTTATCTATTCCTAGCCATACCCTTAGATTAACATTTTTGCAAAAAAAAATTCAAAAAAATAAAAAAAAGGGCGAAGTACACCCAGGAGCATTGAGGCTTGATGATCCCAGCTGCACTGAACCAGTACCCATTAATTAGCATGTTAATCATTACAGGTGTATTTATTTTTTAATATAAAATTTTTTAAACATTCTAAGCCGTACAAAGGATTGAATTTGGATAACCATTTTTAATGTAGTTTTTAATCACCATTTCTAATACAGTTTTTCAATTTTCAAGGTAGCATTTTCAATTTCCAATCCAACTTTATTCATTTTCAATCCAACTTTACTTATTTACAATGCACGTCATTACATTCTTATTCTAAATATATATTCTATTTAAAAATCTTGTATAATTTGGAACACGCCTTTAAGGTATTTTGTTTACATTTAAAATTTTCGAATACAAATTTTTCAATCTAAAACTTTTTATTTTCCGTAGTTATCTTGTTTTTAAATTATTTTTTGTATTTCCTTAGATAACTGTCTTATTCTTCAATCATTTCTACACTATTATCTATATAATTAACTTATCCATTTTAATTATATTCTCTTTAATACTTGTTGTTGCCACTATTATATAACATCATTTTCTCTTGTTTTAGAAAGTTTTACGTTAAAAAATTGTTCATCAAAACACTTTCCAAACACATCTTAAAACTTTTCTATAATTATTTATTTATATTTTCTTATATAATGATGTTGCTTTTCAGTTGTATTTATGCACCTACCTATAAATAATTTATCTATTTTAACTTTATTTTATGTACTCGTCATCATTACTTTTATTATATCATATTATTTTTTTATTTTAATTTTTTTATCTCACTTTCTAAACACTCTTCATGATAGTAATTTAGTTTTAAGACCAAGTGCATCATGCTAACCAACATCATAAATTATCATGCTACAATAGTTTGCATGTTGTTATGATCTTTGTATGCATGGAAGCAACAAAGCGACACATTCAAAGTCAAGGTTATGCTAGTGAGGTTGTGCATCAACTTTTCAAGTTCCAAATTAAACTTTCATGCTACTGAGGGGGTGCTGTAACAGCTCGCACTTTTCAAACGAAAGCGTTTCAAGCTTCATAATTCTCATATTTTCTAATTATTTATTCACTTATTTTAAATTCATATGATTTGTTTCATTTGTTTTTAACCACATTGTTTTGTCATATTTCAAACTTTTTTCATTAAAAATTTTATTATTTTATAAACACACCACCAGTAAGTATCACCCAGTGCTGTAGGAATCGGACCAGACCGGCCGATCGGATTGGTTTGACTGGGAACCGGTCCAGATTTCGGTTCGATTACCATCGGTTTGGTTCAATGGAAATAAACTGTTTGAACCGTCGAATCGAAGGTTGAACCGACTTCATCAGTTGAGCCGTGTTCAACCGGTTCAGATGGTTTCCGAAAAATGAAAACCCTGCTCCTCTCCCACCCCCGGCTGCCTTCCTCCTCCACCACGTCTTCCACGATTGCTGGCGCACCCTCTGGCGTGCTCTGCTTCTCCCTCCTCGACTCCTTCGTATGTACTCACCAAATTAGCCAAATCCATCGAATTCCCAACATGCCCATTTGAGTTTGTCCGTCCGATCCAAACGTCCCCTCCGCTCTCCTCGTCGCTGCTCTTCGAAGCTCCTCCTGCTCTATTCTTCTTTGCAGCTGGCGAATTAGGTCCTGGTCTACGACTCTGCCACGGAGAAATGGGCCTGCTTTAACGGCTACGCTCCGATAGTCCGATTCCCACCCAGAATTCCCTCCAGAAAGCTATCTTTTTCGATGGGTCTCTGCATTTCGCCATGCAGGAGCCATTCTCGATGGTGGGTTTCGACGTGGGCAGCGATAGGTGGAGAGAATCGGCGGCGGAGCTTCCGATAAAAGCTGCCGCCATCGGCAATCCCCTGCTGCTGTAGGTCAGATTGTCTTCCCTTTGTCCAATCGGCATTCGGCGACGACGAAACTGTGCAATTCCTGCTTCCGGCGAACAGCATAGCCCCCAAATCGGTGACCCCTTGCAGACGTAGCTCAGCTCGTCTTCCTCTCGTCCAATTGATGTTTGCAACAACACCGTGCAACCCATTTTTGGCAACCGACAGAACATCAATACCAACATTAGTGCAGAGCAACAGAAGTGTTTTGTTTTCTTGATAACAAATCATTCCCATCCGCCTCTTTCATTTCATCATAGCCCTCCGATTTTTTTTTTTAAAATCAAAATCCTGGGCTATCTACCATCTCCTTTTGCCTCACAGAGAGTAGACTGCCAAAATCTATTATCCAGCGTGGTTTAAGATGCTCACGCTATTTGCAAAAATAATATATTTTTTTTGAACACTTAAACATGATTATCTAATTATCATAAAAGTACCGAAATAAACAAAAAAAAAATTCAAGAACCAACAACTAATCAACAACGGTCAAGGCTTATTGCAAATTTAAGCCTTCCAGGTTAGTTAATGTACTTAATTTTTTTAACATTCATATTTTTCCTTTTAAAACTTGCTATTAGTTTTTCCTGCATGTTTTGTACTTATATTGTGATTCTTAAAATCTAACATATATATTTGGGATTTATGAAAATTTAATTTTATTAATATATTTAATTAATTATTTAAATTTTTTAAAAAATAATATTTATGACATCATAAATATGTCATGCTAACGTCACCAATTCGACCCAGTTTGCTTAACCGGTCGAACCAGTTCGAACCAAACCGGTAACTTTATCGGTTTAATCACCGGTTCGGTTCTAACAACATTGATATTATCCTCTGTTTGTAGTATGTTTTTCCTAATAGTATTTCCTAAATATCCCAAATTAGTGGATGCTCGTAAAAAAAAGGCAAAAATAACATCATTACTAATTCTTCATACAAAGTGAGGCTGTCTAGAGTTGAACTCAAGTCACCCAACACATGAAGCATGACTTGGTACCATTTCGTGACAAATATTTTACTCATGAGGTAAATAATATAAACATGTAATCTTAGAAGTGTGTCTATATATATATATATATATATATATATATATATTTGCAAAAAACTTGTCATGATCATATACCCGTACTATATCACATAACCAAATATCCCGTGTTAGTCAAGATAACAAAACAAAAATTCATACAATCAAATTGAAAATATTATTTTTTTAAATGCTTAAAAATAAATATTTTGGATTGTAGTAATTTGAATTTATATTTTAATCCTAATACATATTCAAAAATTTTAAAAACTTCTATCATAAACCATGGATGTTTTGTTATTTAACAATCATTTTAATTTTTATATTACAAATGTTCTTAAGATATTATTACAAATATGCTCACAAGGTTTGATTAATATTCTATACATATTTCTAAGTTTGATGAAATTACAAATATATTTGCAACATTTGTATAAAATTGTAAACATATTCCTTGCATTGCGACGCTGTTAGAATTTCTATAAAATAACAATAACGTCTTCTAAGTCAAGTAATACACTTGCAAATTTTCAATTATGGTGGATATATTTGTTATTTAATTATTTTTATATTTTTGTGTATATTGTTATTTTAAAAATTTTGCAAATATACTTACAACATTTACAAAATTACAAATGTATCTGTAGACACCCCTCCTTTAAGCATAAAAATGGATAAATGGGAGTGAGATCCAAGCCCAACAATGACAATCAACTTAAGAACAAACACCAATGGGCTCCGAAACCAACGACCCATTTAAAGCAAACCAAAGCAAACCGAAGTAGATTCAAACAAATCTCAAGCTAAGCCCACTACTAGACGGGCCTGTCCAGTTTCAACCCACAGGAGCAAAGCTCCACAAAGTCTCAAAAGCAGGCTCTTCAATGACCAGATCCAGCCTACAGGAGCAAAGCTCAAACGAGCCACTGAATAGGCTCTACAATGCAGCCTACCAGATAAAGCACTAGCCCACCAAAAGCGGGTTCTTCAAATAACAGTCCATCAGGCCTCCACAAAGGCCCACCTGAAGCAACGGGCTCCAACTAGATCAAAGTCCACCTACCGCGGGCTCCCATTTATGGCTCAAGGCCTACAAAGCCTGCTCCACCATCCATAAATAGAGAGTCAAGCCTCTCTTCTCAACACACTTGGAGAGGGCATCCTGGTGCAGAGGACAAGAGTCTGCAGCATAATCCCGGCATCTCAGTTTTCCCGCTCTTCGAGCTTCAAGCTTCTCTCTCATACTTTCCCCTTTTTCCTTCTTTCCCCTTTATCAGATCTTTTCATTTTATCCTTTTTTACGCCCGTGTAAATAGTCTCGGGTTGGTAGATTTCACCATATTTGTTTCAATCCGAAGGTCGGAACCCAAACTCTGTACGATTAATGCCTTTATTCAGGGAAAACAAAGACCGATCTCTCTTCAAATATCAGTGACGACTCCATTTTGTTTATTTTGCGAGCTTGTTTGAGTTAACGCTCTAGCGAGGCGGCGCACGCGGGTCCACATATTCCAGCATATTACGCTGTCGTTATACTGCCGAATTCGTGACTTGATCTGTGTATAAAAAGGCCCATCTTAGCCGTTATGCCGCCAAATTCACAGGAAAACACTCATATGTCAAATTATCTAAAAACCGTCAATCCTAACGTGTTTTACTCCATGGGAATGCAAGAAAACCGAGCACATGTTGCTGTCTTGGCAGCGTTAAACGACCGGCTCAAACCCATCAGACATTATCCAAATTTTCAAGGTGGAAAAACAATATGAGCCCATCACAGCGCTTGTGGTTGGTGTTACAGTATTACTTGATATAAATAGCTTTATGATCATTTATATAAAATGCTAACGGCATTATAATTTTGGTAAACTTAGAGATGCAAATATAATATTGATCAAACTTATATTCGTAAAAAATATTTTTTTCTGAAGGAGATATTCGGGCCAGCCAATAGAGATATTTCCACATTTCCCCCGTCGCCTTCAAAGCGGAAAGAGCAAAAGCGCAAGAGGACGGGCTGGCACAGATAGTT
>JAXCLR010000063.1:62435082-62462948 GCA_035584095.1 Annona squamosa | reverse complement strand
TCGAGCTCATCGCCAGGCCCACCTCAAAAAGAAGTACAGCAAGTCCTACTCCTGGTGAGTACCATAGCGGAGGGCGATGAGACGGAGAAGCCGGGTATGGACAAAGAGAATTCAAATCAACGTCACGCGCTGCTTAGATTGGGCCTTGGGGACGAATGAGAAGGCAGTTTGCTTGCTCCGTGAATTTTTATTGAAATGAGCCATCCGGCCCGGGAGAACTTTGACACTTCCTGCATCGACTGGATCGTAACCGTTGTATCAGTACCGTTCGAGAAATGGGCCTCGTAAAAATAAAATTAAAATAAACAACCAATCAGTAGGGTAAGGCGCCGCTAAGAAGTTCCCAAAAGCAGATCTGTGAAAGCAGCTTTGGGGATACGGGCAACCTGCTGCGGGGCCCACATCACGAACGGCGGAAGACGACTTTTTCTTTTGTTTAGCGTTTCTTCCCGCGGAGACGCTATTTTGGATATTGCTGGTCGGAAATTTCAGCCTTTTTGATGGATGCATGCGAGCCGTCAATCTGACATCTGTTTCCTCTTGTTGTTGAATTTAAAGGAATGCGTGAAAGCTTGGGCTTGAGGATGGGAATTGGCAACGAGTAATGAGGAATGTCAAAACCCAATATATTAATCATACTATAATTCTATTTTTTTTATTGTTATCCTTTCATTCTAATTATTTTCTTATATTTTTTCTCATAACTATTCTATTTATTTTACTTTATTTTCACTCTACCCTGTAATATAAATGATATATACTCTATTCTCCTTTACTTATTTTTATTCTCATCATAAGAACATACCCTTTATTTAGGTTACGGGTGTAAATTACGTCGCGTTGACTCGGGTTGAGGTAAACATAATTCTATTTTAACTTATAAAATCGCAACCCAGCTCTATTTCTATTCCTACTTCTCAAACTTTAATCCAACACTATTTTAACCCAATAAAAATCCGTTTGATTTGGGTAAGAAATCGAGTTGATAAATATATAATATTTAATATATTTTTCTTAATTAAATATATTTTAAAATATAAATTTATATAAAAAAAATAAAAGTTAATCCTTTTTATAGAAATACTTTTCAATTTATAACTTGTACCATGATATAATTGCTAAATAATCTTATTTAAAATCAAGAATGTCTGGCTAATTATTTTATATTATGTGCTAATGTATGACTATTTATTAATAATTTATTATATTGTATACTAATATATAAAATTAGCTCGAGTCAAATCGACAATCATTCAATCCAAACCAACTCACTTTTGAAATTAAGTAGGTTCAAATCGGCTCGTATAATTTTTTTAAAGGCCTAACTCAACCCTATTATAAATATGACAGGGTTAGTTGGGTTCGGGTTGAAACTGACCTTATTTACATCCTTACTTCAGGTATGTTTATAAAGTGATAATTTTTTTTATGACATTTTTTTAAAAAAGTAGTTATAAAATAGAAAAAATGATATCATGTGACATGGATAATGATGGGGAATAAAAAAATAAAGTGTATATATATATATATAAATGTGTGCTAGATGTATTAACAGATGTGTAAAAATAACTCAAAAGTACAATGGTTGCGTGAGAATGAGTGAAAAAGTAATTTATAGAATATGGTAGTTATGGTCAGTAAAATGTTTTAGATGAAAAAGATTTATTTAAAATATTTTTTATGTAACCAAATGTCCCCTTAAAAATATACTGTAACTAATAAAAATTCTATGAAAGATGGCAAGGCATGCTATTACGTATTTCAAACAGAAAAAGTAATTTTTAAGAAGAAAATTTGAATCTCACTCTGGTTCTATTTTCGTATTGTACCAATCTTAAACAGGCACTTTTTAATAAAATATATATATCTGCTTTTTTTTCGATAAAGCTTATTTCTTCTATTTTCGATAATTGAATTATTGAGACCGAAGCTGGTGCGACAGAGGAACACCGAACATGGACTGATGGACGTGGTAGAGCGGGACCCCCTAGCATTGAAATTGTAGCCTTTATGAGTATGGTTCACTGTTGCGTTTTGATGGTTGACAAAACCCTTCAATTCGATTTCAAATCCAGTCGATCGACCTTGACAGTATGATTTTTTTTTTTTTTAATATACTTCAATATCTCCTATGTAGTCAGAGTTACCTGTGTTTTAGAATATGGCTCCAAGTGGACGTTTCCGATGCATTAGTAGGTACTTTTTTTTTTCCATAAAAAAAAAATGTACCTACTTAGAATATAATCCATAACCATGTAGTTTCAAAAATCATAAATAACTCGTACATAATTTAATTATAATTACAAATATATTCATATAATTACAATAATATTGTTGTATCATCATGAAGCAATATGTTTGCAAAAAATTAAGTTTGTCGACTTATTTTTTGAAATTATAATATATTCACGTAATTTATGTATATTTACAAATATACTTACGTAGTGACGTGCAACAATAAAGTTGTAACAGTGTGGGTATATTTATAATTACAGTTAAATTATACAAAAATTATTTATAAATTTTTAAACCATGTGACTATATTTGTAATTATAATCAAATTAAATGAATGTACTAGCAAATCACTTTATACTCTATAAATAAATAATTCCTCCAAGCCACGAAGTCTTTGTGCATGTTGCGCCTATCTTGAGAGTTGCACTTTATTCAAGTATACCTAAATCCTTATCTTAATCACGTGTATTGGATTTAACATGAGTTCGTATGTATTTTAAACTTAGTTTCGTATTTGTAGTTAGATTTAACTTTAAATTTAATATTATTTTATTTTTTTAATATAACTAATTCATATTACAAAATAATATAACATACTGTCAAAATCAATAAATCAATATAGTATATTTTAAATGTATACTATAATTTTGATTTATAGCACATTACTAATAATAATTATCTTCTAAAAATGAAAATAAAATTTTATTTTACTATATTAAATTTCAATAAATAAAATTAAAGAAATCACTAATTTATAAATTTTGCTGAAGTGAGTGAATTAACACATGCCAGCATTTTAAAAATATAAATAATATTATATATAATTTCGAATTCATATTTCTAATATATAAATAATATTGTATGTAATTTTGAATTCATCTTTAATGAAAATATTAAAAACGATAAAAAGATAAAGAAATTTATTACATTAGCTATTCAAGATCATTAAAACTAAATAACTCTGAATAAATATTTTCAATGATTAATATACATGATATGTTGATAGTGCAATAGTTGATATGGGAACTCGATCTTCTGCACTTAGGTACACTTAGTTTCAATGTACTTGGGTACATTAAACCCATTTTAACTCATTTTTAAAAAAAAAAAAAATTTCTACAAGTGCTAATCTAAAATTGCTTAAAATGCTATTGATTTTCAAAAAAATATCTAAAATACTACAAAAATGATAAAAATTGATATACATTTTAATACACTTACTTCTAACACTTGTATAAAAAAAAATTAAAATATAAAAAATAGTTTAATGCACCTAGGTGCATTAAAGCTTCAATGCACTCAGGTGTAGGGAATCGTGTTCCGTAAATACGTATATAAATAAATTTATGAAAAAATATTGTTAAAATTAGTCACGAGTTCCAACTTTATTCAAATTAAGATCACATTTACCCTATACAAATCTTTTTTTTTTAAATGAACCTTAGGATGCGTTTGGCAATTCATAAAACATGTCAAGTTAAAACTTTTTAATCTACAACTTTTCATTCTCCACAATTGTCATATTTTTTAATCATTTTTTCACATTTTCCTATACAACTACTCTACTTTTCAATCATTTCTACACAATTATCCATACAACTAATCTATCTATTTTAACTTTATCTTCTTTACTACTCATTATTATCTCTATCATATCTCATTAGTTTACAACTTTTACTCTACTACGCTTTTCACCAAAAATTTTATTCTTTAACGAGCACACCTTTAGCTAAGCCGATCTTTCTCAAGCCAAAATAGGGTTTACCCGACTCTGGTCATCAGAGGTCCACGTTATGCTTGTGTCGTAGATTTCCGACATGTTGATGGAGTTTGCTCAATTGGACCCTGACCTTCTTTGGATTCTCCTCTCTTCACGAGATTTAAGTACTGCGCATCATCATTCATTGCGTATTTCCTTCATTTTGCGCAGTTCATGCCTGACATAGCCTCCTCCCCGATCTCATTAAAACTCCATCCCACCGCGTCTCAACCGTTTATTGAGTGCAGGTTCTGCATTACGCTTGAGTGGTGCTTAAGCGCTTATCTATTCCCCTGACACGATAAACTAAATTTTTGTTTTGATAATATACAACTTATGGATATATTTGTTTCTGAAAAATATCCACAAAATAATAATAATAACAATAACAACAACAACAATGATACTAGATAAAAATCAAATCACGTACAAACGAAACTAATTTATAAAACCGTCTTACATCCATCAAAATTAATCCACCATTCATGTTTGTTTCGTTTCAGACATAATATGATTTTTATAGGGATTTGATGTTATGCACATGTGTGCACTTAGTTTTACTGCACCTGAATGTATTTAACGTACTTTTATTTTTTTTGAAAGTTTTCTTTACATGATTTTTAATATAATTATGTATTTGAGAAGTGATAAAACTTTCGATGAAAAATTTTTGGTATAAAAGTTTTTAAATTGATACAAAACGATGTGCTATTATAAGAGTAATAATGATGAGTAGAAAAAATAAAGTTAAAATAGATAAGTTAATTGTGTGAATAGTTGTGTAGAAATAATTGAGAAATAAGATACTTGTACTAGAAAATGTAACACATAATTAAAAAAATAAGAGAATTGCAGAGATTGAAAAGTTTTGATTGGAAAATTTTTTGTATTTGCCAAACACCCCCTAAGTATATTAAAATTACTAAAAATACCATTAATTTTAAAAAATCCAAATGAAATCTAAAAATATCAAAAAAAAGTAAAATCGATACAAATGTTTAATATACTTAAATTAACATTCATATAAAATATTTTATGTAAAAAGGAATATTTACATGCAGGTGCGTTGAAACTAAGTGCACCTGCGCATGAAATCAGCGTCCGTTTTTAGACTCGTGCCTACTCTCCAGTGGCTGCTGGAACTCTAACCACTGGCCAATTGGCCATGATATTTCCAACTGGCACAGAGAACGGCCCGCTCGGCTTGCGGATGCAGTTTCCCAGGTCTAAGCGCGTGGCACGAGCACCGCAGACGTTAACAGCAAGTCGAAGCTGCAGCAGCAGCAGCAGCAGCAGCAGCAGCGTCGTTTTGCTCTCGGCATTTAACGGTGATCCCAGCCGTTGGTCTTCTTTCAGTTTGACGTGGTTTTCTTATCCCGCGCGCTTTTGAGGTAGGGACGAAGTTTGTCGGAACTCTCAGGCGCTCTTCTCTGGAGACGCTCCGGGCTTCGCATAATTCACGGTTTTCACGGCGGTAACTTTCACAAAGTGGAAAAACCGGAAAGCTGCGTCCGTGTCACGACTCACGACTCTTCAGACAGCCACGTGCGTCCTGACTCGCATGATGTCACCTCGGCCCGAGCACAGTTCATGCACGGTACAATCCAAACCGTCCATGAGAGCTGTCTGCTGTTGCATTCGCCTGCCCTTCGTTTTGGCAATTTTACCATTCGGCACGATGCCACTAAGAGCACCTCTCTCCTGTGAGTTCTTATGGAATTTAGATACTAAGAAGATATTTGTTAAAACACAAAACTTTTCAAAATAAAATTTTCAGTCTAAACATTTCATTCTTCACAGTTACTCTTTTTTTATTTTTTTCCTGTATAACTATTGTATTTTTTTAATAACTTCTACACAATTACCGAAAAATTTAACTTATATATTTCAATTTTATTATTTTCATGTCTCATATTTACTCCGGTCATATCATATCATTTTTTTCTTTCAACAACTTTTTATTAAGAGTTCTATTACTTTCCAAATACATCCAAAAATATTATGTTAATTTATAAATAAGCTTATATAGTTTCACCATAAATGTATATGTACTTATTTAATTTCAAAATGTGCAAATAAATTCTACGTAGTTTGACCATGATTACAATCATAGCTTCATGTCATATAATCACAACATAAGTATATTTGAAAGTACATGGGAATTTATGGGTAATTTTTCTAAAGAAATAATATTGTTAGCCCGAACTAAGCAAAACGTCCTGCTTAGCCTACCTTAAAAAACTTATTTAAATTTTTTTTTATTTTTTTATTCGTAAACTTGTTTATCTAAGTGTATTTAACATGTAAACCAAATTTTACTATTTTTTAATAAATGTATATATTTTTTAAAGATATTTAAACTTAGGGATTTTCAAACACATGTATATACGGATATTTAAATTTTCAAAAAAACATATGTTTAAGATACCCTTATGTTTAAATAGCTTTTTAAAATATATATATGTATTCAAAAATGGTAAAACTTGGTTTATATATTGAAAACTTAAATATATTTCAAAAACGAATGTATGAAGAAAAATAAAAAAATATTTTTAATTAATTTTTTAAGGTACCTGAACTAACGAGATCACTTCTCATTTTTTCTATGCAACTAGCTTATCTTACTTTTAATTATTTTTCACATATTGTTATATAATTAATCTATTTATTCCAACTTTATTTCTTTCGCTTGTAATTATTACTCGTGTCATATCTCATAGTTTCTCTTTTTAGCTATTTTTTGTGTATAATTCCCCCTTCTAGGTTAATTGCAAATGTAACTGTAACTCATATCGATATTTACATATATGATGATGCATTCTTAAAAAAAACATGAGTGTAGATATAATTTTTTTCTTAATTTCAAATATGACAATGTAGTTATTGTATGTTGAATAACATGGTAAATTTTTCCCAATAACAAAATTGCTTTTGCTATCTCTTTTGTGATGAGAATGTGCGTGCATATGAGTGGTTAAAAGTTTACTTTATTTTGTGTTTTTTCCATTATTCATTGAGTTTAGTGTTATAAGTTGAGTCAACTTGAATTCGATCTAGAAAAATCCATCGTCCACCTAAACTTGAAATAAAACATTGGTTGAATTAAGGTCACGAGTTAGGAATGAAATCTAGCTCAAAGCCTTTCATATGTATTTTTAAATATATTTTTTCATTTAACCACACACATATGTTCTTATAAATTTAATATATACTCTTAAAATATTTTTCAATTGATATATATCATTCATTGAAAATATTTAGGTGAATTTATTTATTTTTAATAATAATGTAATCATTTTCTTTGTCTTTTTATTTTTTAAACATTTTAGTTAAAGATGAATTCAAAATTATATAATATTATTTATATTTGTACAGATGTTAGGCATATGCTAATTCATTCACTTTCACACAACTTATAGATTAATGATTTTTAATTCTCACATGTTTGTTTATACCTAAAAGTTATCTACAACTTTTTATTTTATACAATTGACATATTTTTAATTATTTATTCATATGATCGGACACGACTATTATATTTTTCAATCATTTTTTATGTAACTACAAATACAACTAATTTATTTATTTTAATATTATTTTCCTTACTCTTCATCACTACCATATTATTTCATACTGTTTTATCTCAGTTCAAAAATTGTTATACTAAAAATTTTTCGTTTAAAAGTTTTATCACTTTCTAACCACGTCATTTATTTATTACAATTTAATTTAGTAAAACAAAATTTTATTTATGCATTCAAAAAATAATTATTATTTATATTATTTTATAAATTAAAGTTATAATATACTTTAAAAATACACTATCTTGATTTATTAATTTTAATACTATATTACAATATTTAAAATATAAATTAGTTCAACCTAGTTACATGTTCACAATTCAACCAAAATTCTCAACTCAAAATCATGTACATAACATATATAGACTCGGAGCTAAACCCAACCCGCACATGACTAAGGTTGCAGTTAGGATTTTAGTTCAAAGCATACATGGGCTAAAGCTAAACTCAACCCAAACATGATTAAGGTTAAGGTTAGGGTTTTAGTTCACTTGAATTGATACAATCTGACCTAAGTTGCACATTAATTAATTATGCTTTATAAATGAGTTAAAAATATAAATTATTTTTATTTTTTATCATGGGCAATTCTACAGCTTTATATTACGTTCAACATAAATCTTAATATTGTTATGATTTTGAAATTGGGGTTAATTTTAAATATATCCACTACATACGCCATTACTTATAACTATGCCCACTGAGTTTGAAAACATTCGCATGTACTCATTAAGTATTTTTATTAATTTCAAATATACTAAACATGACAGTTTTACACGTTTAATCATTTTAAAAATTCTAAATTACCTACGATTGATCTAGCATCCATTATCATTATTCTCATATCCGGACCATTATAACTTATTCAACTAAGATTTTCTCTCAAGTTAAATAAGTTTTCATCACATTGTTTAACTTTTATCACAGCTAAGTAACTACTAAATGGTCATTTTCAATTGTGACTGACAGAATATGTGTGAAAGAAATTTCACTCATACTTTGCAAGTGTATATGAAAATTTTCAAACTCAATGAGTATATTTGTAATTAAAGGCAAAAACAATGGGTATATTTGAAACTAACCCTTGAAATCACAAGTAAATATTGCAATTATCTATATATATATATTTTAAATGTGTAGTTCTATTTATAAATAGAGATATAATTATGTATGAGTTCTACTTTTATGTACTTAGGTTATATAGAAAGGAAGTCATCTAACCCTTTCAAAATATAAAATTTTGATATTTAATAGAAAATCTAATACATTTATTATATTTAGCATTATTTTTTTATAGAAAACCAAATTTCATCTCAGTTAAGTATATTTATAGATCACATTTGTTAGAAACTATATATATGCAAGTATAAATTATGAAAATACTAAAATATCAATTTTAATGCATAATTTCTATATCTAAACCGTCTAAAATATCATTTATACGTAATTAAATAATTTTATAAAATATTGTTATATTCTAATAAATTGTAAACGAATTTAAGCATTTTTCATAATTTACATATATATATATATATTTGCAAACAAATGTGAGATAAAACTTGGTCTCTTATAGTGTGGCTCGTAAGACAAAAAATGTGAAGTTAAAACTTTTTAATTAAATTTTTTTTCACTTTCAATAACTACTTTATTTTTTAAATCATATTTTTACATATTCTCATACAGCTGTCTTACTTTCAATTATATATATACAACTAACTTATATATTTTAACTTTATTTTATTTATTTATGATCTTTATTCCTAGTATATCACATCGTTTTCTTTCATTTTGACAACTTTTACAGTAAATTTTTTTATTTAAAAGTTTTATCACTTCACAAACACCACTCTAAATAAACAAATGATATTAAATATAACGATCAAATTAAATTTTTTATCAATAATTAAAATTTCAAAATTTTTAACGAATTACATGGCTCCGTTTCTATGTTACTAAGTTACATAGAAGCGAGACCGATTATGTATACATTTGAGACTAAATTTTTTCTATCAAAACACACTAAATGAAAAGTAGCCATGGAGGCTCAAAGGTATATTTGGGAAGTGATGAAATTTTTTGTGCGAAAGTTCTTGAAATGAAAGAAAATAACGTAACATAATATGGATAGCGATGAGTAGTAAAGTAAATAAAGTTAAAATAAATAGATTAGATGTTAACTAGTTGAATAAAAATGATTTAAAAATATGATAGTTTTATAGAAAGAAGTGAAAAAATAGTTAAAAATAAGATAATTGTGATGAATGAAGAATTTTAGATTGAAAAATTTTTGAGCTAACAAACGCTCTCTAAACCAGAGCCATGTCCTAAACATACTGCACTAGTGGCTGTTCTAAAGTATTCAGGGTTGAATAGGATGAAAAAAAATGCAAAAATCTAAACCGATTTGCGCAGCATTCAGGCCTCCTGAATATTTTGCAATGTTCGCCGCCAACACCAGAGGTGTAATGGCAAGGCATGTGGGCATGGGGCGCATTCAGTCTTAGGTTCAAAACTTGGGACGTGCATAGGGTGTGTTTGTTAACAAGTAAAAGTTGTCAAGTTAAAACTATTCAATCTAAAACTTTTAATTTTTCATAACTACCTTGTTTTTTAATAATTTTTTACATTTTTATATATAACTACTTTACTTTTCAATAATTTATACACAATTACCAACACAACTAACTTATATATTTCAACTTTTATCATATTGATTCATCATCATTATCCTTATCACATCACATCATCTGACAACTTCTACTCCCCGTAACCTTTCATCAAAAGTTTTATTTATTACCAAATACACCTGTAGTGTGCAAAAATCGACGGATAATGGTTGTGCTAGGGACTAAAATAAAAAAATTAGAAATGTTCTAAATGACTATAAAATTTAATAAAAAAGAAAATAAGCATTTGAAAATAGACTCATGCCTTGGGATTAGAATACGGACAAAATGATTTAAAGTGGATACATTACCAAAGTGATTAGAAAGGAAGATTACAAATTACGTCTTTAATAATGAGATAACAAATTATTTTAAACAAACTCGTGCACTTAGGTAAGTGGGACTTGTCTTGGTGGTTACATAAAACTGATTAAAAAGGAAAATAATAAATTATATGTAATAATGAGATTACGCAAACTATAAAATGAATACAACAACAACGATGACGATAATATTATACAAATTGCACAGGAATAATAATAAAATTATAAAATTTGAAACATATTCCAATTAAGACCAAAATTCTTGGAATCCGTATCACTGTTCCCAGTACTGCTTTTCAATTATTAATCCAATTTTTTTTCATTTTCAATATAATTTTACCCGTTCCAACAGCAACTTTACTCGTTCACACTGTACACCGTTGCATTCTGATTTCATGTAAAATTCGATCCGAGAATCTTGGGTCATATGGAAGGCGCCTTCCCGGAGCTAACCAAGCCGAAGTTTGAAACTAACGGTCAGTAGTCGAGAGTCTTACAGTCTACACAGTCATGGACGATCCGTTGACTCCCGCACGTTAGGGTTTAGCTACCAGAGGTTTTCTTTCTTTTGAAAGAAGAAAAGGAGGGATTTCTCCAGAAGTATCATCGCAGAAATTCTGTTTATCTTTTTGAATTCCTGGGAGACGGCTTGAGATGGCATTCTCTTCCGTGTTTTCGCCTTCGCCTCAGCAGCAGCCGCTCTTCCAGCCCCAACCGCAGCAGCAGCCTCTTTTCCAGCAGAACAATCCCTTTCTCCAGCAGCAACAACAGCAGCAGTTTCAGCTTGTGCAGCAGCAGCAGCAGCAACAACAGCAGATGTACCTATTCACGACGGAAAAGGCTCCAGCCCACTACAACACGAAATGGAAGGATCTGCACCCCGACTCCCAGAAATTCCTCCAACAAATCGAGTATGGATTCTACCACAACACTTTCTTCTTTTCGTTCGAGGGCATTTATTGATTTGAGTGGCCACCGGGTAACGCAGGGTAAAAAAAAACTCTTCCAGTGAGGAAGAAACCCAACCCTAATGCAAATGTCTAGAAGAAAAACGCAACGCAAAAATTGTAGTCCAGACTGACGAGGTCGAAACGGTATATTTCTGCCGTCTTGCGATCTGTTTCTCGTGTATAGGCCATCCTGTCGGACCTTGCTTTTACTTGGACCATTGAGTACTGGGTACCATTTTCTGCGTACCATTTCCCAGATGACTCAGTTCATCTCAAGGTTCCCATAATTGGCCAGCAACTTGGCATTGATCAAAAACATAACGATGGCGTTAAGAGAAATGATGGACAAAATCTAGCCCTCTCGTTCGATAAAATAAAGCCTTTTGGTTAATTGGCCTTGGATGTAGGAAAATTTGGTTTGTGTGCTCTCCATCCTTCAGCCCACGATAATTTCTCCAAACAAGACCCCGGTGGTCCAGCTCGTAGGAACAATGGTACTGGGTGGAGCTTAAATGCACAAGCTTTTTAAGATTCTGGTTATCAGTGACTAATCTATGAGATGATACATCAAAGATGAGAAATTGCAATACATCTAAAAAAAGATGAGGAATAGCATTTTTGGTTTTGAAGGAAGCATGGACAGAATCGATCTTTATTGTCTCTCTGTGATTCTAAGCATGGTGAAAAATGAAGATTGTAGTCTTTTGTGTTGCTAATATGCTATATTTGTCATTCAGTTGTTGAATCAGAAGGGTTTCATTTGCAGGGAGAGAATATTGGAGTATAGGGATGAAAGTCAGAGGCTAGATCAATGCAGCCGTCTTTTTGATTCATCAGTGTCTAATGATAGTTTTGAGTTTGATGCTGGCCACATAGTGCAGGTTTGTTCTCTGCTGTTATAGTTTTTGGCTTTCTCTTATTGATATTTGAATGTTGTGCAACTGCATTTCCATGATCACCATAGGCGCTTTTTTTTTTTTTTTTTGGTAATAAAATCCTAGCAAGTGTTTAATATTTTTCTTGATTGGTTAGCTATTTACTTTTTTGTCTCAGGCTGAAGATTTATCTTTTCTACAAATGCCATCATTTATTTTCACCATGTTTTAAAGATGACACTGTCTTTTGGCAATGCTAAAATGCGTGAGAATGGCACTGCCATACAATGATTAAGACCTTTAGGTCTCAATCTTGTATTCCTTTACTTCTCCTAGATTTTATATGTAATAATGACACATCAATTGTGTTGTCTTCATGTTCTATATTGTCAGATGTGATGGATCTATGGTTTCAACCTTCATGGAGCTATTGTTTTGGGAGCTATTGGCACTTTCCTTTTTAAACTTGTAATTAATTTTTTATGTACCAGTTGGGAGAAGGCTAGATGTCGATGATTCTCCTAGGGCTGTTGCTCAGGAATGTTTGGTTTATTTTCCCAGGATATGTTCATTCAAATGCAAGTTGTCTCATAATTAATTGAACTCATAGCGAAGTTTTATCCTCTTTCTTTCTTCTTCTATTCTCTCTGTCTCTCACCTGAAACACAGAATGATTTTGGAAATATTGAATTGACCTCAAGCTGGTATGCTGGTATTATAGATGATGAAATTTGTGGTTGACAGGAACTTGGTGGAATTAATACAGCCGTGGAAAGAGAAAAGGCTACGTTGCAAGAGCTGATGAATGTTGTTAAAGGCATGTTAAGGGACACTGAGGTTGCAGTACGTTCATTTATGATGCTTCGACCCAGATTTCTTCATCCAAACACAGGAACAGCGAAAAATTCTACTGCTGCTACTCGCATGCCAAATACAGCACTGGTTCCTACCTCAAGTGCTCAGACAACATCTACTTCCATAGTCCCAGTCTTTGATTTCTACAGTGGTGTCCCTAAGAGGCCCTCGCCATTTTTACAGCTGACTGTTACCAGATTTGAGAAGTGCCTTGGTGAATGCAGGCAGTGGATCGAAGAACTAGAGCAGCTCATCTCAAATATGGATGATAATTCTTTGAGCTCGGATAATTCGCTTTTGCATTCTCTACCCAAAGTCATGTCAAATGTGCATGACTTTTTTGTCCACATTGCTGCCAAGGTACACTGCAACCCTAGCTTTGTGGCCTGCATCTTGTTGTATTCATGGGTCAAAGTACATTGCATACAGAAAATAGGGACAGGGTATGAGCATACTGTCATGATGATGCCTTCTAGGGGCATCTTATCCCCTCTGCATTTTGTTCCTTGTGCTGTGATTTGTTTTTGTGAATTTAGATTCTATCTTTAGTTGAGTCTTAAAGGGTTTTGGCTGGATAGATTAACAGATATTGTACTCTTTCCACGAAGAGACTTAATAAATAAAAGTGTTTTAGACAAAGAACTTTTTAATGGTGAGGATTCATGGTTGTGGTATCTCAGCGAGTTTTAGAGTTGATTGGGTAGAAATGTGCAGCGGAAAATAAATCTGATTAAATATGGATTTCTCGAGAATTATATCATAGCAATAACTTGCATTGCTTGTCTGTTGATGTCTGTCTAATATCACATATAATTACATGCTAAATATATCCCATGTCTCTTTTTCCCTTGTGCATGATATTTTCTTCACTGGCTTGCAAATGCTGGCGAGTCCACTGGCTGCTACTCAATCCAACTTGTGAAGCTTGTATAATTGACAATAATAGGGCACACGAATGAAAATTTATTCTTTCCATTGTGTTATAGAATTTTTAAATTATATCTTCACTGCATAATCCATGCAGCTGACCTTACTTAAGTGGGAAACGACTTTTGATGATGATATCTTCACTGCATAATGTGATTATTATTGGAGTCTTTGTTAATGACTGCAGTTTATTAGATAAAATTAATGGAGGTCTGAAGTTTTGAGAGCGATAATATTATATTAGAGAAATTTATGGCCACGGGTTTAAATCTAAAAGTCGACAATGTATGGAGTCAGCCTTGATCAAAGTGAAAGGCTGGGCAATGTCAATGGGGGTAAGTGTGACCAAATTGATTGTGTGTAGGGCAACTAGTTGCAGTTTCACCAATATATTGTATTATATGAGGTCTGCCATATGAATTTCTTTCTTAATATGATTTATTATGATTCTAATTGTATGCAGGGCATTATACAATATATATTCTAGCTTGCAAAAGTGTTCTTGATTGTGATTAAATTTTAAAGGATGGCTTCTAGCAGCAATAGAGCTGTTGTTGTAAAATTGTCTGTTCAACCACACACAGATATTGCTATTTCCAAGCAATAGGCTAACTTAATTTTGCAGGTGGAGGGCCTTCATCAGTATATTGAGTCAATGAAAGCTGCGTATCTAGCCGATCAACGCCATCGGGGTGATGGCAGTGATCCTTTTCTTGAGGCTGATCGACGAGAAATGGCCAAACAGGAAGCAGCTGCCAGGAGGGTTCATCCTACCTTGCACCTGCCTGCAATCAAACAGACATCTGGTCAAGTTGCTGGGTTGTTTGCCACCTCTGCAGTTCCCGGAACTTTAAATGTCCCCCAGCCAACCGCAGGGTCATCTGCTGCTTCATCTTCTAGCAGCTTCTCATTTGCTAACCCACAATCATCAACTCCTGTTGCGTCCACAACTTCATCTTTTCTCTTTTCTACCCCCACAACAGCTGCTATGTCATCTAGCCTGTTTGGATCGTCAGGGTTTACTCCGCAATCTACGCCTTTTGGATCAGCAGCATCAACACCTTTATTTGGTTCTACCCACACGCCATCTGCATTTGGAGCCAGTACACCGTCCTTCACCCCAACTCCTGTGATTGGTGGCCCTTCTCTTTTCTCAACACCTTTTGCTTCCGGTACACATCTTTGTCTTCTATTTAAATTTCTACGGGCTATTTCTTGACAATAGGAAATATGCTGCTCTTTCATTACTCATCAAGCTGTTAGTATGTTGTTATGTTTTTGGCTCATGTGTTGTTTGCATGCCAGTCTACCCATGACGATAGGATGCTTCTTTAAATACACCTGTCTAGTCATCAGGCTCTCTGTTTTGCCACAGAAAACAAAAGGCTTGGAAACCTTGAAAGTCATGGTTAGACCAGAGGAAGATAGGATCAGCTTGTTTTTCATGGACATCCAACTTTTTTGATACGAGACACTTCTGGGCAGATTTGGCACAGACATCACTGATGGCACCACCTGCTTTGCTACTTCTAGAGGAACCACTCTTGTTTTAAGCGTTCGTTCAACTTTCTGTCAGCAAAGAGGTGGTCATGCAGTCAATATGGAGAGACATCTGACTTCACTTCCACAATTCAAGCGGCTAGGCTATCACTTGTCTCTCACGAACCTTAGCAAATGTCCCAGTTTTGGATTAAAAAAGGGAGACTCAAGCATTAATGGATTCCCATGCCAAAGCTCCTTTGACATTTAGGGATGAACTTTGCCTTAAACAGTTTTGCAGGCTGAAGAAACACAAAATTTGTTAGCTTTCCTGATCAACTTTTTTAAAATTGAATTAAAAATTTAAAGAGGTTGGAATGAGTGTGCCATTTGACCTATTAGTCCCTAATATGATAGGATTGGGTATAAGTTGGTCATTGAAACATGAATCAATGGTAGGTCCTAATTCTCCAGAAATTGACCATCCAGTCGAGCTTCTGGAACTTGCATGGAGCACTGACTATTGAGCAGCAACTAAGAGGCAACTAAGAGTCATGATACTAAATAATATATTGTATATTAGCTTATTGTACAATATTTAATTTTTTATTTCGATTTTCTTCATAAACATGTTTTCTTAAGTGTATTTAATTCAGATACTAAGTTTTACCATTTTATAATATTTTTACATATTTATTTTTTATTTTTAAAAATCAGGGGCATATAAGTCATTTTTATCCCTTAAAACATGTGATTTTTAAAAATAAAAAATAATTAAGCAAAATATTATAAAATGGAAAAACTTAGTATATGAATTAAATACACTTAACATGTTTATGAAGAAAAATAAAAAAAGTGAAAATAAAATGAAAAAAATTGAATATTGTATGATAAGCTAATATGTAATATACTGTATAGTATCATGACTCGGCAACTAATTCTTGACATGCGTGCATCTGTGGGCTATTATGAAAGCAAACCATGGTAGCATTTTGCCTAGCAACCTGAAGCTAGCCAGAAACTATCTTTTAATGGTAAAGTCGTCAACACGAGGCAGAGTCGAGTGAAGTAGGTCTTTTCTGTGTGGTGTCAATTCACCTTTACCATGGGTGGCAACAAATGCTCAGAGCACAGGGGGTTATTCTCCAATGAGAGAGGATAAAATATGAGTGATAGCTAAATGTTTTATGTTGTACATTACATGCAGGAGCTTTGCTACCATGAGTTCCATAAATGATGGCTGGTGTGTTAGCTTGGCAACTGGTGTCAATTTTTTCTACCATTTTCACTCGTGTTCTGGCATGAGATGGCACTTTTCACTAGTTTTTTGGGACAATTGGTACTTGCTGTTGTCTCAATTTCAGCAATGCTGAGAATGATACACGCAGCATTTCTTCCTTTGCCCGCATAAGTCGGCAATCTGCATGATGTACTGTATCACATGATCTGTTACAATCCATTGCTGGAATATCTTATGTTTGGCCATTGAAAGAAATCAGTGATGTAATCACTTTCTTCACTCATTCCTAGGTGCTGCTACAGGTTCCGGGGCAAGTTTTGGAGGTGCTACGGTGAGTGGATGCTGCTAACTTTCAATATGAACTGCTTTCTTTTATTTTTTAATAACAATAACAGCAATTGAGGGAGTGCAAGAGTTTTCTCTGCTTTTGCTGATTTGACAATGAGTTGCATATTGCCCTTAGCTTTGATTGCGCATTAAGTGTCCATTTTGCACTGCTGTGTGTGTGCGACTTTTTCTTCAAACAATATAGTTATGCACTTTTTTTGGAAGCAATACATTAAAATTTTCGTCATATGCTTGTGGAGCTTAAATTGTCGTATAAAAAGGCAAAAAGCACCTGGGCCACAATCAGTCAATCATCCATCCAAACATAGTTTTCGAATTATCTGGCTTGTTGGAAAATGACAAGTTACCATGGGCTCTAAATCTGCATTTATGGCACTTGCATTTGTGCTTGAAGACATTGACATTGCAGGCAGCACTGTGCATCTGCACAAAAAACATCCAAGAGCTAAATATCTTATCCGACTGCACATGAACTGTCTGCTGATGTTGTTACTCATGTAGCATATGTTGGGATTTCAACGTGCACATGAACTGCTTGGATGATTGCATCATATGAAACAACTTTATAGTAATGGAAACTGGGGGCACTGCTAATAATGCATGCGATTTTCATCTGTAGCATCAAATCTCCTGCTGTCTACTGACCACCATCATTACAACTTTCTGTGCAGAAGTCTGCAAAGCCAAAAACTCGATCAAGCCGGCGATAGCAGTGTGATGTAGAAGCTTTAGAAAGCTAAAACACCTGCCTTCTTGGCATTCCATTTTCTGCGGAATTGACATAGAAAAGAGCCTGACTTTCATCGTGTACCACAAACGGGTTCGTGCCTAGCCCAATATCAGGCAGTGGTAATATCTCCATCGGAAAGAGACCCATTCCATGGAATCAGGTTTGGTGGGAATCAGTTGGAATATATTACTTGTATTTGGTGGCCTGAAGCTGAATCTCTGAAGACTAAAATAGGTGGGCGCCATAATTGTAGATCCATCTGGTGGAAAAGCTGTCTCAAATAGCATTCTAACTCTATTCCAGCGCCCACCAATTTTCCCCTAGAACATTATCCTAAAAAAAAAAAAAAATTCCCATAGAACTATAGACTGATAAGTCCTTGTTTTAATCTGTGTTAGTGCTCGATACAGAAAGAGTTGTCCGATAATTAACTTGTCCTTGTGCTCTCTGGGTAATGTATAGCTGGTTGATCTGGCTTTCCAGGTGGTCTACTTGTCTATGCTTTCCCATAGCAGCCTAAATCATAGATAGAAATATGATCATGCTGCTTCTTAATCATGGGGGGAAGAGTATTTTGATTGAATGCAGGATTAAATGAATGATGAAAAGGATATAGAAAAATAGAAGTCAATAAGAAGTATTTCTTTTATTTAAAAGAGAACAAAAAATTCTAATTTTAATATTTGATTCTCTGGGTTATCATGACGTAGAAATGTTTTCACCAACCACCAATTTATTTATTTATTACCATTCTGTTGAAGTGTTCAAACTTCAAACTTCTCCGACGTCTACAAGAGAACATCCCGCTGCGCAATAGAAATGGACCAGATGGAAGGCCAGGTACAAGGAACCAGTTTGAGGGTGCTGGCCTATTTTTAGCAGGGAACTGGTTGTGCTCACCTATTTTTAGTAAACTCTCTGCTAGATAGTAGATGCTACTCCAACGTGATCTGAACCGTGTGTTTACCCTGAAATTGTCGATTGAATAGTCACTGTTGAAATGTTTGTTGGAGAGGACGTCAGAATGAGAATGATTCCGCATTTTGGTATAAGATAGTAAATGGGGTGGAGAGATACTGTAACGCACGTGTCGTTTGACCAAAAGTAAGGAACTGGGGCAGACGACTATCCGGATTATTCGGCTAAGGAATGGTTTGAATGGCAGCAGCATACGCATGTGCTTACGTAACCCGGGCATTTGACCGCTCTGTATCATTTCCCCACTTCCCAAAATTGTTATGCTTTCCGCGTTCCTTCCCGGGGATCACCGGGGCCCGCCAACTACGAATCCTTCGGTGGTATATTCCAGTTGCGGTTGTTAATCCAAAACATCCTGTGGCCCATCAGACGAGCGGCGGATATGCAACGTGCCACCGGGGAAAGGGGAAGGATGATCGAAGCCGCCGCCGCGTTCCGACCACTCCACAAAGTCAACTGAAATCATCGTCCTTTCCCCATCTATTCGCGGCAACGCCGCCTCTATGTCGGTGGAGGGGTCCTGCAAGTTGCAAGTTGCAACTACTACATGTCGAAACTGCCCTTGTGGCGGCTTCTTGCGTTTCGTGGCTCACCTTCGCCTTCTGCTTGTCCCTCGGTTGGGACTTCGGAGTGTGCATATAAGTGATATAAATGAATTGCGAAATTTCAATAACAACAACATTATGTCCTTTTTTTTTTGATGAGAACATTATGTCCTTTTTAAATTGTCCGTTGAAAGAATTTTCTATTTTTTGAATTTTTCTATATAATCACATGATAAATTTACTTCTACCTCGAATAATCTAAATATTTTTAAAGAACACTTCTTTTCCCTCAAAGTAATTGATTGGTTTTAAGGGGAACGAAAGGAGACCAATAATACGTGGGATAAGTATTAAATTAGTATTTGAAGACAATAAATTTTTTGAAATCAATGGAGTCAACATGTTCAGAGCCGCCTTCTGGTTTCCTCAAGATGAATGTTGACGCTAGGAAACACACTCATAATTTGGTCCTGAGTTTTGCTGCTGTTATCCGTGATTCTAATGGTAGCTTTGTTGTTGCAAAAGGGCTGAAAACGAAGTGGTAACATGTGGCCTTTGTGTATGAAGGCGAATGCTCTTCTTTTGGGACTCCAATGGGCCCTCGACATCGGGTTGAACAAAGTCCAGTTTGAAACCGATTCTCTTCTCCTAACCGATTTTATTGGGATGGATGAACACATTCGTTTGCCTGTGGGTATTATCATCGACAAAATCAAGACCCTTCTTTTTTCCTCCCGACACCTATCGGCACACCATGCGTTAAGACGGGGCAACTCGGTAGCCCATACTTTAGCTGATTTTGTGTCTAATTTTTTGGTGGATTGTCAGGAATGGTGGGAAACTCCCCCCCAAATTATTTTGGCAAAACTTTGTACAGATAATTTTTTGGTAATGAATTGCTTGGATCTCTCTATCCGTTCCTCCCCTCCTATTCTAGGGGAGAGGGGATAGGGTGTTTCCCTTTTATCAAAAAAAAAAAAAAACATGTTCAGAGTGTCTCGTGTTAGGATAATTTTGAATGTACTTGGTGGGAAACCCCACCATCATTTATTTTTGATAGCGTCGGTAACAATAATAATTTGGGCGCTGTTTGGGAAGGTAGAAAGTTCTCTCCTCCACACCTTTTAAAAATATTTGACATTTCAATTACTTGAATACTCTATTTTTCTATTTTTATTCGTGTATTTAAATTATTTGCTTACACAATTATCTTGTTTTTCTCACTTTTTCCTATCCAACACATCAATATCACATTTTTCAAACACTTTTTTCTCTATGGTCTTACCCTCCTTCCATATCATCAAACAATGCCTTAAACAAACGCACACACACACAAAATCTAAGCTAATTTGTCTTTAGGGTGTGATGTAGTGCAAACGAGTGCACTTAACTTTAGACCTTGGTACATGTGGGTGCAAAAGTTTATTTTTTAATATTAATTTTTTTAATAAAATTGTTACTCTAAATATATTTAACATGTATATCAATTTTTATCAAATTTAGATATTTGTAGATTTTTTTGAATTTTTAAAATTAGTGGCATTTTCATAACACTGATTTAAAAAAAAATAAAAAAAATCTACAAATGACAAAAATCGATATACATGTTAAATACATTAAATTAATAGTTTTATAAAAAAAATCAAAAATATAAAAAATGGATTAAATACACTTGGGTGAACCAAGACTAAATACACCGGGATGCATTTAGTCATAAGATGTGAAAAACCTACACCACTACTATCTATATATCTTTGGATACAACTTGACATTATTAAAAAATAATTTAGTTTTTGTTATTATCTTTATGTTTTAACATTTATCTATTTTTATATAATTATCTTATTTATTTAATTCTTATTGTCTTTATTCTGGATCATAACTATAATATCAACCCACTTTTTCGCTTTTTAGAAATGTTTTACAAATTTTTTATCTTACACCGAAGAGAACCTAATTTTTGAAATAAATAAGAGATCCTTATTTTAAAAAATTAAATGCAGCCGTAGCTTTAGCCGAGACAAATGAATTATTTAGAAAAAAAAACTTGTAATAAGTTACTAGAAGTTATTTATTACCTCGAACTTTTCCATTTCCGTGTACTCCGCCGAGTGCTAGTTTGACCCTCGAAGTAAAAGTGTAAAACTACTGCGTCGCTGAGACCTGCGATACACAAGTCCAAACAAGCACTGAATCGGTTGCTATCCCGAGAGAACAGCTGGGATATTGGAGGGCATTTCCGCAGTATCCGTCGACCACGACCATCGGCCGCGGTCATCTTGCTAGGAAGCTGGCTCGTTCTTTTCACCACGATCACTCCGCTTTCGCCATCCGTTTCCCAATGTCTACTTACTGGATGCCGTACATTAACAATAATTATTAAGTTCAGATTATTTTATGATAATGCGATTTTAATTATTGCGATGGATTTAATCAGTTTGAAATGATTAACGGGAAAATTTTAAAGGTATAATTAATACACAAACAGAAGATAGTAGCACGATATACTATAATAACCGCCTTACATAGTTTTATATTCATTTCTTTTCCGAGCAGAGAGAAATTGGACGGCTCAGATCAAAGGACAGTAGGCGGCTCATAAGGGTAGACGAACAAAGGCCCTCAGTCGCGACGGAGAGAAACGAAAAGGATCTTTTAAAATGGCCCGCTCGCCCACAACCGTCGCCGTTTCCCCCTTTTGGGCGCTCTCCGCCGTTTCCTTCGTAGCCCGGTCGTAGATCCTTCGTCTCTCTCTTCCTCTAGCGAGGGAGAGAAGGAGAAGAAGCAGCGCCGCAAAAAACCCTACCATCGTTTCTCTCTTTTGATCCTATCTCCTTTCTTCTTCCAATTTTTACCGAGCCCTAGAACTTCCATTCTTATTTCTTCCTCCGTCTCCGCAACCCTAATCGATCTTTTCTCCTCCAAATTCCTCCATCGTTTCTCCGATTCTTTTCTTCCTCATACAAAGATGTTGCTCCTCTGAATTCCGGCTCGGCCGCGTTCAATTCTCCGTCTTCCAAACCTACCCTGCGTCGAATCGCTTGTCGGTTCTTCAAGGTCGTTGTCATGGCGATTAGAATCACAGTCACCATTTCGGGCTACGTCGCTCAGAACCTTGCAGCGTCCGCCGGGATGAGATGCGGGAATTTCAGGCTGTTTCACGAGTGCAGCGGCAGCAGCCGGTCTCGGATTCTCTTCTCCAACCAGAAATCAGAAGTTGATCCATCCCCTAGGAATTTTCAGGCCGGCTTTAGCAGGTCTAGTAGATCGGTTTATTCATTTGCCGCCGGGAGTCCGTCGGTCGACAGCTGTAGGTCCACTTGTCGATTGCTTTCTGCGATGAAGATCCCGGGATTTGGATCTGGATCCTCTACTATTTTCGGAGTTTCTTCCTCATCGATTCTCAAGCCATCTTCAATCATCCCAGTTTTCCAAGGGATGAAGTGGCTTCCTTGTAACGAGTTCTTTCAGGGGCCTGTAAGTAAAGCTATTGATAAAGGGGGAACATGTTGCGATGACGTCGCAGCTGACGAGAGGTCAAGAGCGAATGTGAAGCGCCCAGAAATCAATATCAGGTCGAATGGCTGTTTCCGGCGGTGGCTCAGTTTCTGTTCGGACGACGCAAAGACGGCTTTTACGGCAGTTACTGTTAGTTTATTATATAATTCTTTCTTGGCTGAGCCTAGATCAATTCCTTCACGTTCAATGTATCCTACGTTCGACGTGGGGGATCGTATTCTGGCAGAAAAGGTAAAGAGACGATTCCTCTCTACGCTGTTTCTTTAGTCATGTCTTTTTCCTTGAGCATTCTTTACTGTTCAAGATGACAAAGAAACCCCCCATCAGCTTAAGCACTCGTGTCACGAACTCATAAAATTTGCTCCTGGTTAAATCGAAGACGAGGTCTGGTTGCGCTTTCTGTGCTTAAATGGGAGAGCGTAAATAAAAACCAATAGAATCTAAGAACGTTTACTTTCTCGAATTCTAAATGCAGTTTCTTCGTTCACAATCAATTATGTTTTGGCCTTTTCTTCGAATAAAACTTAATTTTGCTTCTCTGGCAAACCATCAGTTTCTACGTGCAATTATGCTAATTAAAAGAACATTTAAAAAAAAATTGTTTGGTGATGCAGACCAATGGTTGAGGGTTTTATCATATCTTGATGATTTTTAAGCTGGCTGGTTTATACGAGAAGTGCATTTTTCTATGATCGGTATGATGCTTGAACAAATTTTTGCTGTATGAACTGTACTTTTTCAAAATATAATTTAAAGGGTTAACCCCGTTCAAGAATTATTATCTTCAATCCATGCTTAATTTTATTTTCTGTTATTAGCATCGATTGCTCTTTTGTGCTGTATTTTTCATCTTCTGATTAAGCATTTCAATTCTCATTGAAGTGTTTTTTATTTTTGTAATTGCTTTACGTTACTCTTTATTTTCTCACCCCTTTTTCTAGATACTATCAAATGGATATAATTCTTTGAATACTCTTTGTTGATGTTAAGCCTTTGAGGCTGCTACCGTCATTTTAGTTGATGTGAACAATTACAAGAATTAGTCATGCTGCTCCGTTCAGCTGCAGGGAATGACTTCAGAGCTCTAGGTGTTTGATTAGATTGATTGGTGGTTTTAGCTTTCCTATAATCATATAGAATTTTCTTACTTGGTGTTAAGGTTGAATGTCGATCTGTTGTTGACTTGTTGTTCACATAAATGTTGCAGGTGTCATATTATTTTAAAGATCCTGATGTCACGGATATAGTGATCTTTAGGGCTCCTCCTGTCCTCCAGGTATCTGTTAATTTCTTCTTTAATATAACTCAGAAAACCATGGATGAATAGGACAGTGTGATAAACAAGCAGGCTATTGCTATTTGCAGGAAAAGGGTTTTAGTGCTGGTGACGTCTTCATCAAAAGAGTTGTAGCCAGAGCAGGAGATACTGTGGAAGTGAGTTTCCCCTTGAGCTAATTTTTTCAATTGTATTTATTGAGACTGCCTGAAGATGGGCTTCAAAGTACTTACGGACTGGCTGTGCTTCCTTTCTTTTGGTGGGCTACAAAATAGGTTCGTGGTGGAAAATTGTTGGTGAATGGAGTCATTCAAGAAGAGGATTTTATTTTGGAGCCTCTTGCGTATGAAATGGATCCTGTGGTAAGCTCTCATTTCTACACTTATAATTTTTCATGGTCTACGCTGTATAATAAATTTACAACCCCACAATAGCATCATGGGGGAATATATTACATTATGAGCTCCTTAATGTGTCGCTAATTGTCTGCAAAATGTGCTGCTGAAATGCTGTTTATTGGCTTGACCTGGCAAAGTCAACAAAATAAACCCTGATGAAACACAAATTGATCATTACTTGGTTGCCAAGGGCATTGAACTGAACACTGGATGGAAGATTGAAACATCAAACATAGTTCTGATTGAACCTCTTTTTTTATGTTCTGATTCTGCCCATAGTCATCAATTATGCTTTGTTTTGTCTGACTTTTATTTGAACCTCAAGGTCGGTCTAGACATAATCTAGAATAGTTTACTAGCTTTCTCCATTTTCAAACTGAAGAAATGAATCAGCAAAAGAGATGGATGATGGAGAATGGAATAGGAGCTCTTGTGATAGTTTAATCTGGTATGGCTACATTGGTACAGGTGGATATATTACTTTTTAAATAGACGATATTGTAGCTGGGGCCTGAGTGGCCCATGACTAGCTGTATGATTTCTTGAACTGCTGGGACTTAAAAGTGGTTTAACAAGGTAGAATTCACAAATAATCTAAGCTGCACAGTCCCTGCCATCTGAGTTGGCCAATCCCAGCAGCTCAACTGTCTTCTATCATTGTCCATCAGTACTCCTTATATGTTTCCAACAATACCACCCATCTATGTGGGTTCAGCCTGGTTTTGATTTGTGAGTTATCTGCTTCTTATCGTGCTTTTATGGAACTCCATTGAGCTATGATAAGTTTTCATGCTCTACATTAATGGAATTTAAATCTATTGACTGTTATATATAACAAGTAGTGTTAATCTTGCCATGACTGCCTCTCATATTTTGTTGCATGTGCAGCTTGTGCCTGCAGACTACGTGTTTGTGATGGGAGACAATCGCAACAACAGTTTTGACTCTCATGTTTGGTATGCCCTTCATACCGATGAATTATTTTTTATTGTTTAAAATATAAGATTTTCCAAGGGATGCTTAGATGAAGGTGGTAGCAGTGGCTGATTCTAAATTGCTAATCATGACGACAATGACTAGTTATGGCCATTAAAACAGCAAGATTGTGTTTAGTTATTAAGATCTGAGTTTCCAAAGCCACTAAAATCTTTTGTGGATCTATGTTATGGCCAACCTTGATGATTTTGTACCATCTAATGGACTGCCTTTCTCTTCTTATCCCTTGCTTAGTTGGGAACCTGAAGTTCATCCAAATTAAAGTTTCACGTAGGACAATTTCTTTTTGGATCATTAAATAGGACAAAATTAGGGTCTGGTATTTTTTTCCCACTTCATATCATTGATCTAATTGTACGTTTAACTACTTAACTACCATCTTTTTTCTATTATTATCTATAAGAGTATTCCTTCCATGTCAATGAATTATTTTTTGAAAGGAAAAAGGAATGTATATCTAGACCTGTCGGTTGCAGATGGCTGAATGTTTGTCAATAATTGCAATTGCATTTTTTTTTTTTTTTTTTAGGGGACCACTTCCCGTCAAGAACATTATTGGGAGGTCTGTGCTTCGATACTGGCCGCCACCAATGATTTCCGACACACTGCATGAACCTCAGGTGGCACAGAAACTGTTCGCTGTTTCATGACCTACACCATTCTGAATTTGCTCTCTGGAGTAAACTCTGATATTAGGAATATCTCTTGGGATGCGTAGAAAGTCATTGCATCCGGGGGGAAAGCCGTTCTTTTATGCAGCTTTGTAAATATCTTGACTCCCTGTCTCCTCGTCTGCTGTTTTTGTTTATTGGATCATGGGTTTGCCTGTCTGGGCTCTTCTCGGTTTCCTTCCTTAATCAGGGAATGGTGGAAGTCATGAATGAATTTTGTATTGACTGCAGCATTGATTTGTTGGACGAATGCTGGATTTCATTCATTCCGAGTTTTCTATTTTTGTTTGATGTATGTATCTCAAGAGTCCGAATAACCACCTTTAAAATAAACGCGTCAATGAAAATGAATCAAAATTTTTTTGTTGGATGACTGGCAGATGGAAAGCGTAGTTCGTTATGTTGTTAACGTTTCATGGGGTCTGTAACTCTGAATGCTGAGCGATGCTAGGAGTAAAATTGTGTGCGTCAGTAAATGCTTGCAGGCTTAAAGCTCTGTTGCTCTCGACTACATGCCCATAATATCATGCAGAGATCCGATGCTTTTGATGATTTTATAATTAAATCCTTACAGGTGCTGTAAGGATAGATTTTCATTCTGGTCTAATCTTTCTGCTCTTAGCCGCATTCAGTTCCGGAACTAACGTAACTTTCCCATCCAAAAAGTTCTTAAGATTCTTTTGATCAAAGGTATGAATGACTTCTTTATTTCTAAACTACGGAAGAAATAACCATTGGAGTTTTAGCTCAACAAATAATGATGGATTTGAATGTTCGTTAAAAATTGATCAATTTAAAATGAACCTTGGCTAGGTCTGCCTTGAATAATGATGTTTGTCAGGATCTCTTCAATGATAATTGGATGTGGCTGTCAACTGGTCATTCCTCCTTGATCCCGTCCCATTCCGCAGCTCCTTGCTCTTTCCTCAGGTCTTTGAGCCGTATAGGGCCTTTGTGGGCTAATTTTTCTACGGTTGATTTCCGCTTACCAAAGGAAGCTATGCCAAACAGGCCTTTTAGCTTCTATTGTCAAAACAGCTCCAATCCCCTGGCGGCTGTCTTTGCAGCAAGAAGTCGAAAGCTGAATACCAGCTTTCAATATGCTTACCTGCGTGTCTTTTTTGTTTGCAGCAGCGCTGCCGCACTGCTGGATTCAACTTCCAATATGCTTGCCTCATTGCCCTGAGAACTCCAAGGCGAAGGGGTTGCTAAGCTGGGCTCACGACGCATCCTTAATAAATTGTCATTTCATACTGGGCGGTCTCTCCCTAAGTACCATACTTTCTTGCAACCTCTCTAATCCTGCATGGATATCGCCAACCTGTGGGTGAGATTCATCACCGGCGGAGAAGACATTTATATCACTCTGTATCTCAATCCAGCTAATCCCAGGATCCTTCTCCCCTCCCAATCCTCTTAGCCTTCTCCTCATTTCCGCCACTGCATCCCATCTTCCCGTGACTGCATAAAGATTCGACAGCAGAGCATGCGTCGCTGTGTCTTCTGGCTCAGAGC